>OY294067.1:280944917-281433737 GCA_958510875.1 Endomychus coccineus
ATATCATCATAGATTTTATCGACGATTTCTGGCATTGTAACCTCAATTGGACAACCAGAAGATTCGGCGTCCTTTGAGGTCATACTACCACAACGAAAATCAGTAAACCACTTGTGAATTTTTTCAATCGATGGTGAAGAGTTACCATAATGTTTAACAACGATGCTTTGGTTTGCGTAATGTTTTTTTCACGCAAGAAATAATTTTTAATCAAGTTTATCTTTTTCCATGTTTACAAAAATCTTCAAGGTTGCTTGCCTCGGACGGTTATCAAAACAGAACTGAATGACATATCAGTCTGAAAATTTTAATGCGTTCTAGTTAAAAATGGTACATCACAAATGTCATATGTGATTTTCGATTGTGAGGCCATCTGTTTTATTTTTCAGGAACTTTTCACCTTGCCCTCGTATTCAATAATAGCATTTTTCATAATTGTTCTCTTTATTGAGGGACGAATGATGCGAGATCTCGATCCTGATAAAGTTTCACTTTTCTGATATCATTGTGAATGTATCTTTAAAATTGTAACTGTAATATATAATTCTGATACATGCATGGATAATTTCATTAAACTCGTGGAATATTCTCAACAAATACCACTTGAGGTTCGATTTTAGGTATGATATTTTTCAGCTTCTTACTCGAACTCAGGGATTAGTAAATTCAACTCAAAAAAATTTGGACAAAAAATTACTCGTGGGTAGCAAAAAAAAATATCCAGCTTATTCGAACCTCTAGTGATATTACCTTCGATAAACAACAAAATAAAAAGTATTTTATTATATCAATAGTTAGAAAGTTGCTGCCGACTCCATCCCCGAACTATTACAGGTTATCAATATTCATAAAAGTTTAATCGTTTTGAAAATGTGTAAAATTCTACTCTGTAAATTTCAGAAAGAGTTAGTTGGCAATATCCACACGAAATACAGTGGCTTTGAGTACGAACCAATTATTTTTGGGTGAGAGCGATCTGCGTGTCATAATTAAACAGCAAAGGACCAATACAACATGTGTAATGCCGTGTAATTGTAATCCTGTTTGATCCTAAATCCTTTACACATCTGTTAGTGTCGCACATACAAATGTATTTATTTTTATTGATCCGAGGATGGCTGGTTGCGGATTACTACGCGAGAATGCGTAGTAATATAATGCAAATATTAGTAAACCCGATTTCATTTATCTTAAAAATCTCGTGAGCATCCGAAGGCCAGGACGGCTTTTTACTACTTGAATTCAATTGGAATATTCAGAACATGCTAATGATATATGAAAAATCAGAAGTTAGCTCTTATCCACTGAACGAGGAAGTTTCTTTTTATGTTAAATGTATATAATGGTTAGCAAAATACGTCTAAACTGAACAGTTCTTAAGTAGTAGATGTAGCCGTTCAATTTGGGTGTATGCCAAACCGCTTCGCTCGCTGCGTTCAGCCATTATTCTCTATAATACAAGACCTGAACGCCACAATAACTAAAAACGTAAGTGTGATGTCATCAACAGGAGGCTTAAAGTAGAGACGAAGTTAAGACAGCACCGTTTAGTCCTAATGGTACATGGCCAGTATTGAGTTTGTCAGGGGATACATATTTCACATGTTCCTTTCGTGTCCTTGTGTTAGGAAAGTGTTTTCACCTGTAAATAAGCGTGTATAAGTGTGTAATGACTCGATAAAGTGCGTTGCAAAATGGCTTCCCAGATGAAATGCTTATGTTGCAGATTACTCTACACTGCAGACGACTTGCAAGGAAAGATATAGATGTTCTGCAAATACTATGATTTTATCCTCACTTTTACATAACAATCAGTCCACACTGAGAATTGAGAATTTCAATCACTGTACAGTGTCTAATTTATACTTACGCGATCCAGATTAACATTTTTACATAAAAATGAAAATAACATGATACCTTTATGCTATGAAATATTATTGTTACCGCTCGAGACAACAACATTCATGTTTATGATTGAGGGTGTTAATTCAAAATTCAAAGAGGTTGTCCATATTTGTTCTGTATTAAAAATAAATCACATTCCTTTCATTTCGTTGGAAAACTTGAAATGCTCAAAGTTGACTGTTCTTGCGGGTGAAGTCTACATTGGTGAAACAGGTCGTACAGTAGCTACTCGTGTGAAAGAACATTTGCGCTGTACACGGCTTCGTGACACCAGTAGATCTGCACTTGCGGAACACAAGATTGACACTAATCATCAAATCCTTTTCGAAAATACTAAAATCCTAACCCGAGCCCCAAACTTCTATCAGCGAAAACTCTTTGAAGCAATAGAAATCCTAAAACATCCAAATAATCTAAACCGGGTCTCAGGATATTACCTTCGCATTATTTGGAAACCTATCCTCGAAAATTCCACTTCGCACATGATCACAACCGCAGATTCAGGTGCCGGAACGGAGTTAACCACCGGAATAAAGGCAGTGAAATGTGTAGCGTGAAAGTTTTTTCCTACAATAAATACCGCTACAGAAACCAGAAGAATCAGTTTCAGGTCAAGCCTCAAGCCTGCCCTGAAGATTCCATCTGTAATGGTTGAAGAAACGTCGGCATCAAGTCGTGCTACTGTGACGCCAAATCCATCCGGAAGCCAAGTATTTTCAAGATTAGCTATCCGCGGAAGTTTATTATTCAAGAATTATTTTATGCTTATAAAGTCAATTATTTTCCATTAGTTAATTCAAAATCATTATTTTAGTATTCCAACTTTTATCCCATTTTATACTTTAAAAAAAGTGGATGAACTAAGACATGATGAATTGTTAAAATATTATTCTTTGAATTTGAGAGCACTTTACATATAAATTTAAAACGTCAAAATGTTAGAGCGATCCTTAAGTTATTCAATATCATATCATTGATATGTTATACAAGCTTTACTTTTATTTTATTTTGTTCCAATATAGAAAATTCCAAATCCACATCCTAGGCTGAAACTCATTACCTAAATAGATGATCTCCCAACTACGTAATATTATTATATGAAGTCTGAAGAGTACATTGCGTTTACTCAAGCTATTGCTAAAATTTTTAAAAAGTCGGAGCAGAAATTCTTTCACCACACCACTTTATTTCTCATCAAATATTAAGCAAATTTGAAAAAATCCTTCTGTCTGTCGGTTTGTCTGCAAGTATGTCACGAAATGCTTATCTGCACTGTATAACTCAAAAACGAAAGATCCTATCATATTCAAAGTTTGACCAAAAATCGTTTGATGTTCGGTGACAAACCCTATAGTTTCTCAGGGAAATCGTGTAATAAACACACCCTTTTCTGAAGGATGGAAAATTTTAAAAAATCGTTACTCCTAAATTATACATTGAATCGATTCAGAACTTTTACAGTGAGTTTAAGTTAATTTAAAACTGTTCACCCAAATTTCAACAAAATCGTTCATCAACAACAACAAAAACAATTATTGAAATAAACTTAAATTTACACCGTAGCTTAACAGTTTGTAACAAACAGCGATGTGTTGTCTAGTGGCAAGGACAGCTGCCTCCCACTCAGTAGACTCGGGTTGGTGATATAAACTTTGTTTTGGAGAAATTAAAAGACCAAGGGTGACATTTTTATTTGTAGTGTAATTGAGAAAAAACTGCGATTATTTTTATAAATTAAATGAAAACAAAAGTAGAAAAAGTAAGAATACTTGATCAGATGGCAGGAAAGAAAAGGGGATTTAGAAACCCAGAAACGCAGTCGTAAGTTCGTTCGAGGGTTACCCTTACCCGTAAAATCAGTGAGGCTTGTAAAGGTCCATGTAAACGGATTATCCGACGATGTCGAAATGCAGTCTTTCGGACAATACAGTTAGTATTACGCCGATTCGACCCCTAATTCACACTCCACTACATCGACCTAACTTAACACACCCCCACCTCATTAAACTAATTTAATTATTACATAGATTCGGAATATCAACTGGAATTATTCGATTCAATGATTCTGATCTTTTGAATAGAAAGAATTCGTTGCGTTCAGTAAGAAAGTGGAAAAGACAGGAAATACTGAAAGTTTTGCAGACAACGTCCGAATTTTCGTTGTAGATTTCCTGTAAAGAAATAAGATTTTCAATATGATTGCCCCTGATGCAACATCTCACTATTAACAATTTTGAGAAATTACAGTTTTGCAACAGTTTAAGAATTTTTAATTTTGGAAAATCAAACTCCTGTTGTCAGAATTCTTACAACCTTGATAATATCATAAAAACTACATTTCTGAGTCACATGTTTTTCATTCTTGATAATAAAATAAATACATTCGTACTACATACAGACAGGATGTTCCAGAATGATGTGCGCTCCTTTAAATTTTTCAATTTGGTGTCTCCCTGCAGAGTTATTTCCGTATTCAAAGTGAGTTGTTGAAAACACAGTTTTGCCAATTTTTATTATATATAAATTCTCGGGATATAGATCACACTAACACATATGCTCATTATTTTCGTCTTTAAGTTCGTTTCGGTTTCACGACCATCATCAGAAGACGTATCAATGTATAAAACGTGATTTCTTAAAACTATCTTCTTATTATACCAATATCAATTTAATATGCCCATGCCGCCGAAACGAACAGAAACACGAATAATTGAAACTGTAACACATTAATGTCTTATGTATATGTATATGTATCAAGAATCCACTGCTTAGCAATTTTCTTATAATACACGAACTCATGTCAACAAAGTCTGTATACGAGTGAAACCAAAAAATATAACACTCAAGTATCTACTTTCGAACCAGATGTTAAAGATCTATGAGGTAATAGAAAAAGGTTGTCAGACCATATTAGAACCATATTATCACGGTTCAGATTATTCGGATGTTTTAGGATTTCTATAGCTTCAGGTTTTTTTCGCTGATAGAAGTTTGGGGCCCGGACTAGGATTTTAGTATCTTTAAAAAGTCCTAGTCCGAGCCCCAAACTTCTATCAGCGAAAAATCCTTGAAGCTATAGAAATCCTAAAACATCCGAATAATCTGAACCGTGACTCAGGATATTACCTTCTCAACATTTGGAAACCCATCCTCGAAAATTCCACTTCGCACATGATCGCACAACGGCAGGGTCAGGTGCCGGAACGAAGTTAACCACCGGAATAAAGGCAGTGAACTATGTAGCGTGAAGGATTTTTCCTACAATAAATACGACTACAGAAACCAGTAGAACCAGTTTCAGTTCAAGCCTCAAGCCTGCCCTGAAGATGCCACCTGTAATGGTTGGCGAAACGCCGGCATCAAGTTGAGCTATTGTGACGCGGAATCCATCCGGAAGACAAGATTTTTCAATATTAGCTGTCCGCGGAAGTCTACTATCCAAGAGGTTAGGTTAGGTTAGGTTAGTAGGCTATAAAGATCTCAAAGCAATTAAAAAGAGTGATTACAAGATAGAGCTACAAAGGTATATAATAAAACACAAACTACACATTCAATTGATTAATTACCACAATAATTATTATTAATATTTTCTTTTCTTTGCCATTTTTGGTTTCAATATAAATCAATAATGTTTCTATTATTTTTCTTATATAAAGCATTGTTCTTTATTTATTTGCTATTAATTTTTTTTTGTAAGATTATAACGAAGTATCTACGGCACCTCTACAAGATTGATAGGTAATGTTGATTTTGTAAACCTGGCTTTATTATACTTTATACAATAAATGTAATATATTAAATACCTGAACCTGATTCTCTTTAAGAGTTTTGCAATAAAATTTTTACAAAATAATACGTTTCTAAAATATGTTTATTAGTTATAATATTTCTACTGTAATCCATAATAATAACAACAATGTATTATCTTTCTACTTCAATTATGAGATAGAAAACTGCCGAGTGATGATGTCGAAGAAAAAAAAACTGAATTTGTTGTTTTCATTATTAATAAGAAACAATCACATTTATCCACTACGAATACTGAGGACCTTTCAGCTGCCAAGTAGTCACCATCAGATTAAGCTGAATTAGAAATATAAATGTGCCTGTTTAAATACTATTTAGAATTAATAGGGTATACAAGGGATTACCCTCAGGTGGAGATAAATCTGAGTTCACTTTTTCGCTTATACATTTCCATCCCTTCTAAATTACCTAGATATTTGTCTGTACTGTGTTATAAAAGTGAGAAATATGTGTGTGACCTGTATTTAAAATATATTCGGCTAACGCCGATTTTTCACCATTATTTTTCTTTATCTGGGCAAAATATTCTTTATAGCGAATTAGACTGTTCCTTCTAGTTTGGTCTGCATAGCATTTTGAACACGACCCTCACAATCGATTTTGTCGAAGTCGAAAACTTTATCAAAGGTGTGGCCTAAACGGTTTTTTAGCTTGTTGTTACATATAAGTATATAAACGGTTTTTGTTTTAGCTATGGAGGCAGTTGGTTAATTATTTTTATAGTTACCAAGTGAATTTAATAACATATTTATACATTATAAAAATAATTTGGCATCTTGTTGTGTTGAATGCAAAAATGATGATTTAGTCATGCTTAACTATCACACGTGTCCTCTTGGCTATAATGGTTAAGTTTATGATGACATCCCACATGAAATAATAATTATGGTATCATACCTAGTTAATGCTGCTTGAAATTTTTACTGGAAAAACTTATTGGTTGTAAGCTTATTTAATTCACACCCCGAAGCATGGGTTATTAGTAAGAAATACATCATAATCATATTTAAGCCACATAACAGCGTTACTAAAGGTGTAAAATAAAATTTGACATTGATCGATGTAATTCAGCATGACTTTAAACCGTTATTTTCACGTTATACCGCGATTAAATGACAACCAAATCAAGACCTCAACAAATATCTTATAAATTTAACCATCGTGCAATTCATAAATTGCAACTAAAAATAATAAACTAGATGCGATAAACGATATGAAAGCAATCATATGATACAGGTCTCAAATAATGCAAAAATAAACAAAAGTCAATTACGTAATTACCCACTTACGTCATGGGACAATTTAGATGTTTAACTTAAATACTCGGTAATATACAGAACCGTAATAGCCGAGGCAATATAGCAAAAAACCTAGGGTTTTTTTCCGGGCAAGATGGATTGAGATGCAATTTTCAGCATTCGATTCTGGAAAACAAGTAGAAAAAATGTTACCATTTTGTTTTTGGCGCTGATTCGAAATTGCATTTGTGCATTAACAAAATGCATTTTGTTGAAGCATTGTTTGAGCCTGAGTTTAAATGTTTAATTAATCGTTGAATATACTCCAAAATTAGTCTAATTTCGTTACTCGGGGGCTTTTAGGGTCGCTGAATAGGAGGTTTCTCTTTGATAGATCCCTCTATGTGGTGATTGACGTTACAATGACTATCAACGCTGGTGTTCCACAAGAACCTGTCTGACGATTTCTGGCGTTGTAACATCTGTAAGGGTTACAATTTGCTCTTACTAAAGGATAAACTAAAGTTCTATTTTATCACTTGGTTGCCGACAGCTACAGTGAAGATGGTCGTAGGTTATATTTTAGATGTTAAAAATTCGGGCGCCAGAGTATTTTAACCAACCAATGAATTATGTATATAACTAGGTAATGCAAATACTCAAGTCCCCAGGTTAAATTACCCTGAAAGAAAAGGAAATAAAAGATCTGTACCCAGAATGATTGAAATTTACTTTGAAATACTAATATTGATATAATTTATGACAGAACTTATATTAATGAGATATGAAGCGAATGATTATTAAAATTGTTACATAAACCAAATCGATAGCCTGACCTGTGAGAGCTTGATGTTATACTTGCTTGGTGATGTTTAATTACTTCTACTCCATGTAGGGGTACCTGCCACAATTGAATACCGTTTCCACAATTGTACAGCACAAATAAATCAGCGACTCCTAAGTAATCTTTCCACAGCAGATTCAAGCAATCCTCAACACACTTCTTGTTGAATTTTCCACAACACAAAAAAAAGAGGAGGAAGAAGAAGAACCCTGAAATCACGATATGTTCAAACCCCTATTGTTCTATTGTCGTCAGAAGACAGACATGAACAAAATACATAACAATTGTTGAACAATTTAGGACTAGCCTATGTTCTGTCAGATACCACCTATGAATGCAAATTAATTCCTGAAGTCAGTGAGTAAATCAAATGAAATTACAAGGATAGTTACCTCTATCACGATAGGGTTTTTCCTTCCAATAAGACAAACTTTACTATCGTTCACAACCAGCCACGTCGAAACTAGATTTAGATTCCCTAAGGTACATTAATTACCCAATTAATTCCAAATATTCCAATCCAAATTGGTAATTGATGTCTTTGGTTCAACGGAAGAATATTCTCAGAATTTGGTTCCAAACAACAAGCTTGATATCACCTCCCTGTTGAAAATAACCTAGCGACGCACTTCTCACTTGAACGATTGACCAGAAGTGTCGCCATTTTCTCGCCTTTCCGGCTCTCTCGTTGTCTCACAGAAGACCCTCGAAATAGAAACGGAACTGACACCGAACAACCATGACCCTTAGAATATACAGTCCATGACTTAGAATATAAGGTCTAGCATAGCTGACGTCACAGGAGTTAACCAATTGTACTACAGCGGCCATTTCTAAGTGGAATTTACACGTTACACCTGAAATTGGACGTCCAGAACGTTTGGCGTCCTTTGTGGTCATACTACCACAACGAAATTCAGTAAGCCACTTGTGAATCGTTCCAATCGATGGTGAGTAGTCCCAATAATGTTCAACATGCGAAGCTTTGGTTTGCGTAATGTTTTTCCACGCAAGAAATAATGTTTAATCAAGACGCAAAATTCACGTTTTTCCATGCTTACAAAAATCTACAAGGCTGCTTGCGTTCGATGGGTGTCAAAACAGAACAGAATGACATATCAGTCTGAAAATTTTAATGCGTTCTAGTTAAAGATGGTACATCATAAATGTCACATGGGATTTCCGATTGTGACGACATCTGTTTCATTTTTCAGGTACTTTCACTTTGACCTCGTAAAAGTAGGTACTAGCAAACGACAGAAAATGGTAAGGAAACATGCTAAATCAACTTCGCCATAATTTCAAATCCTAAAATTAATAATGTGTCAAATTAGGTTATAGAATTATCTTCTTCGTAGATATAGATACATAGAGTTTGAAAGGTATAAAATGTGAAATAAAATTGTATGAATTGGTAATGTTTAATGATACGCTACTGGCTTGTGAATATTGGATTAGTTTGAATAGGTACATATGTAATTTGGTAGAAGATTCGGTTAACAGTTCATAGTATACGCATTAAAAAAGTTATACTATATCACCTTCTTCACACACCGTATAAAATCTTTGTCGGCGGTCTCTTGACATCCCATATGATGTATTCGCCGCTATGATGAATGACTCTTATTATAGTTTTGGTTAATATTTTTTATAGTATGAAAAGATGTTTTGTGCTATAGGTGTTGTCATTGGTGAATAATACGGCTGGATTTCTGGTTATTTATTCTTTATAAGGTTGCTAACCGCATGTAGGTGTTAAAGTGGTTGACAAGAAATGAAAATTATTGCTCAGAAAAATAAAAACAAAATATTCCAATATCATTCAAAACTGCAATACTACATGGGACATTTTAGTTGCAAAATATAAATAAATTGTATGTATAAATGAATTATATGTAAATTCTCGGGAGATAGGTCATATTAACACATATGTCCACCAAAGTTTTTCGTATTTACGTACGTTTCGGTCTCACGACCGTCATCAGAAGACGTTTGAACACTAATTCGTATCAACCAAGGCGCGGGATTCCTTAAACTAATTACACTAATTTCAATTGACATTGTCTACGTTGCAACAACGACGCATTGATGTGTATAATATATGTATATTAGAAAACCACTACGAAGTAATGTTTCTATAGTTGAAGGCGCCATTACTCGAGAAAGAAGCAAATACATCTGAACTCCCTTCGTGTCAAGTAGGCATGACGTATAACAAATGTGTTGAGATGTTTATGACTGAGATATCGAAGGTTTTATCTGTACCAAAATTCATGATTTATTGCATCGGCTCTCTACCCACAGACTATTTTAACATTATAAAGAATGACGTAGGCATTTGCAAATATTTAATTAAATCAATTGTATAGATTTGACTTAATCACTGTACGTTAGTTCTATGATTAACAGACTTAGAATCACGTTTCATTTGAATCATCTCCTGGATAGATTAAGAAAGAGAATAAGCGCAACATTTATGTCATACTTTTTTAAGCATTTCTTAATTTTTTGTTAGGTCTTCGAAATGTATGGAAATGTTATAAAATTATCTTTATTACCTACTGATCATATTATTTATATTATAGATTTTGTTTATTCTTTCTTTAATGATCGTGTAAAATTTTTTTTGGGTAACCATTCATATTCAATATACCTACGAACTTCTGGGACGGTTTTCTGGATGTGAAAATTTTACAGCGCGATCTGTGTAAAGCTGTTACTTTTTTTATAAACTGTAGGTGCACAACTGAATTAAAGTGAAGATATCGTTGAACCCAAACTTCATTTGAAACCAGGATGTAGGTATTTATTATATCGTCTGAATCATGCCTACTGTTTATGTTTTTGTTCACTTCTATTTCACAGGTAAAATGTAGTTTACAGTGGAAATTGTTAAATTTATTTTTCACATAGTGAATTTTATCCTTGGGTGTACTTGGTGGTGATACCGAGCATGAATATTTATAGTCTAGCTCGGATTTGAAAATTTTTTTTCGCATCGCGTTTCTTGGACCCACAAGAATATCAAAAATAACGGAGCGGTTAAAGCCCCCGAATAACCCCCGAAATTGAGCTTTCAAAAAAATGACAATTTTACCTTGAAAATCTGTACCCGGGAATTTTAGAGGTCGCTGATCACTAATCCGAGGTTTAATTAGGTAATTTATGACGGACCGGAAGTAAAGTTATTTTCTCATGAAAATCCTGTTTTTTTAGTTGTTTTGCTGAAAATGGCTACTTGGGGATTTTCGAGGTCGCTGATTACGAATCTAAGGTCTAATTTGGCAAATTCAAAATGGCGGATCGGAATTAGAATCATTTTCTCATAAAAATCCTTGTTTTCTTTTAATTTTTGCTGACATTGGAAAATTTGTCAACACTTTTTACAAGTAGGGTTGTAAAAAGATCCAAGAAAAATAATAGCCTACTCCATACTATATATAACTCCCGTATTTTTCAAGTCAGAAACAATTTTACTTCATATTTTTTTAAATGTATTATTAAGAGACTCTTTACTGAGTTTATTTAATCTTAGTGATTATATTTGAATTCTAATTTTAATTTTAATATTCCGGCTAGCTTTTTATTTTGTTTTTAATTTTTAATTTGATTTGAATGATTTGAACTTTTGAATTGAATGATTGATTTATATTATATGTTATATGGAATTAAACACAATGCTTCGTTTGAATGTTAAAAATTTATATTTGAATTTGTTTATGAATCTGTTTTTATGGTTACAAAATTATTCAATTTAAATTTATGTTCTGAAATTTCTATGTTGACAAATAGTTCTTTGTAATTTTAAATTCTCTATGTTTAACCTCAAAACTACTTAAAATTAATACTTGTTTACAAATGACAATCTTACATTCAGAGACACAAATACAATGAGGATATTATAAATAAACTTACTTTAGATATATCCAATAATACTAGAAAGAATGTCGGCAATGTTCTGTTGATTTTATATGTCTTCTTGGTTATTTGATTATTCACTTTAAAACAATACTCTGCTATGACACATACACAGGTAAACTAAATTGATACTTCTTTATAATTCAGGAACTGTTGATAATAAATTGTTAATTGTTTTATTCTTTCAAGATATTAAACTTCTTCTTTAATAAACTGGAACTGCTATCGAAGACTGAATATCCTAAGATGCTACTTAATAACTGTGGTTATTTTAACCCAAAAACGTTGATACGAAGACTCATGAACACTACTTGCTTCGTAGGAATAATTTATTTGCTTCGGTTATATTAACTTGTCGAAGCTACAGAGACTGTTTCAGTTCTCCGATATTACCAAAAACCAAGGTTATGGAAATTTAACTTGAGCTGCTTGGACACACATTCAGTGTCAGATGTAAATGCAAACTGTCTAGCTTCCTTTCCTGTTCCCTGTTTATAGGACCCACAAAAGAACGCCAGTTTATGTCATATTCAACCAATAAGGTACATCCTTTCCATATCTAGGATGCTATTCCCATTGTTGGATTTGACAGAACTTTTTAATTGTTGTCCTTTGAAATATCTGATTTGTCTCGACCAATCAAAATTTAGTACTCTTGAAATTTTGAAATATTGAATATTTTCAAATTATTTAAAGTGATGGTGCATTCTGCTATTTAAATTGATATTGCCAACATTTTTCCACATATTTTGATATAAGATATCTATGATTAGGTTCCTATCAACTTCTATCAATTCTTAAATCTAGTACATAATATAAAATATAAATAACATTTATATAACATTGTAGAACTCAAATTTCTTAATACTATCTTAAATCTATAACTTATTTTACTAGTTTGTGCTATCTTCTGATAGTCTTTGAATCATTTTAATTATGATCTCCTCTTTCGTATCACTGTCCGCTTATCCACTTTCACTGTTTCTTCTTTATACTTCTTATTCTATATTACATTCTGGTTTATGTTATTATACAATGTTTAATATCTTATACTACTTATAATTTAACTTTAAATAATGTTTTTAATTCCATATTTTATATTCTTTTGAATCTTTTCTATTTTTAATGTTTCGGCGGTAAGTTCAAATTCTATCGTTTTATGTTATGTAGGAAATGGAATCATAACACTATGTTAATGAGACCTCAGATTTGCAACAACGACCTCAAAAACCTCCAAGTATCCGTTTTCAGCCCAAAAACTTAAAAAAAACAGCATTTTCCTAAGAAAATGACTCTACTTCCGGTCCGCCATTTTGATATTATCAATTGGACCTCAGATTCGTAATCAGCTACCTCGAAAACCACCAAGTACCCATTTTCAGCCAAAATACGAAAAAAAAAACAGGATATTCATGAGAAAATTACTACTTCCGGTCCAATATTTTGAATTTACCTAATTAGATCTCAGATTCGTAAGCAATGACTTCGAAAACCTCCGAGCACAACAAAATTGTCCTTTAAAGAAAAAATTTTGAAAGCCTAATTTCGGGCGCAATTCTGGGGCTTTATCCACCCCTAACTATGCCATTTTTGCCGCCCTTAAACGGGTCACGTGTAATGAATACTCCTGAGAATCCAAGGAACACGACGCAAAGAGAATTTTTCAAATCTGAGCTACTTACCCACTTTTAGACTTATGGCACTTTTTCCTGACTTATGACTATGAGAACTTCATAGGAATACCTACCTCAGATCATCATATGAGGGATTGTGTGATCTGCTTTTCAGGACAAATTATAAGCTTGAGTTTTGGTTGCATTAAGCTTTACTATATTATCAGCAGCATTATCACCATACCAAAATTGTTTACCAGATCTTCATTCGTTACTCTGTTTTACAACTTTTCATTGAATGTTAAAGGGACTCTAGAGGAGATAGTGGTGTGAGGTGTATCATCATCCGCAAAGCTGTGGAGGGGGCAAGATGTCACTTCCTACAGATCGTTTATATTGAGCAGAAACAAAGTTGGTCCAAGACAGAGGTCCCTGAGGTATACCAGAATAATAATAGTTGTATCGGAGTCATCCATCTAAGATAAAACGGGAAAGTTGGGGCGGCACATCATATGACGGAAATATCCCAAAGAAACTTTGGTGTCAGTCTCAGCCAATGGTTCAGCTTGTTTCCTCATATTACTCAATGGATGTAGAACTTTCGCTGTTCTCTTGAACAATAACTTTCCCAAATTGATTGTTCAATTCTCAAGTACCTTGCCTTTCTTATTAATTACGGACATTTTATACAATTTCTGTAACTCCTGTAATAATAGCCTGTTAGATTGAGGAAATAACCAATTAAAAATTGAATTTTTTGAATATGCGGAATGTAACAAAATAAAAATTATGACATGTAGAGTTAAACTAGTTTTAATCACATTCAATTCTATTTAAAAATGGTATGGTATTTATTCTAAAAAGTTAGGCACAAGTGATGCGTCAACTAAAATTGAATAAATCCCGCAAACCTGTTCAGCAGGTATTTGTCGAAATTCGATTACAGCTGATTTAGTGAGTTGCACTTATGAAAATAATCGTCAGCAAAACAAAAGCGATAGCTGAGAGGTGGAGAAAAAGGTAGTGTGAAAATGTACCACGCCCACGACTACACCAATCCACGATGAGAAGGCTCAAAGAACAACTGATTGATCAGCATTACTCTATACAACGCGTTAATATTTACAACTTTCGGTTCACTCGTTCATGTATGCTTTTATTATTCAGCATTCAGTATCTTATCGCATTGCGGAGAGTAGCACTATTGTTGCATTTCGAAGTAGATTGTGTTTTTGCTCATAAATACAAATTTAAAAACTATAATATCAATATAGCAACTGAAACTTTGGGCAAAAAGTACTAAGGAACATAAGCAAACCTCACGTTCAAAACTATTTAAATGTTCTGATAGTAACATAAAACCATTAATGGTTTTCACAATAAATAAAAAACTTTGATGTACACCTACCTATTTACCTTGACAAGTTTCGATTGCACAGCAACATCGTCCAAAGTTTGAAATGTATTCTTGTTTTTAATTATTTTGAAAACGGTTCCTTAATATTACGTCGAAGCCAACTATTCTGGAGATGATTCACATAAAACGTGAATCCAAATCTGAAAATCATAGGACAGATATTCAGACACCAAGTCAGATTTATACTAACTTAATTAATTAACGCTCTTGCAAATTCCTACATGCGTCTTTATAATGTGAAAAGTATATTTAAGGTAGAATGTCAATAGTATATTTCCAATAACTGACAAACCTTTTTCTATTAGCTCGTAAATCTAACATCTGGTTTGAAAGTGGATACTTGAACCCAATGTTCTCGTTTCTAGTTATTCACAGACTTTGTTGACATGAACTTGAATTTATTAAGAGTACTGCTTAACAGTGGATTCTTGATGTTATACTTATAACATTGATGTGTTACAATCTCGATTATTCGTGTTTCTGTTCGTTTCGGCGACGTGGGCATTGTAGTTGAGATTTGTGCGATAAGGACGCTTTGTGTAATACAATTAGTTTTAAGTAATCCAGTTTTAGACATAATAAGTCCTCTGATTATGGTCGTGAGACCAAAACGTACGTAAAGACGAGAAAATATACAGCATAAGTGTTAATGTATTTTTCTAGAATTTATATATAATTCATACCTGGGTTAAGAATCTTTATTATAAGATCGTATTATTTTTATAATTAGGCAAAACTTGAAACAGAAATTGTTATATTCTGAGAATCTTTATCACAACTATTTCTCCTGTGTAATTTTCCTTTCACATTTCTGTGAGGATGTCTCACATAGTGCATTCTTACCCATAGGCCCATGGCCATGGCCTGCTTCAAATAAGAACCCGTAAATATTAAAAAATATTTAAAAATTGAAAAAAAATGTAGTTGTTTGCTTATAATAATTGATTGAAATTATGGCACCATGGCGTGCTTAGTGACGAATAGCTGCACCTGCACTCTCAATATCTTCCATCAGAATGGACAGTATGGTGCTTTATGGAGAGAAGCTCCATCGTACCGAAACCACAAAGTTCTTCTCAGCTGCAAAGGCACATTTCCAAGGAGAACCGCAAGTTCTTCGTGCAAAAAACGCAAATATCGTCTTCCATTCAACACTCCTTCATAAAAGTACTATCCAATTAAATGACCAATCCAAATACATTCACACCAAAAAGCCCCTGATTATGAATTGGATTACCAAAATGAGGGTTTTCTGTTGACCGATAATGTTCATTTCTTTTGTTGGGCAACCCATTACTCGCAAAGCGATTTCCATCTGTCCACAAGAAACATAGTTTGAGTTATAAAATCGAGTCTTTTCTATACCGGGATATCAAAAATTATCTTGGTCAAGGGTGGTTATGGAATCTAAAACGTGTCTTACTTTACGTTTGAAATAATTATGTCACTGTCACACTGACATCATCAATAACCTACAAATTTCATACCTATTTATTTCAGTTGTAAAACAATAATGAACTACAAATTATGAAATAATTATGTGAACTTTGAGCCTTTTCAGAGGTCGTGATAGCCACAATACGGGTCAAAAACTGTTTTGAAATAGTTAATTTTCCGTAAATCGAATGACGTTCACGTGAGAAGCCCGTAGCACGCGAGTTAGAAAAGTGCAAACTGGTTGTATAGCTAATACGGCTTTACGACGACTTTTCGCGTGCCGTTTTCGCTCCATGTAGTTAGTTAGTTAGTTAGTCGTGCCCGACGGCCCTTCTTTTTTCGATAAATGTCCATTAAATAGGGAAATTTAATTAGAACAGTTTGAGCTATTCTCAGATCTCAGCTACGCGCGTCTAACGTGCGACGTACCAAAGGGAATTTTCTCGCGACTAAAATATACACGAAGCGGGTAGAAGCTAGAGGCCCATAGCCAAAAACACTTTATTACAACTGGCGCCGGTCGCACGGGGCAAGAAACGGCCCCAAATTAACAAGACCGACAAGGTAAAATGTATAAACTCTAAATTACGCGCAGCGAGCTCCTCGAGGCATATGTCAAAATGATTTCGTTCGTAGCTGATTACATAGGACGTCTGGCGTTCATGCAATTATGTTTTTAGATGATTCGAACCTTCTAATTTCGATAGGTCACGTGAAAATCGCGGAGTCCAAGGCGCTAAAGATTTCTGAGTGTTACAATATTCGTATAAAATTGCGAAATTTCGCACTTTTAGAAACTTCAAATTAATTATGACATAATTATTTCAAACGTAAAGTAGGACACACGTTTTAGATTCCACAACCACCCTTGACCAAGATAATTTTTAATATCCCGGTATATTCAATTCGCTTAAATGTGACAGTATGCAACATAAAATCATGATATTTATTAGTACTCAAAACTCATCCCATGCTTGATTTGTCGACATTTAACTCGCTACTTGCTTGTCTAACAGAGTTTCTCGGGTGGTCTTGAAAATATTGCAATATTTGGGCTGTGGAATTATCATTAGGAACTCTTCTAATATAATACCATTTTCCATTTCGAATAGATAACGCATCTGGATTTTCTCACAGGGTTCTTTCCAATCTTGGAAACATTCTATTATGATCAGGGAAACGACGCCCAGGATAAATCCTGATAAATTCGAACGGCCCTTCTGAATTTTTTTTGGGCTTCTCCATATACCAACGATATATCAACTTTTTCACCATGTGTTGTCATTATTGAATAATTTGAGCGGCAAGCATGGTAACTAGATATTATGTTAGTAACTTCAGTTTTGACAAATAAAATGTTTTATCCGATGGCATGTCATAATGACAACGTTATGTCACTCAATTTTGTGACATAAGGAAGCTCATTATGGTACTTAGTACCATAATGAATCCATTATGGGACTTAGTACCATAGTGAAATTCTATATGAAAAACATGTAATGGTTGGATCAAAAAAGTTTATTCAAAATGCATAACTATATACAAAACTATTTATTATAAATGGTAAAAGAGCAATTACTACAATTTGCAATATTAATTCCAATGTATTCTAGAGTTTTTACATCAGTAGTTGATGATTTTTGGTAAACTTGTAATCCTGTTTGGTTGTTGGCACCAAAAATTGCTTCTGATATTTTTTTCTTTTGCTCTTTCGAATTTTTGATGTAACCTCCAGCAACAGTATTGCTTTTCCATCCGCCATGGCATTTCACGGTACACAGATCAGCTCCAAAATCAGCCAAAAATGAAGCAGACGATCGCCGAAAACAATGTCCGGTATATTCCTCAGGGTGAGGTAAATTCAGAAAAGTGGCAATAACTTTTGGCATTTGACCAAAGGTGTGTATTCCAACGGGCTGTTTTGTGCATTTCTTATTTTTATAAGTAACAAAAAAACATAGATGGTTTGTGTTGCAAGGTCGTATTTTCACATATTGGCTGACAAGTTCTACCATATTCAATCCTGGGATATCCCCCGAAGTTACAAAAAATTCTCGCATTACCTTTGTTTTTGTATTCGGTAAAGTAATTCTAAAAACGGATCCTTCATCTATTACATTTTCAACAATTCCTCTCTTCTGCATGCTCCACTTAGTCCAATTATCATAGCAACTTTTTTAAATAAATATGTATCATCAGATGCTTCCGTTAAAAACTTTGTAACATCTTGTTTAGTAAAAATTTTGGATTTTTTAGCTCTGTAACCTTCTGATTTACATTTTAGTAATGCAACCAGCTGTTAGGTACTTACTAATATCGACGTTTTTTCTTGTTGATAAAATACTTCTTATCATCGAATAATACGACCATAGAGAAAATGGTTTTCTTTCCTTAGATAAGCATTCAAAGTAAGCCAACAATACTTTTTCATGAGTGATATTCTTGATTTTCTTAGCAGAACACCATTCTTCGTACCGATTAAACACCATTTCATATACACTCCGTGATTTTTCCGGCAAAAGGGAGTCCACGATATTTCGCGTCATTTCTTCCAAATCAGAAGATAACATTCACGACTTGTACCATAATGATCGTCTTTATGATCCTTATTACATAAATAACTATTACAATGGTTAAGCTATGAAGTGTTTTTCATGAATATACCTAATAAAGTCATTATTAACTCGATTTTCACCTACAAAATTTATACCAGGCCATTTCCATATTTTGTCTTGTAACTTTTTAATGAAAAGAGATATAAAAAACTCCTATAGCAAAACTTTATCAGAAATATGTTTCTGGGACGTCATATCCGGTTTTTTCGATCTTTCCAAAAGCAATGTTTTCAGTGCAAAAGTGAGCTTAAGTTGTCCCATTTGAAGACCATATGTCAATTTTTGATTGATACTCTGGGACATCGAGTCTGAGACACCGTACATGTGTCAAGCGATACATTAGAGACCTTTTAGTGGCTTCTGTGAGTCGGAAAAAAGGCCGAAAAAAACCAGAGCCTAACGAGACTCTGTAAACCCCCCCCCCCGTTTTCGAGGATGCTGAACACGATGGCGGTGGTTTAAACTCTTTCTGAGTTGACCGTCACCCCCAAACAGTCAAAAACAACCCCCAAAAAGGATGAAACGCGGATATAGTGACATATTCCGAGAAAAACCCGCCTCACCTCCCGTTTTCGAGGATGCTGAACACGATGCCGGTACTTTGGAATTTCTCCGAGTCAACCCCACCCCTTAAATGGCCGAAAACAACCCCAAAAAGGGTGAAACTCGGATATACCGACATATTCCGAGAAAAATCGCGTCACGTCCCGTTTTCGAGGATGCTGAACACGATGCCGGTACTTTGGAATTTCTCCGAGTCAACCCAACCCTTTAAACTGCAAAAAACAACCCCCGAAAGGGGTGAAAAAAATGTTTTATATGGATATATAGTGGATATGTAGTTATATGCGTCAATGAAACAGTTTTATATTTGTATATATAGTGTTATGATTTCATTTCCTAAACAAAAAAATGATAAAAATTAGAACTTACCGAACATTGAAAATCAGAAAAGATTAATAAAAAGATATTATATGGAATTAAAAGCAATATTAAAAGTTAAATAATAGTTAGTATAATATAATAAACAATGTAAAACATAATAAACAACAATGTAATTAGAATTAGAAATGTAAAACAAGAACTTCAGTGAAGTGAATAAACGTACAGTGTTACGAAGGCAGAAATCATAATTAAAATGATTACAAAAACTATCATGAGATAGCACAAACTATTGAAAAATGTTATAGATATAAGTTAGGATTAGTAAATTTGAGTTATATAATGTTAAAGAAATGTTATTGATATATTATATTATGTATTAGTTTTTAAGAATGACAATGCCAAATTTATAATAATTATTGGAATAATCATATTAATAATAACCTAATCATAGGTTATCTTATACCAAAGTGTGTGTGGAAAAATGTAGGCAATATTAATTTAAAAAGAAGGAATCATCATCATTTAAAATAAGTTGAAAATCTCCAATAATTCAAAATTTATAGAATACTAAATTCTGATTGGTCGAGATGGATTATAAACGTCAGACTGTTAACAATGTAAAACTTATGTCAGTTTGCAACAATCATCAAAGCATTCTTGATACGTAAAGAAACCACCTCATAGGTTGAATATGACATCAGGTAGCATCGGTTTTGAAGGCCTATAAAAGGCATCTGAAGACAAGCCAAGTCAGTTAGCCATCAACATCTGAAGAGTCAAGGTACTCAAGCAACTCATAAAGTTTCCATAACTTTAGTTTATTAGATAAACATCGGTGAACCCAAGTGTTCCAGTAGCTTCGTAAGGTTGAAAGTAACCGAAGCAAATAAATAATTTCTACAAGTCAAGTAGTGTTCCAAGTCTCCGAACAAAGTTTAAAGGTTACAATAACCTACAATTCATAAGTAACATCGAACGATAACCAGCCTTCGATAAAGTTCCAAACATCATTAATGAGTTTTGTATCTTTAATAAAAAGAATAAAACTAAGTTAACAATTTTCAACAGTTCCTGATTCCAAAAGAAGTAACCAAAATAGTTTACCTGTGTTTATTGTGTATAGCAAAGAAATTGTGTACGGTTAAAGTGAATTATCAAATTAATAAGAAGATCAAGCCAATTGAACATTGCCTACATTTTAAAACATATTCTTGGATATAAACTAAACGTAAGTTTATTTATTATTTCTCCATTGTATTATTATCTGTCTGTAAATCTGAAAGAAAGATTGTAGATTATAACTTTGTAAACAAAGATAAATAGTAAATAATTTTGAGGTTAGATCATAGATCTATTTGAACATAACATTGTAAAAATTGACACGAGATAAATTAGAGTCATAGAAATTTAAATATTAAAAGTTTTAACATTCAAAGAACATTGTGTTTAATTCCATATTTAATTCCATATAAAAATAAAAAGGTAAAAGTTCATTATTCAATTCAAAACAAACATAAGAATCAAAATACAATAAGAAAGCTAGCCGGTAGAATTCAAAACATTGAAAGAATCAAATTAATCAAATAATACAAAATAAATAAAAGCTCAAAAGAAATTAGTTAATAATAGTTAGTAAGTAATTGTACCCGTGAAATAAAAATGTTTATGATTCAATAAAATAAAATATGTAAAATTGTACCACTGATTCCATACAGGAGATTTTCTCACCTAAAAACCACCAAATAACCTAGCCAGACAAGATGTATACGCCTATTTTTCAGGGTGAACAGTCAGTCAACAAATGTGGATAAACATCATCCGGTGTATTCAATGATTTGTTATACATTTTCTCTTATCGGATTTTTCCTATCCACTTCATAAATTCACGGTATCAAAGGGGTAGTTGTTGTCCGTTTCAGCGGTTAGTTTGCTTCGGGGAGAAGATCCAGAATCACCATCGTGTTCAGCACACTCGAAAACGGGAGATGACGCAGTTTTTCTCGGAATAAGTCGGTATATCCGAGTTTCACCCTTTTTGGGGATGTTTTTGGCCATTTAAGGGGTGAGGTTGACTCGGAGAAATTCCAAAGCACCGGCATCGTGTTCAGCATCCTCGAAAACGGGAGGTGACGCGGTTTTTCTCGGAATATGTCGGTATATCCGCGTTTCACCCTTTTTGGCCGTTTGGGGGTGACGGTCAATTCAGAAAGAGTTTAAACCACCGCCATCGTGTTCAGCATCTTCGAAAACGGGGGGGGGAGGGGCAGAGTCTCGTTAGGATCCGAAATATTTTCATATTTTTCCGACTCACAGAAGCCACTATTTTTCAGAACTTCGTAAAACTTTCCGGTTCTACATTTCTAATTTTCTTCAATACAGGTTTATAATTATTTGGTGACGTATTTCAAAGATAATCGTATTGCGATGAGGATTTATTAATCAATTACAGGAATTAAGTGTGTCAAAACATGACCGCCCTGACAGGCACACGACCACGTGGCTGACGTAGTATGATGCAAAGAGGGTGTAATTTGCGCCAAAGCGTACAATGGATGACACAATAGTCGATCAAGGTTCCAGGGAAGGTTTGTCATTATAAACGCGCACCCCGCTTCTGAGGATGTTATTAGGCATCAATTGATATGGTTATGTGATTACCGACGAGCGGTCTTCCGACTATAATTATATTATTATGCTTTTGATGCTGATTCTGGATAATGCCCATGCGACCATCCTCACACTAGGGGGTAACTTAGTCAACTCACTCGTATGTTACTCAAGTAGCGACTATGTAAATACGTGATTTTCATTCATGCCATCGAATTCAGCTCTATAGCTATTTCGTGCAAATCAAAATGGATATAAATATCATTTTTTCATTTTTTTGATGCTTGAAACTACACACATGAAAAAAAATGTAGGGGTCAGCGATATTTTTAGGGTTTCGTCTCTTGGTAATGGGAAATGCAATACAATTTTATTTACCCACGTAGAACATAATCTTTTGCCACATAATTTATCTATAATTTCATACAAAGTTTGCAAAACAATTGAAAGCTTTTATCTAACTGAAAAGAGTGAAAAATTCGTATTCAATGCACTTAGGATTCTGAGCAAAAAAATTATCACTGGTCAATGTCTAATACAGTGTGTGTCCACCGCGATTGTTCAAAACTGCCCTACATCGATTTGGTAAGCTGAGAATAAGGTTATCGATGCTTTCCTGATCAATCGCATTCCATTCTTCAACCGGAGTATGGAACAATTGATTTCGTGTCTGGAAGAGAATGTTACGCCTTCAAATTCTTCTGTCAAGCAAATCCCACACATGCTCAATCGGATTCAGGTCTGGCGATTGAGCAGGCCAATCCAAAATACTTATACCACTCTCATCCAAGTAATATCTTACGATCGCGGCGGTATGAGGGCGCGCATTGTCATGCATGAAGATGAAGTTTTCACCTACTGCAACTGCATATGGAATGACAAATGGTTCTAATATCAGGTCCCTATATCCAAGAGCATTTACAAACCTCTCCAGCAATACGAGGTCGCTTCTTCTGCCAATGCTGATACCACCCCAAACCATCACCGTTCCGCCTTGGTAGCTGTGAACTTCCTGTGCAGTCCTAAGTGTCCAAACATTTCCAGGTTGTCTCCATACACGAGTACGTCTAGTATCTGGACGTAAACCGAATCTCGATTCATCACTAAACAACACAGGTGTCCATTCTTGCACGCCCCATTCGATGTGATTTCTAGCCCAGACTATTCAGGCCTCGCGATTTCCTCTGGATAATGGTGGAGCTCTCCATGGACGCCTGGCACGTAAATTGGACTCGTGTAGTCTATTTCTCACAGTTTGGTCACTTATCTGTATATGATGGTGAGCGTTTCTGAGTTCCAAACTTAGTTGACCTGCCGTGTGGGTTGGATTTCTCAGAGCTTGAATTCTCAGAAATCTGTCTTGTGCCGCCGTTGTTATTCTGGTACGGCCAGTATGTTGCTCTCTAACATCACCAGTTTGATTATAACGAATCCATAAACGACTTATAGTGGACTGGCCAGTCCCTAATTCATTGGCAACAACCCTCTGCGACATTCCAGCTTGAAGCATTCCAATAACCCTTAAGTGCACTTCTATCTGAAGGTGATTATGTTCCATAATTTAGACAAACAACACTACTCGAAATTTTCAATAATTACCATTCGCTGGTGAGCTGGTCGGATAACATCTGATTTGATCTGATGAATGAAACAAGGAACGACATGAAGAAAATGAATAGTCGTTGGAAAAAAGAGGAACACATGCCATGATGTTCAAAATGATAAAAAAGTATTGTGTAAATAACAAACAAACATCTGCAACGCGATAATGCCACGTGGATCTCCGAGAATTAACAAACAATCCCAAAATATGCTTAACCATTAGATTCTTTTGATGTGTGTATATTTCAGGGAGTCTCTAGAAATTTACACACATAAAAGCAAAAATTTATTCAACATTATTCAAAGCTCTTTGAGGTAGTTATTCCACGAACTCTAGGTCTCTGTGTTAGACCTAGAAAATCATTATTAACCCTTTAGCTGAAGTACCAAAAATTGCGACTTTGTTTTTTTATAATTTTAAAGCTTTTTATAGAAAAACATAAAGTTCATTTTTAAAGATGATACGTAGTATAATTTATTTTTCAAAAAATAGTTTAAAATTCATATATAAAAAGCAAATACCACTGACAGGACTACGAAATCTCCGAAACTTATGAAGCGGACCGCTTGAAACTTGTCAGATTTGTCCCTTAAATTAAAAAAAGAGACATATTTTCACGTTTCTGACTGCTGATATAATCACGTGTAATTTATATGACAGACAGATCTATAGATTAATATATCATTATCACAGTTCAGATTGTCTATGCCAAACTTCTTCAAAAATTCCAGCCTTACAGCCATACTGTTTACTCCAGCAAGTTTCAAGAGCCAAAATCGTTTTAATTTTCCTGCCATTATCTATAATCTCTAGACTAGTCGCTGAGTACGCGCCCTGAGCGAGCATACGCTTGCTAAATTCGCTAGTTCAATTACTGTGTACTAACTATACTTTATTGTTACAACCGCAACACTTGACGACACCTGGTGGTCACACGCGGAAATAGGTAGTAGTAGTAGTACTCTTTATCGCTAACATATAGCGCTAGTAGTACTTTAAAAAGCGCAGTAACAACTAAACATTCGCGAATACTCTCGTTGTTTCGAGAAAGTTCTGGTGTATTCCCCTCACTTCTATATGGCAGTAATTGTTGGAGTATAAAAAGGCTAGCGGCGCGACCGCGAGTCAGTCTGCCCAAGGAAGGCGAAGGAAGCGAAACTGTCTGTTGTGTAATAAAGCAGTGCGTAACTCCTCAAAAAGAGTTTGTGCGTGTTTAAAAGACATCTTCGTACCAGTATTTTCATTTGACTTGTTGTTTTTGTGTGTCATTTACCTGTATGGAAAAGAATGGAAAAAGTAGACAGTGAATGCAGAATATTCAAAGATCAAAGGAACTTTCAATATTTCGTAATTGAGTCCAGTAAGAAGGCACTATGTTTGATTTGCAATGAAACTCATACCCGTTCTCAAAGAATATAATATTAAACGTCGTTATGAAACGAAACATTATTTATTTACTCAAAATATACAGGAAATTTGCAGACAGAGAAATTTGAAGCTTTGAAGCGCGGATTGAAATCGCAGCAATCTTTGTTTACGAAACTCAATACTGAACAAGAGGCTGCAGCTCGTGCCAGCTTTCGTGTGGCTCTTGAAATTGCGAAACGTGGAAAACCATTCACCGATGGAGAAATGATCAAAGATTGCCTAATTGCAGTAGCCGAAGAAATGTTCCCTGAAAAGAGGTAAATTTATTTAAAACTGTCAGTTTGTCAGCAAACACCGTGGTTCGGAGGGTAAAAGACATCGCAGAAAATATATCATCTCAAATGTCTAACAAAAACGGACATTTTCAGTAGTTTTCACTGATCTTGAATGAGTCAACGGATGTGCCAGATATTGCTCAGGTGTTGATTTATATTCGAGGAGTAGATGAAGTGTATGAAGAACTTCTTGATATTGATAGTATTCACGACACGACTACTGGGGAAGATATTCTTAAAGGAGTTGAAAATGCCATTATAAAAAGAACCTCCGACGGAAAAACTTGGAATCTATTACTACTGATGGAGGCAAAAACATGTGTGGTAAAAATAAAGGAGTGGCTGCTCATGTGTCAAAGTCTGTAGAAAATGATGGTGGTTCAAAACCATTTGTCTCAAATTGTATCATTCATCAACATTCCTTGTGCAGGAAATCTTTGGATATGTTTGAAGTTCTAAAACCAGTCGTATCAGTTGTTAATATCATCAGATCTACTGGGCTGAATCACCAATAATTCTGCCAGTTTATTGAAGAGATCGGAAAAAATGACCATACCATACTGCCGTACTCTAGCTTAGTTACGGAAAAGTCTTTCGGCGCTTCTTTGATCTTCATGCAGTAATCGAAATTTTTTTTTTATGAAAAACATCCCCCTCTTTCCGAATTACAAAATAGCGAATGGCTGTGGAAGTTAGCATTCCATGTCGATTTGACAAAACATATGAACGAACTGAATTTGAAATTGCAAGGAGAAAACCAGCTTCTCCCTGATTTATACACTAATATCAAATCGTTCCTGCAGAAAAGAATATAATACTGTTTCAATCACAATTACGTGAAAAATGTTTCACACATTTTAAAATATGTAAGATATTTAGTCACACTACTGAGATTGAGTTTCCCGTCGATTTTGCAATTGAAGCTTTGAGTTCTTTGAAGATAATGTTGGGACAACCCAACAGAGGATACACCTTTTGTTCCTGGCAGCAAAAGATTGGCCTCCCACATCAGTTACTCGTCGGATGAGGAGCAAGGACAAATGGTTGGGTCTCAAAAGGACGGTTCCGACGATGATAATCGCGATGTACATGGACGCTCTGAGTGAACGAATGAACTTCGGGGTGACTTACTGGACTGCTTCGAACCCAGCGAGCCAGCCCGCAGGGAATACATGTCGCGGCTGCATGTACTTTGGTGCATCATGCATCCTCAATGACGGGATTTTTCCGCCCAAACGTTGCGGAATCGAGTATTCTTCCTGCGGAGAACCGACGAAAAATTCCGGCAGGCTGCAGCACTAGAATCCTATCTAGCCGCACCAGCACCATCTATGGAGCGTCGCAACAGATCTGGTAGAGCAAGTTTGCTCCAAAACACCAAAGTTGATTTTAGAACTAGGAGAACCCGAATCAACGTCAGGGTCTCCATATGACCACACGAGCTGATAGAAATGGACACGTTGATTAATGACGAGCTTCCGGAATTCGCCGACCTCTGCGAAATCAACGAAGTTGATAGTGTATGGTGCCGGAAGGGCGGAGTGAGAGAACGCACGACCGGATCGAGAAAACCGAAGGGCGCCTACACAAATTCGAGGCCAAAATTCAGTCGGCGAGGCAGCAAGCATCTCGAATCCAGTGTGTGATGGATTTTATTTCTAGCGACAGGGGTTTCACGCTAAAAATTAGGCGAATAGCCGACAAACTGCGCCGCCACCATCACACACTAAAACGCAGACCATCAGCAGACGGGTTAGACGTATCAGGGAGAATTTCTTGATAGCCCGTCTTGGTTTTTTGAATCTCCACCGCCCACAATTGCTGCCTTCTACTGCGGAGGAAGTTGAGCAGCTCTGAAAAGGAGTGTACGAGTCACCGCGTCCAACTCACCTAGACACCCCAGTCCTAGCATCTGAACATCAACTTCCGCAAACAGAAGTGTGCGAGGCAGTCAGCGAGGACAAGCTCTTGTCGGTACGAAAAACTTTGCTGCTCCCGGCCCTGACGGCATTAATATATGGTGGTGGAAGAAATTTCCTTCCACTCACCGCCGTCTGCCCAGAGTCTTTGACTCTTGGCTTAAAGAGGAGATGTAACTTCCAAGCTGGGCGGATGAGGGGTATACTATGCTGATGATTCCAAAGAATGAAGACTTGTCTGATCCCAAGAACTACCGGTCGATCACTTGTCTCAACACCCCCTACAAGTTATTTACACGTATCTTGTATGCTAGTCGTATTTGCCCATATGTTGTTTTGATTTTAAAGTGTACTTTAACGGTATCTTGATTTGTACTTGTATTTTTTGAAATTGTAGATGTTATATTTTATTGATAAATTTTTGTACTACGTGAATTATTCTGATGAGCCACGTATATTTTAATTGCAATAGACTATGTTATCTCTTATCTCTGTTTCATAATTTTATGTACAAATTGTCTACCCCGGCAGAGTGGACGACTGTAAGGTAAGGTATAATAATAAACATCCGTCACAGTAGCAACCTTCCTTGATTGAGTTACCGGGACTCTGATTTTCACTTGTTCGCACCCTCTATCATCCTAGTTGATCTGCAGACACAGCGTTTACACCCCTGTTATCCAACTATATGTAATTTTATCAAGCGCTGAAATACAGGCTTTATTATGTTTCGCTGCAAGATAAATTTTCGGTTGCTGCTGAATATTTGCAATAGATGACGTGGCTAAGGTAGTCTATCCATCGGGCGTGTAGCAAGGTTGAATGTAATTTTATTAAGCACGGATTGAAACATTGTTTTAAATCTCCACCCCAGAGGATGTTTATTTGTATAATAGAATTATCCTAAAGATAAACTTGCATTCAACGGATGACTTGGTTTTTTTTATTGTTGGATATGTACTTCCATCTATTCTTCTTTCATTTCAATTTTTTACTCAGAACTAACAATCTTCCGTTCATAAAAACGAATTGCTCTCAGGATCTGAGGTAGGACAAGTAACTTCGTATCAAAAAATAGTGATAATGGCGTAATAAAAATTTAAATAATAAACTTACAAAGTTATGGAAATAAAACCACTGATTTACACTAAATATACAATGAATGCTTTCATTATCCACTTACATATGTTTTAGCACAGTGTCATCATCTGATAATTTTCACTTGCACTTTTATCGTCCTGCTCTTTTGCATTGATAATGATCGATTCATTCATTGACTGTTCCTCTTATTCTAATTCTTCTATTTGTAACTAGAGCATTCATAGCTCAATTTCCCTTTTCTTTGCTCCAATTTCTCTATTTTCACTCGATCTGTTCGTTGTAGTACTCGATTCAACAGACTGTTTCTTTAGACATGATTTCTGAGTTTTCTGTATTCTGAATCGGTCTAAATTCCACATCAACTATTTCTGATTGTTTTCCAACAGATTGAGCTTCCTTTTCTACCCCAAATCCTCGCAAGAGATATTGTCCTTGAACTCCTGCGAGGAATTTTATCTTCCCACATATCTTTGGCGCTTTATTCAAATCTGGCTCGAAGGACCAATTATGAACTCCACACTTACCACAAAGTGGTGCTTCAAGATTAATAGCTTATTTTAGAAATAAAAATGAACTTTTTATTTAATTCACTTTTATTTCTTTTTCTTTCAACTGTCAAACTTGACATAAATCCATCATATTTTGTATTTAAATACAAAGTGAACTATTAAATTCGTTTCAATCTTTACACCAATTGAAAAACTGAAGATGAATTGCAAAAATACCACTCGAAACGGGGCTATTGCGCCAGAAAACAAGTTCCTGTTTTCACTTCTTTGAAGCACGTACACACCGTCGAAATTTTTTGTTGCCCGGTTATTATCCTTCCCGTACTCTCTTACATAATATTATAGAGGGAAAAAATAGACTATTGCAGGTTGAATGGACTATACGAGTTGTAAATTATATACAGAAAATATAGAAAAACAATAATGAATTATACTGCTTTGAAATTACCTGCAAAATACAATATTATATGTTGTATTAACATGCCATTCGTGGCAAATGATGGATAATATCCTTTGATGAAGGATAATAGTTATATTCACATAAAGTCTGTATCAATCAACAGTAAACAAGATTTTATGATACGCTACACTGTATTTTAGGGCTGTAAAATTATGCTATAAAATTTTTCGCATGAATATGCGATTCCAGGAATAAAAACTAATAAAACACAGATAATTTATGACGGTGAATAACACATACGTATCAATCATAAAGATGTTATTCAAGCTATTAAAGAAGAACCAAGCCCTTACGAGCCCAATGTGGGAATATTTGAAAATTAGATCTTCATTTTGCAGAAAATATGTACATATACAGTGACGGCTGTTCTGGGTAATAGTTAAAAACCTGTGGTACAACAATAAGTAGCACCTTATACAATAATATTAGTCTGATTGTAGAACGGTATTGATTGACTATCAATATTTTCCGGTTAGAAGCATAGGTATACTAAATAATATGTATTAACACTTACTGTTATCTATTATATATCACTAAGAGCTGTAGGAACCTGAAATATATTGCAAATGATCTGAAACAGATAAAGACGTAGAGAGACGTCAAACTATACTAAATATCATTATTGCATTGAAAGTTTATTCGAATTAATAACATATGTGTATATCTACGGTTTGGGCGTTTACATAGTGTAAAATCATTTTAACTTTCGGAAGTTGAGAGAATTGACCTTAAATTTACCCAAAACTTGTAAAATTTTATAAAAACAAGTATTCAATAAACTGTGTTACAAACAAAATTGAGTTTATTATATCAGATAATTCAAATTATTTGTAATCTTAAATATAATTCACATGCAGTTGTAGTATTTACCTAATTTTCGAAGAAAAAAAAGGAACCGCACGTGAATCATTCATAAATTAAGGTTAATAAGATAGCTACTTACGGTTCTACTTGCACAAACAGATGATAAATGTACCGTCTACTGACACCTTAAGCCATACTGTCGAATATGTAATTATTTTTGTTGAACAACAAGAAATTCCTAGAAGATGACGTGGATACACAGGGCTCGAGTGTCCCGGAAATACCCCCAGGTAATTTGCAGAACATTGTGAGTATCATAATCGTGATTGGCGACTTTAAAATCCCCGAGAGCCAGAACATGTTACATTCTATGAAGAAAAATTAGCAAATTCCTAGAAGATGACGTCGTTACCCGGACGCAGGGTACACCAGGTATTGCAGAAGAGTTTTTTCATGTCGTTATCATCACTAGCAATCTTCATATCACCTTTCGAACAGTTGACAAACATTAAAAATAATTTTTTCATTAATTTCGTCGATATCCAGGACGTCAGGACGCTAGTATACCCCCACAGGGAATTTTTTGAATATCATATTCGTGTTCAGCGACCCCAAAAACCCCCAAGAAACCAATTCGAGCTCATTTTTTTATTTACCTCAAAAAGTGCATCTTTGAAAAATGCATTTTTGGCTGTAGAAATGCATCAAATTTTTTCCGCAAAACAAAAATACCGAACAAAGTTTCTAAATCACTTTCTGAATCGAATGCAGAAAACCGCATCTCAATCCACCCAACTGCGCCAACTTTCCCAGGTTCAATGCTCTATTTCCTCGACTATATCAAAATCGTTAACATCTGTTTCGTATTGATTGAATAAAATGATGTCTTTCTCGCAACAATTCGCGCAATCTTCACCTTCGCAATATTTGCACAATGCAGAGCAAGGTAAACTAACTTTCTTGCAAGTGCATCTTCCGGTACATTTTTGTTTGCAATTGCAAAAAATAATTTTCAATAATTCATCTGGAGCAGCTTCTGCGGTTATTTGAATTGACATAAGGCCATTCTCAGTAACTTTCCAATCCGATTGGGTTGGTTCAATATTCACGTTGCCCATCCAAATCTGTACTTGGTAATTACACGATATATATGGTATTTCGCTACATCGTCAGTTGGCGGTAGGCTTTCCAATTCGCAAGCTGATTTTTTCGTACGTTTTTTAAAGCCGTAAGTGACCGAGTTCAAGGTAAAATATTGTTTCATGTGAAAATAAATGAATACAATTTTTTTATTCAAATCGTAGCCAAATTGTCAAAAAAATAAGTAAGAATACGCATTTTCAGCATTAAATAGTTTTATTTGTTTTCTTTAGGAAAATTTGAGTTTTTCTCCAAAAACCCAAAATTTGGGCTCAGGGTGAACCTCAACACGTCTACTTCAATATCTCAACCGAATCTCGACCAATCGAGTTCGGGTTGGGCTCAAAAGTTGGGTCATGGAAATGTCTTCTAGCTGTGAAAATTTCAATTTATTTCATAAAATTTAACCATAAAATTTACCGATTTTTTTGAGGTTAAAAAACTTTGACCTAGCGCCAAATTGCCGCATTTGAAAAAAAATGTGCAAGCTTGGGAAACAAGGTAAAAAATATCAAAATCTTTCGAATGCTTTTTGTTTCGAGTCAATAAATTGAAAATTCAATTAGTAATGGCCATTTTAAGATTTTTTGTAAATGGCCGATTGTAGCGCCCCCTCATAAGATATTCAAAAAAATCGAAAAGTACATAAAAATAGATACAAAAATGCACAATTTCTTGCCATTTACAATTCATTAAGTTGAAAAATAAAGTCAGAGGAGTTTTTGTTAGTTTTTTTCAAAAAAGGGCTAAAATGGGTCCACAGTGAGCCCAAAATATTTTAGAAACTTCTAGTTTGGCTCATTCGACGTGTTTTAATAATACCTATAATTTTCATACAGGTATTTTTTTCATATATGTCAAAAATACGCAAAAAATGAATTTTTTGGCCATAAAAAATGCTCATAACTTGAAGCGCATTGATCCAATACACATTTGACCCTTAGATTCGTGATCAGCGACCCAAAAAACATAAGAAACCACTCTAAAATAACACTCCCCAAAAAAAAACCGTCAAAAATTACAGAGCGACTGGACTACAAGCTGAACTTTTCTTTTTAGTTTTTTTCGACTGTAGGTAATGTGGAGTTTTCTTGCGATGCCTCCAAAACTGTTTGAATTGTAAAAACACGTCCTGTACCAAATCCTGACATTTTCATCAAAAATAAGGTGATCCATTTGTTGAGTTTTGCATGGTCCTGTTACTGAACACGCTTGCTTCATACAAGTGGAAAGTACATAAGAAGTAAGTAACTTTAAACAAAACACCACCTTGAGACCACTTTTTACTATGGTCTTTATTTTAATGTCGTCTGTATCTAGTTCAAAAACCATTCCCAGATAGTACCTAGTTATTATCGTAACAGACAACGAGATAACTATCCTCTTTAATGTCATCTTTAAACATCACATGTTCCTCATTATCCTTTCCTCATAGTCTCCATTAAGCTCATAAACCTCTTCGTCGTTAGCCACCAACGCCTGTCTTTCTTATTGTTTTATTACTTTCGGATTTTTCAAGAATCTTGTTTTTCCGCTTTGTTTCCTTTATTCTTTTCCTCGGAGTTAACGTTGCTTTTGGTCTTCTTTTTTCTTATGTTAAAATCTCCAGGATTCCGAGGTAGTCACACAAGATAACCTTGGTTCCGATTTTGGTGTATTTAACTTTGGCGATGGACGAAATAAGCTTGATTTGAAAGGTGAAGGAATATCTGTGGGTGCAGATCTGCGAGTTCCAGGGATATTTTCATGAACTTTACTCAGGGAGGTATATGAAGTATCATCCAGCTGCGTTCCCAAATTTGGCGATATCCCTACTTCTACACTATCCAACGACTGTCCTTGTTACATGAAGAATCTACTACAACAAAAGTATATGCTGGCAGTAGATACTGTCATTCCATCAGCAACTGCCTGCAGAATAAGCAGCTGCAGCAGTTGCTGAATCTCATGTGTCCCCCTTACTGACTGGGAAAGAAAAGCCTTATAATCAAAAAAAAAATAGTCAGTAACTGGTGCTTAGTTAGCTTGCATTATTCTGAACATCAAATGAAGATCAATAGATAAGGTATTCAAAGAAAGACAAATAAAGTGCTACCTCATTGTATCTATTACAGTCAATATAGTAAATAATAGGGCCACAGCATTATATAATCTGACCCGATTACCGTCACTAACCATTTTGTATACTTCTCATAACCTAGGTGAACGCACTTAGGAGGGAGCGAAAAATACATAAACAACCAGACAAGAGAACTTGTAAGACGGTTCTATTCAGAGATTTATCCACAGGATAGGCAGAACAGGACCTCAAAATTGGCCTCCCAGATCTCCAGACTTGAGCCTCTTGAACTTTTTTTTTACATTCCATTCATACAAGATCCATTCATGCACGATGTTGTATTTTATTTTTTAATTAAGAAACTATTGCTTGTACGGAAACAACAGTTAAAAAAAATTTCAATAAATCGTTCTTTTTTACATTTTATAAAATTAAGAAATTTTGTTGTTAAAAAATGGAATAGGGGATGCAAGTTCACTCCTTCAAAAGAACAAAAAAAAAAAAACGTGTGGCACTCTTGGACTGCCGCGGTAAAGCTATTGCATAGCATTTTTTATCAACTTATGCAATTATAATTATTTTTTTTTTTATTTATGCAGTATTTTTTTTCTTTGATATTAATTCAAGTTACACTTTTTGAGCGTGGTGACCGATAAGAAAACAATTTTTTTCTTTTATTGAATAAATGAGAAGTTAATATCGTTTAAAATATTTTTATTATCTTACAATACATGTAGGTTATTCAGGAATTTTTATCATTGAAACTATAGGTTTATGGTAACTGAAATAAGAAACATAAGTTTGAGACTTGATATCCTCTAAATATCTGGGAAATACCGCGTCAATGGTGGTCCCATATTTTGTTGTGGATTCTTGTGGATCATTATTCATTTTCAAATTCAATTTTTCCGAAAGAAAAGTTGCCAACCGCTCTGATTTTTTATCAGCGAAGTTGATGTTGAAATCGCCAGCCAAGATAAGTGGAAATTTATTACCATTTGTAACAAATATTTTCGACCCTTCTTCAGTGTACTGCAGTAAAGTGCGATGAATAAAATGCTCTACCTCGTCCAATTTTGGATTCGGATAAATGTAAATTGCTACCATGACTATGTGTAGGCCATTTCTAAGTTTGCATGCACGTACAAATATCTCCAACAAATAAGCGCCTAACATTAACATCGCTAACGTGTGCAATATTTATTTCAATATTCAGTCATAATATTGGTAACATTATTATTTTGGTAAATAGCTACCCCACCTTTTGGAACAGTATCTACAACAGTATATATACCTACATGTATACTTACGGGGCGCACATGCGGTGAGTGTGGCATTATAAAGATATGATAGATACCTATACACCTATATACTTTCTCACAAACAGCTGCTTACGTATTCGTCCGATTTCGGAGCAGCTCTTCTCGATCCGTGCGAGCTTGGTACAGTCGTACCATATACATACACGTTAAGCGAACGCTCGGCCGAGCTACATAGTAGGCGGAGTGGGGGTGTTAGGTTATTTTCGTTACGGAATTTCTTGATTCGGTCGCCGCGCTCAACACCCGCGATAAAAGCTATGCAATAGCTTAAAAATATATTCTTATAACCTTTTTATTGGTAGAACACGCCCACAAAATGAAATTAAAAAAAATTAATTTTCCTTCTCACTTTTGGAAGTGTGACTTTTCAAGGAAAGGTCTAAGAGCTTTTATTTAATTTTCGACAAGGAATCACCCCCTAAAAACATTCGCCCTCATTCGGCAACACCCTGTACATTTATAGCAAGAAAAACACTGTTGTCATCAAGGTTTAATAAAACACTATAATTCTATTTGAAAAACTGAAGACATACCACTTGAAACGGAGCAACGCGACCAATAGGAACGGCGTAATCGCATTCACAGTGGCGTACGCAGGCACACTGACAATATCAAAAAGTCTAGGTCGATTCAGAAATGCTCAAAAAGGGATATATTTGCGTCAACCCGAAAAAAAAAATGGGCCCATTTTAAGACTTTATACTACCTATAAGTGCCATATAAAAAACTTCTGTGCTAACTTTCCAAGAGTTAATAAAACAATTATCAAATAAACATTTATCTATTAAGAATCTATTACAATTAAATTCTAATAATACATACATCTTTCACATAAAACACAACTTAAGTTAAAATATAAGGAAAAACATTGAATATTGAATTCTTAACTTTAAAACACAGAATTTTATTCTACATTTAACTATCTTCTTTCGTTTCTTCAACTGGGCCATTGGAAACAGTTTCAGAAGTTTCAGCATCATCCTCCTTTGTAATTTTATCTTCACCATTCTTCTCACTGTATTTGAATCTATAAAGTAAAAAACATTTGGTTAAACTTTAGCTAACAAACTAACATGAAAAAAAAACTCACCTATCATATCGCTCTTTAACTTTAACATTCGAGTCTTCTTCATCGTCGTCCTCGGCTTCAGCAAGAATGGCGCCCAAATCTTTATCCACATCGGCCCACAATTTATCCTCTCTATTTTCTTCATCGTCGATCGATTTATTATTCTGCTCTTCTTCTTCTACCTCTTTGTTTTCGCTTACGTCTGCTTTATCCAATGATATATCAGCCTCTTTGATATTGCTTGCGTCCTCGTCTTCTTCTTTAATATCTTTCTTGCCTTTTTCCTCCTTCTCGGCGATCTCCTTGCGCTGCAACTTCTCTGCTTTCAGTTCCAGATCTTTGTCTTCCTTGTAGCGGATGTAACGTTGCATGTGTACACGCATCTTACAATGTCTAGCCAGGATTTTTGGCACGTCCCCATCATCACCACGTTGCAAGTACATCTTGCATAGATCGCAATAGTGCGTTTCCACTTTGCGTATTTTCTCGATACCTACGTTGATAGCCTCCTTCGGATTTTCTTCTTTTTCTTTCTTCTCTACTTCCTCTATACAACAAAACATAACAATTTGTAACTTAGAAAACAAGGAAAATGAACATCACAAACTCACCCCCATCATCCACGTCACCAACTGAATCAATTGTGGTAAAGTTTTCTAGATTATCGTCGTCTGCAGATTCGTCACTATTCCCATTTTCCATTCGCTGTTTACGCTGTAAAAAAGAATTGTATCTCATAAAGTTCGATCATGTTATTATGCTCATCAATTCATGTATGTACTACTCAAAATCCCTTAATTTCCGAGTAATACAAAATTTCAAAATTTTTATTTCTTGTTCAATCTTAGAATTGAAATGTTTATATTAACGCTATAACATAATGGTCCGCATGACGTTCAGATACAAACATAAATTGTTGAATAAACACAAGGACGATTGTAAATATAGATATAAAAACTGTTTCCTACTATTAGTAAGCTAGAATGATTGACATCAAAGCTTGTGGTAAATAGGATTCAATGTATGTCCTATTTGACGCTTGAACACAAACTGAACTTGTTGTTCGAGGATCTCTAGGACGATGGTAAATGTCGATCATTAAAAAATTCACAAGTTTATTGTTACTGGTTCAAATATTGTCCAATCATTCAATACAATCAATTAAATTGTCAAATCATTAATGTTTCCTAGTCTTAGTAAGCTAGAATGATTTACATCAAAGCTTGTGGTAAATAGGATTCGATGTATGTCCTATTTGACGCTCGAACACAAACTGAAATTGTTGTTCAAGGAACACTAGGACGATTGTAAATGTCGATCTTTAAAAACATTTATGGTTTATTGTTACTGGTTCAAATATTGTCCAATCATTCAATACAATCAGTTAAATTGTCAAATCATTAATGTTTCCTACTCTTAGTAAGCTAGAATGATTGACATCAAAGCTTGTGGTGAATAGGATTCAATGTATGTCCTATTTGACGCTCGAACACAAACTGAAATTGTTGTTCAAGGAACACTAGGACGATTGTAAATGTCGATCTTTAAGAACATTTATTGGTTTATTGTTACTGGTTCAAATATTGTCCAATCATTCAATACAATCAGTTAAATTGTCAAATCATTAATGTTTCCTACTCTTAGTAAGCTAGAATGATTGACATCAAAGCTTGTGGTGAATAGGATTCAATGTATGTCCTATTTGACGCTCGAACACAAACTGAAATTGTTGTTCAAGGAACACTAGGACGAATGTAAATATCGATCTTCAAAAAAATTCACAAGTTTATTGTTACTGGTTCAAATATTGTCGAATCATTCAATGCAATCAATTAAATTGTCAAATCATTAATGTTTCCTACTCTTAGTAAGCTAGAATGATTTACATCAAAGCTTGTGGTAAATAGGATTCGATGTATGTCCTATTTGACGCTCGAACACAAATTGAAATTGTTGTTCAAGGAACACTAGGACGAATGTAAATATCGATCTTCAAAAAATTCACAAGTTTATTGTTACTGGTTCAAATATTGTCCAATCATTCAACACAATCAGTTAAATTGTCAAATCATTAATGTTTCCTACTCTTAGTAAGCTAGAATGATTTACATCAAAGTTTGTGGTAAATAGGATTCAATGTATGTCCTATTTGACGCTCAAACACAAACTGAAATTGTTGTTCAAGGAACACTAGGACGAATGTAAATGTCGGTCTTTAAAAATTCACAAGTTTATTGTTACTGGTTCAAATATTGTTCAATCATTCAACACAATCAGTTAAATTGTCAAATCATTAATGTTTCCTACTCTTAGTAAGCTAGAATGATTTAAATCAAAGCTTGTGGTAAATAGGATTCAATGTATGTCCTATTTGACGCTCGAACACAAACTGAAATTGTTGTTCAAGGAACACTAGGACGATTGTAAATGTCGGTCTTTAAAAATTCACAAGTTTATTGTTACTGGTTCAAATATTGTCCAATCATTCAACACAATCAGTTAAATTGTCAAATCATTAATGTTTCCTACTCTTAGTAAGCTAGAATGATTTAAATCAAAGCTTGTGGTAAATAGGATTCAATGTATGTCCTATTTGACGCTCAAACACAAACTGAAATTGTTGTTCAAGGAACACTAGGACGATTGTAAATGTCGATCTTTAAAAATTCACAAGTTTATTGTTACTGGTTCAAATATTGTCCAATCATTCTATGCAATCTATTAAATAGTCAAATCATTAAATTTCCTACTCTTAGTAAGCTATGTATGTGATATTTAACGCTCAAACAAAAACTGAAATTGCTGTTTTAAGATCACTAGGATGATTGTAAATAAATATCTATACAATGTAGATCTCATAACTGGTTAAATTCTTTTACCAGTTCTTGAGCAGCAGTAATTACTATAACTAAGACTAGATAGTCCATTCTGATTTCTTACCACTATGTAACCGTACATGAAATATAATAATAAACTCAAAAACCTACCTTCAAATGTTCTATGGAGCAACAATGGTTTTCATACATCATTGGACTCTTGAAAGTGATGCTGCAAACTTTGCAATATGGCATCAAAAATTTCTTCATATTCTTATGTGCATCAGATGATTGATGGATAGCTTTGCGTTGCTTGTAGTTGAGTTTACACAATGGACAGAAATTGGTGTTCTTCTGCAAATCTTCACTTTTCTTCTCCAATTCATTTTGAGCAGATCTAAAAAAAAGTATGTTCAAAAGCGCGTCAACTTGAGGATATCTTTTACTGACCTCTGAGCCTGTCGCATTTGAGCCAAGATAGCCTTCTGTTTCAAGGCCACTCTCTTCATAGATAACATGTGAGTTCTTCCTTGAACGTGCAGTTCGTATTTACGGAATGTAACCGACTTATGGCCACAATGAGGACAGTTCAACTTGATGAACGTTTTCTTTGGTTTCTCATCGCCACTTGCAGATTTCTCTTCTTGCTTATCAGTCTCTTCTTTTTCTTTCGTGGGGCTCGCTTTACCGACTTCAGTGATTTCCTCGTCTTCGTCATCTTCTTCTTTGTCGGAATCCTCTTTTTCATCTTTGTTGTCGTCAGAATCTTCATCGTCGCTTTTTTTACCGCGTCGGGCCGCTATGGCGCTACATTAAAGGAAAAGGAATATTGTAAACAAGACGTTAAACGAAACACTTTCTTTCGTAAATATAATCTCCAATAGGATTTAGTTAATTTGGATTCATAAATAAAGAGAAGATTTGCAACGTTACATTAATTATCTGCAAGTCCACGTGCGGAAACACATTGCAGTCAATGGTGATCTGGATATGTGCATTTGGAATGTATTTCAAGATAGGTCACAGCAAACTGCACAGTGCGTCAAATAGCTACTTACGTTTCTCTATATACTTGTAAAATTAAAGAGGTCGGGTTGAATAATGTAATTTTAATTACACAATTAAATTCACAGATAGTCCAGCCAATATAGAGGATGTATAAGACATGGTCGGGAATATAACTGTTTAGTGTAGTGAGGAGGTAATCATACAAGAAGTCCCCGAACCTACGAGGTGAGCGGTACTGGAGGTTCCTTCGAAACTACATTGTTTTTTCGCTTATCTCGAGAACAGCGCATATTGGTAAAATAATTAGTTTAACAGCAATATCTTGGTTTCCGGATTTGACAGTATTACACGTCGAAGTTGCGTCGACCATGACAGGCCCTCATGGCAATTTCAAATCTGGAACTGAGACACTGGTGCTGTAAATCTCGAAATATTTCAAGCATCATGGTTCGCTCCCTTCCGGTGTTTGATTAGTCGATGTCTAATCATGTGCAGGAATAATAGACCAGGAGTTTCCATATGTGTATTGAGACCTGGGACTGAGAACTAAGGAATTGTATAATAAACGAATATTTATTTCATAAAAATTGCATTTATTAATAATCGAATCATATACATTACTGTACTACTGCTAATATCCATTATCGTTATCAAAATGTTGTTTTTTGCTCTTGTACTCGGATCCGGCGCAGGAGGTAGCTCATACTCCTAATCTTCATCAATATTTTCTACCTCCTCAGTTTTCATATCTTCAAAGGCTATGGGTATGGGCGCTTTCTCTTCAATTTCTTCATCCTCATTGTTCAACACGGTTGTACAATTCCGCTGGCAGTTTTGGGATAGATGTGTTTCCTGCACCCACATTTGCCACTGCTGTAGTCTCCAATGCACCGGCATAAAATCATTGCCAAAATTTCTTTCGATCTGATAGTTTCCTGACCAGAGCTGGACCTGATAATAGGTTCCGAGGGAATACTCCTTCGTGGCTTCGCCAGTTGGTGAGAGTGAAACAAAGTTAGGTTTGATATTCACTACGCACTTGACAAACGATTAGTGCGCCACATCATCTCGAATTAGTGCGCCACATCATCTGCTTTGCGAATCTCTGGGTTTTTGGTAAATATTGATGAACCCAACTTTACGGATTTCTTCAGACGTTGTGTCACAACCTGAGAAGGCATTTACGAACACAATGTCCTTCAGTTCCGGCTGCTGCATCTGTTGAGTAGAATATACGTTGGTTCTGACTTTTTCTCGGTCAGGTTTCACAAGTAGTCCAGTCAATAGGCAAAAAAGCAAGAGGTCGCAACAAAAAAATTCTTTTGGCTTAATGTTCTGTCGATTTGAATCATTCCTAAAAGTTGAGTGGACAGGCCTCCCATTCACCCCTAAACGGTAAATCAACCCTATTTCCCCCCTCTTTTTCACGATAACTTTGAATTTATAAAAAAAATGGTTTTCTTGGGTCGCTGAACATGAATCCGAGGTCATTTACCCGGAAAACCCACTCCATGGGTTGAAAATCAGGGAAATTTCGTCATTTTCATACAAAATAGCCCATTTTACACGCGATTATCGTTTTAAACATAAAATATGTTGGCAGTCGCCTATTTCGATCCAAAGTAGACCAAAACTAAGAAAATTTGCAGAAAACCTGAAAAATAAATCTTTTCACGTCATTGAAATTATCGTATGATAAGTCACTATAGGGATTTTTGTGGTCGCTGATTACGAATTTGATAATTAAAAAATTGAAAAATTTAATTTTCCGGGAAAACGCAGGATTTTTTTTAGGAAAGCTTATTTTTTGATTGTAATGTTTTGAGTGTCGTCTTGATTAGTATTTGTGTTTTCGATGTGCATGTTAAATTACAAAAATTAAAAGTAATGTAAAAAAAACAATTGTTTGAAAACTTCGGAAAATCGAAGAAAATCACAAATTTTAATATTGTAGCTTTAAATAAACAGTAACAACCATGAATAAATTTAAACAAAGATGCTTGTATTTTTTCAATGTTCCTCAATTTTCCACATAATCCTAATGTTATTTTCAAACGTTTCTGATGTCGAATTCGTAATTATCGACCACAAAAACCCCTATAGCGATTTATCACACGATAATTTCAATGACGTGGAAAGACATTCTTTTCAGGTTTTCCAGTTTCCGCCAATTTTCCTAGTTTTGGTCTACTTTGGATCGAATAACACGACTGCCAACATCTTTCATGTATAAAACGATCATCATGTGAGCATTGAGCAATTTTGTATGAAAATGACGAAATTTTCCTGATTTTCAACCCAATAAATGAATTAATTGAAACATTTTAAAAAATAGGGTTCATTTAGCGTTTGGGGGTGAATGGGAGGATGTGTCCCTAAGCTCAACCCTTACGACTGATTCAAATCAACCACAGAACATTATGCAAATTTTTTTTTTGATAAGACCTCTTGCTTTTTTTTCAAAAGTCGGCCAAAATCCTCAGCTTATAGATGGACTAAAGTAAAATGTCACTACCAGATTCAGGTATTCGCCAACGATAGTGGTTGTTTCTGATTTTTCAATGCCGGTTGTAACAATCAATAAATCAGCATCGTCTGATGCTTGATGAGTTATAACCCTATCGTCTAGGAGTTTCGTTCTCAGCAGGTTATAATCGGCCTACTTTTGTTATGCACATCAGAGAGAAAAATTTGTCTTGCTTCTCAATTATTTCAATGTTCAAATTGAAATTGTCGGCAACTTTTTTTAAACGCTAGCGTCGCCCTAGGTCAGCTTATTTTGTGCCCATCAAAAACTACAGTGCAGGTCTTCTCAGGATAATAGCTGTTCCACTATGAATAGCTCGAGCCATACACCAGTCAATCTCAGTTCCAGATTTTAAACTGCCCTGAGGATGCCGGCTGTGATGGTCGGCGCAACGGCGGTTTCAAATCCACCCGGAAACCAAGATATATCAATAACTGCTTACTTTTATACAAAGATGTAAACCTTGCCTAAAGAAAAAGTGCAATGTACGATTTCCTGTCGGAATCTTGAAATTTGCTCAAAAATGTGAAACTGGAGATAAAATATATAAGACAATAGCTCATTTAGAGGGAAATTCACTACTCTACAACATTTACCGTAACGATATTGCTGCAAAACCAAGCACTGATAGTCCAGGCAAAGCCAGGAAAAGGCCATAATAAAAAATATATATAGTAAGCTAGAATTTCAAATTTTTTTTTGCATTTTGTTCGTAATACCTCATAGATCATTCATGACTATCAAGACCGCGGGGGTCGACTTTTCTACCCCCCAGAACGGGGTTTCAACCCCCCAGAGGAGCATTCTTATAAAAACAATCCAAAAATTTAGGAAATTAATGAATTAAGAGCCGAAAATGACCCCTAGTATGTTTTTTGGGTCGCTGATCACGATTCCGCAGTTAGTTTTTTCGGAAAACTCCCTCCAGATGGGAAATTTGGAAAATTTATATATAATATATAATTTTGTTACAAAAATGACCTCTAGTTGGTTTTTGGGTCGCTGATCACGATTCCGCTGTTATTTTTCCCAAAAAAACTGCACCAGATGGAAAATTCGGGAAATTTGAGATTTTCCTGAGACGGTTATGAATAATAAAGTATAATTTTGTTGTAAAAATTACCTCTAGTAGGTTTTTTTTGGTTCGTTGATCACGATTCCACTGTTATTTTCCCCAAAAACTCTATCCAGATGAAAATTCGGGAAATTTGAGGATTTCCTAAGACGGTTATGAATAATAAAGTATTATTTTGTTGCAAACATGACCTCTAGTAGGTTTCTTGAGTCACTGATCACGATTCGGATGTTATTTTTCCCAAAAAACTCTCTCCAGATGAAAATTCGGGAAATTTGAGGATTTCCTGAGACGGTCATGAATAAAAAAGTATTATCTTGTTGCAAACATGACCTCTAGTAGGTTTCTCGAGTCGCTGATCACGATTCCGCTGTTATTTTTCCCAAAAAAACTGCACCAGATGGAAAATTCGGGAAATTTGAGATTTTCCTGAGACGGTTATGAATAATAAAGTATAATTTTGTTGTAAAAATTACCTCTAGTAGGTTTTTTTTGGTTCGTTGATCACGATTCCACTGTTATTTTCCCCAAAAACTCTATCCAGATGAAAATTCGGGAAATTTGAGGATTTCCTAAGACGGTTATGAATAATAAAGTATTATTTTGTTGCAAACATGACCTCTAGTAGGTTTCTTGAGTCACTGATCACGATTCGGATGTTATTTTTCCCAAAAGCAGAAAACTAAATGCGGAATCGTGATCAGTGACCCAAAAAACATACTAGGGGTAATTTTCGGCTCTTAATTCATTAATTTTCTAAACTTTTGGATTGTTTTTACAAGAATGAGGGGTTGAAACCCCGTTTTGGGGGGGGTAGAAAGGTCGACCCCCGCGGTCTCAGAACTGGGAAGCGATTGGGAATAGAAAAATTAATTGTATCCATCTATTAGAAAAATTGGTCGGCCTTCATTTTGCTTGAGGTAATTATTTGCTGTGGTGCACTGTTTTCGAGATATATGTGAAAATACAAAGTGTCCTCTACACGTCCCCCCGCACGCGCACACCTCGTAGGTCCGGGAACTTGTAAGTTTACTTCCCAACTACATGCTCCAAATATAACCCCGAAGTCAAAAAGTCTGTTCCTGACCATGTTCTCTACAACCCCCATTTGATTGTGCGTTGACTGGACTCAAAGCTTTAGAATAGCTAAATATAATAAATAGTTAATGAATGACAGCTATTAGTCGAAGTTTCTGTTAAAAACGAATGATTTTCAGTAGTCAATTCCACTTGAGAAATAATCACTTACTAACAATGCAACATATGAGGAAATAAGTAAATTAGCGATGGTCATTCTGAATGTAATAATTATTCAATATAAGCATCGGACTTGTAGTTGATTTGTTATCTTGTAGAACACCTTTCAGCAGTGAAATTCTTTCAAATTGCTTTTTCATTTGTCTGCATTGAATAGTTCTCAACTGAATTCAGAATAAGAAAAACGAAGTAGTGAACATGATTCTCTGTAGAAATTAGGTAAAATCACTATTTTCTTGGATAGTTGATTCAAATTATATGTGGATTTCAATATTCTGCAACGACTTGTTTTATTATCATCGTAATTCTACATCCAACTTTTTTATAATGTAGCTGTAAACTCATAAGCCATTAAGGAAAGAGTAAATAAGCTTTTGCCATACAATGCTTTTGAACCTCTCATAGTATTAGAAGTATTGTGATATCTTTCACAATTCTCGGCCGAGATTCCATCCCATCATTTACCAGAGTAATTTGTCTGTTGGATATTATTTCAGGCCTTCATTTTTCTTTCAGTTATATTACATAGAAAATTAATAAATTTGGCATATCGAATGGCGCTTTCTATTTCTTCAACATGATCCTATCAGCATTCTTTATACTAATTTAATAGATCTATGAATAACATCACAACAGATAACAATCTAATCAAAATAATCATTCGTGAGAAAAGTCAACAACCGTGTTTCACTCCATGCTAAAATAGTGGACAACATTTTCAAACTCTTCTACTTTATATTTCCCCATATCAGCTCCATTCTATTCATTAGGAAACTGTTTAAATAAAATATTCATTAGAACAAAATTCTTTTATCCTTCCACTGTGACTTTGTGTGTATCTGTAGAAACAGCATCAAAGGACATCATTTTTTTTAAGAACACAGCTTTACTAAGAAAAATTAAGACATGTACATTTTAATGTCATAAGTATGCTCGATTTGCAATAAAATATTGTATTTACCTCCTCATTTTAGATATCTTAAGTCTCCTACTGAAGTCTGAAGATCTTGATGAAATTATGCGTTTCCGTATAGCATAGGAACTTTCTAGTAGACGCCTTCGAGGAGGAGGGCGTTCACGCATCTTCAATAATCTTGAGCCCCTTGAACTGACACGACCCCTATATCCACCCCGGGACGAAATTGGTGGGCCAGAAGGCCTCCGAAATTCGTCTCTCCGAGAGAATGGAGCTGGGGGCCGGTCACTCGGAAAACTTCTACGATCCGAATAACTTGATTCGTAACGACTTCCGTATCCTCCTGGGCTTCCATACGAACTATTTTCATGACGAGAACTAAAGGCCTGGATAACATACTGTATTAAGAAGAAACATAATTTGTAACTTTATGGACACCTCAGACGTAGGTCTTCAAGGCATCCGAAAATTAAATTATCATTTTATCTGCTAGGTTTACATTTGTTTGGGTATTTCTTTACGAATACTATCTCAATCATCTATTTTATACATTCCTTTTAAGTTCAGCTGACACTCATCAGTCAACATCAACAGAATTTTTCGATGGTAAAATCAAATTCTTTTACTGGTCTTTCAATAGCCATGTTATTGGAAATAATTTATCCAAAAAGGAATCCAATAAAATTTCCTGCAGAATCTTTTATTTTTCAAAATATGTTCACCACCTGTAAATAAAAAACTAAAATAGAATTAAACATACCTCTACTCTACTTCTTTTTCGTTCTGGAGATCTGTCACGGTTTGAATAAGATTCCTGGAAATAAACACATGTTTTTATTTACGTTTCAAGCCAAATTGGTAACTACTATGATCTGTTTGTAGAAAGAAATAAATTAAGTCACATTTAGTCATTTTGTGCAACGAATTCATTTGAACATTTCCCTAAATAAATGTTAAACCAGTTGGAAACAATCAACAGAATGCATTACTGCATTTGACTTGATAAATATATTCTTGTGAATCTTAATTTTAATAGAATTAAATTTCAGGAGTAAATAAACAGTTCTTCAGAGTAATGTAATTTTGCCTACATTTACACAGTCAATAAAATAGCAGATAAATGAAGCGCAAGTTAGAGAATTTTGAACAGAGGGCAATTCAGAATTGTTTATGATATGTACAGAAACAATGAACTTTGAACACACTACAAAAAAAACTTCTGAAACGTGAAATATGCTGATTGTACGGTAGAAGTCTAGAGATTGTCACCTTACTCCTGTGAATAGCTGATTGAACTGATATGGGTGAAGACAAAAAAACAAAACATATTAAAATAAGATCGTAGGTAGAGATGGTTATAGTAATGAAGCAATATTATAAAGTAGGCAGTGGCTCAGAGTATGTTTAGATAGCAATTATAAAATATGCAAATCAAATGATCACAAAAACGTATAATTGTAAATTGCTTTTATTAACAAAGTTGAAACCAATAATAATAAATAATAATATAACTTTATTGAGAATAGAAATACTCTAATGGGAGGCGAAGATCTAGCATAAGCTACTCAACTTGACCCCCCAGACGAGCAAAATAATACATACAAATTCTAAACCTAAGCCTAAATTAAATTAATACAAACAAGAAAGAAAATGACGACCCAGTATGGTGACGAGCAATGAGAACACACTCTCAGTCCTCCGAAAAACTTCTGTCTCTAAGCCTCAAACGAAAGCTCTTCACTGACAAGTTTTCATGCTGTAAACAGTACTTATTAAATATTACCGGCGCATTGTACGAAAAAGATCTACGAAACATGGAAGAACGAAATCTAGGCAAGGAAAGTGTATTTACATGTCTCAAATGAAGATCATGCACATCCTGTCTAAAAGTAAGCTTCTGTCTCAAGTAAAGTGGTGACGAGGTAGACAACAATTTACAAACAAACATTGAGAAGTGGTAACTGTATAACTGGTCAACCCTAAGCCATCTGAGCTCCTTTATCTTATGTGAGATGTGGTCAAACTTTGCAAAACCAAATACAAATCGAGCACATGAATTAACAATCTTCTGCGAACGATACTTTCATAGTTTGTCCAAACAGGGGAAATATACCACATTGCAATAATGAAGTAGTGGAATTACTAAACACTCACTAAGTTTTTTTCGCATTTTGAAGTTAATAATATGGTAGTTTGAGTACATCAATTTAAGTGCAAGATAGGCTTTTTTCACAACATATGAGACATGCTCTCTAAATCTCAAGTTAGTGTCAAAAATAACGCCTAAATTTCTCCCAGTCTCTACGTACTTAATAAGCTCACCGTCTATCATCAACTTAAAATTCTGCAGGATATGAGTCCTGCGGTTCCTGGGACAAAATACCATATACATGCACTTTTTTGGACTCAATTTAAGATTGTTTTCACGCGCATAAACAGAAATAGAAGCCAAGTCACGATTTAAAGCAGCAGCAGCATGTATGACGTCCCCAGGTAAAAAGACAGACCGAATCTGAGTGTCATCCGCAAACATCTGCATCTTAGACTGGCGAATACTCTCAAACATATCGGATAAATCAGAAACAATAAGGGACCAAGCACAGAACCCTGCGGAACCCCAGAGGTAATATAACGAACCGAAGACCTTTCACCCCTGCATTCAACAACCTGTGTCCTCTCACAAAGATAAGACATAAAAAAATTACAAACTGTATCGCTGAAACCATAAAACCTCAACTTGGCAACTAGAAGGGAGTGGTCCAGCGTATCAAAGGCTTTTGAGAAATCTAATAATACCAATGCAGATGCATGTCCTTGGTCTATACTTCTCAGAATATCATCCACAATATTAGCCAAGACTGTTACCGTACTGTGGCCCCTTCTAAAACCAGATTGCAGATCCGAAACAATTCCCACTTCAGTAATATATGTGTGAATCTGTCTGTATAGAATCTTTTCCAGGACTTTACCACATAGTGGTATAATGCTTATTGGTCTTAAACCTCATCTGGCGTCGTAAGAACAAAATTGAAAGAAAATTGGGCATCATATGTTCTACCTAAACGCAGAACAAAAGTAATTATTAATTTCCTCAGGATGACTTAAGCTAGCCGGTATGTCTGCTGTACGAGTATATTTAATCTTGAGGTTACCCAAAGCTCTCCATAGCTGTTTAGTATCCTTCTCCCCATCAAGGTGGTTCAAGTAGGCAATTTTTTCTCTTCTAATTGCTCCCAATGTGAAGTTACGTAACTGCTTATAGAAAATCCAGTCTTTTATTTGTTTAGTAGCTCTATATTTGCTCTGAGCTCTATCTCTCAACTTCATCATTTGTTTAATGGTATCCGTTATCCAAGGAGCATAAGGCTTTGTGATAAGAGCAGATTTAAATGGAGCATAAGCATGCTCCATTTAAATCTGCTCTTGTCAAAAAGCGTTAGTAAATTATAATTGAATCGTTCCACTTTACGATCAATGTCTGTCTCATAAAAAATGGCATCCCAGTCCGCAAGACATAAAACGGACTGAAAGTCGCTAAAGCTAAAACGCCTAAAATCCCGATAGTAGACAACCTTAGGCTTTATACGAGGCAATTCACATCTGACTCTCTGACCAAGTGGGTTATTCAAAAAGTGATCAATGTTTACGTCACCGGTCACTAAATGATGATTCATCAGGCAGTAGACTTGTGATTAGGAATGTTAGATAGCTAGTCTTTGATTAATTGAATATACAATGTGTTCACGTTAAGGATTTACCACCCTTGTAACTTTTGTATTTTTTGGCGGATTTTCATACTTTTTTTTTGTTAAGTTGGTATTCAAAATGTGCATTAAACTAGTAGATAACTTTAGTTTTGGGCTGTATTCATGACCACCTACGACCACTTGTATTGGCTTAAATTTCAGGAAGAATTATTAGGGATTTTTTTTAGAGAAAAACAGATGACGGATTCTTATTTAGGATAACGTTAAACTTACCTGTACCGATTTTCAGTATTCTAAAATACAGGGTGTCCAAGAGAAAAAATTTTACTTTTATCGACACTAATACAAATTATTAAACAATTTTATCGTTGAAGTAACAAATGAGAAATTAGTAAAAAAGTTGAATTTTTGTAGTTTCCACTATTCCACCAAATTCCCTTATACACTTGTCAATTCGTCGTCGATTATTCCTTATCACATTTCTTAACTGCTGTCGAGTTATACTGTGACAAGCTTCTCCGATGCTAGCACAAAGTTCTTCTCGGTTCTGAGGCCTTGTAGCATAACTCCATATTTTATCGTCCTCTAAAGAAAGAAATCAAGCGGAGCAATGTCTGGGGATCTCGGCGGGCAACGACTGAGAGGACTACTGCGTCCGATCCAACGATTAGGAAAATTATCATTTATTTACTGTCTCACATTAATACCGTTATGGATAGGTGCTCCATCAACTTGTAAGTATAAATTGTAGCCGTAAACAAGAGGAGGGCCAACAATTGCATCGGTAAACTCATTTTGTAGAAATCTAAGAAATAAATATTCCGTGTTCAAAATGTTTAAAAAAATTCAGATGCTTTACCATATCCAACTTCAAGAAGAAAATTTTGGCTTAAAAGTGTTCTTACCGTTTATCTTCAAACATTTCCAGATTTGACTTTTAGAAATATTTAAATTTCTACTGGCATCCCTGAGACTTGAATATGTGTTATCATTTAAATAATTGAGAATCATTTGCTTTCCTTGATAATATTTCATATTTTCACAGCACACTAAGCTTTTTCACCGAATTGTATTAAAATGATATAATGCAAGGAAAAGTAGAAATTGTTCAAGGGGTCAACGTTTTATTTGTTTTCATAATGCTTTAAAAATCATAATAAGTGTAATAATAAGTCAAATTAATGTTTCTTGATTATTTCGTTGATAATTCCTATTCAAGCTTTAGAGATACTAGTAGGATTTTACATTATGAATTTTTTGGACACCCTGTATTTTGGAACACTGAAAATCAGTACAGGTAAGTTTAACGTTATCACAAGTAAGAATCCGTTATCAGTTTTTCTCCCTAATAATACTTTCTGAAATTTAAGCCAATAAAAGTGGTCGTAGTGATGATGATAATGATTAGTCAAAAACTAAAGTAATCCTCTAGTTTAATGCACATTTCAAATACCAACCTAACAAAAAAGTTTTTATCAAAATCCGTCAAAAAATACAAAAGTTGTAAGTCCTTAACGCGGACACACTGTATATGAAATGCAAGATGTATTCACTATTCAGTGTATAGGTTCAGGTATTTAATAAATGTCAATGTATCTGTTCAATTGGAAATTTATTGTAGGATTTCAATAAGAGATATATTGGTTCATAATAGATGCATCCTGTTCGATTCAATACTGAGATTTTTGAGAGAAATTTATTAACGAATACATAAATTTATATTTGCTCCAGCTAGCTACTTCCATTCCTGAAATCTTGATTGATGTCAGAAACACCTTACCTTTTTTATATACCAAAAGTTAAAATTCTCACATAAAAGATTGTTTGAATAGTTGTTTTAAATGAATCTAAATCCTGCCCCATAATATGATGTGCATATTCTCATATCTAAATCTAACAATCATTTCAGCACTTTCTGTTTTCATTTTAATGACACTCAATTAAAAAAAAACAACAAAAGAGCAACATAGGTTTACACATTATACCACTGGACCAACATTCCTCCCTTGAAATACTGTTTTCTGAACTACTGTACAAATCCCATCAACTGTTTTGACATCAATAATCAATGTTCAAAGCAATAATATAATAGAATAATACTTTGATATATTCAATGAATATTTTAAATTCGCTGAATAATTAATATACATGTATCCAGTTGATTAACGTTCCGTAATTGAAATTAAAAACTTTAATGCCTATTAACAATGTATATTGATTCATACTATCATTTTCATTACATAAAAGATCCAAAAGAGATAACGTAATTATTTATAATGCTTACCAGTCGATACGGCTTGCGATATTCTTCAGGACGACCCCTGGAATGTCCGGAATACCTTTCAGATGAACTGTATCTTGAACGTGAATCCAAATGAGAAAATGAAGCAAATCCACGGGGAGCATAACTTCCTCTTGACCCTCTAGTGGAGCTGCCACGGTAAGGAGATCCTCTTGGAGAATATCCTCCTCTCCCACGTGTCATTGCGATTGTTTGACTGAAGCTATTCAAGAAATAAATATAAAACCAAATTTTTCGTTAAATGAAATAATCAATTACCTTGGTCTGTAGTAACTCATTTGTAGTTGTAGTTAGCAGCTGCAATCAAAATTTAGATCAAAAATTGCTCTTTCGTGGGTGGTAAAATATTTTGGGTTTCAACGTATTATCGAAGCCACGCCACAAAGTTAAAATGGCGTATCCGTTATCAATACACCGGTGGTTCTATGTAAATATATATTATTTGAATCTACTTACAGTTACCGCTGATAAGCAGACTTATTTCGCGAACAGAACTCTCTTATCAGCTAAAAAGCCTCACTACAAAATTAGAAAATCTCGTCGTTATTGCTACTTCTTAACGATAACCGGTATAAGTTCTCCAAACTAAATTATTACTCAATGCTCAATACTCAATTAATTAAAGGAAATTATAGAATTATACTGCACAGTAACACTAACACAGAACATCTCAATAAACATTACACAGAATAAAAGATAAAAATTGTATCGAAGGTGCATCGACTTTGAAATCCGATACAAGCAATCGATATTGCAAAATATCGGAAAGTAAATATCAATATTTATAAATGATGTTTTTATAAATATTTTTAAAAAAATTCAGCATTTAGGAGTCAACAAAACAAGCATGCACGACAAGGATAACACAACACTAATTTTGTTCTGATTTAACTCAACTGTTAACTGAACGTAACGTATTATCGTATTTCTACATCCGCGTGACATTTGGGGACGTACTTATTAAAAAAATTAATCATTATCAGTAAGACGAGGCAGTTTATTACTAGGCGTCATTAGTAAGGTATCGTACCCGAGGCTACATGAACTTTAATGATACATGTGTTCAATCGAAAGGAAAATCAATTCAATCAATCACATTTCAAATAATCTATTAGCCTAGTAATAACAAGAATATATAAAAATTAAAAAAACTGATTTTGCCACCTGGACTTTCGGAATCGGAAAACAAATGCTTTCCCAGGATCTCAACGCTACAACAGCTGATGCAGGTAGAAAATTGAATATATAATATGAAATATAGATTTAAACATCGCCAGATTAATATCGATTAATATACAGTATATGATCTTAGGTATCTGTCAAGACTGCTATGCATTGGTATATCGCACGGTCGATGTACGACCGTGGTATATCGTAAGCAATACGCAACCTAGCCTGACAGTACTCTAGAAATCCATGCACAGTACTGACATCTGGCACGATAGATAATAACACTAAATTGAAATACGAGGTGCCGCGGTGCGAGAGACTGTTGTTTGACTCTTAGACTATATAATAACTCTAAGGTTTGACTTAACTGAGATCCAGAGGTGCTCTGGTCATAGAAAATAAAACTCTGTTGCGGTGCGGCTTTGCTGAGAACTGGCAGCTGAGAGTTTGACACTATGACTAGCTAATTTGTAATTGACTGGCAGTAGGTACCAAAACATTTGTTTGCGATTAATTACATTACTGCGAGGTGAAGAGAAAAATTCCTAATATGTTGATGAAAAGAATTTATTCAAATATATAGTTAATTGAGATTAGAATTGGAATGTAATATTAAAATATGTATAATAGGAATAAGAATAGTCTAATGGATATGGAGTTTGATAGATGGCAGTACCTTACAAAATTTTATTTTGTTAACCGCACCCTCTGTCAAATGCAAAAAGAATTTATTACTGGGTTAAAATAGTAAAATGGTGACCGTAGTAAGACGGATTATTAAATAACAATGTCCCTTGCGACTCGTAATAATTCAGCCTTGTACAAAAGGGCTGAACAGTTGAAACGATGGGAGGAATCGGATACAAATCGCGAACCTGTGTCTCCAAAAACGAAATTGCGTAAAATTAAGTTCTCGTCTGGTTGTGTCTTTTTAGCAGCCTGTGCCGCCGGTGACAAAGAAGAAGTTCTCAACTTACTGGAAAAAGGAGCAGACATAAATACAGCAAATGTTGATGGATTAACAGCCCTTCATCAGGTGAATTTAATATCTTAATTTATGCTATTCCACCTGTGGCAGTGCCCTGGTTTTGGTTTCAAGTGACGTAAATTTCTGTCAAAATGGCTACATCCAATCTCGACAGCTGGATTTTAAATCCCATAAAAAAATTTCAAAAAGTAAATTTTTGATTGATTATTGTTAACTTTTGTAAGGCGATTATTTTCATGAGACTGATACCGTTAGCTGAAAATCGGACAAATGAAGAAAATTGTTTTAGAATCAAATAGTATGTATGCGTCGATCTATTAATGGTGAAATTTCTTCAGGATTTCATTATCCTATGTAATTTGAATTGAATTGACTTATTTATCCATCCGAAATGATTAATATTATACAACAATATCATCGAATAAACAAAATTGAATCGCTTCATTCTGCTCTATAAATATACCTAACTTGAGTGGGTAATTCAAATGTTATTAAATGGGTGTAGATGTACAGTAAATTCTAAACTGTAATGTTCAGAGGTAAGTCTTATGGAGAATGAACCATGTAAAATTTAAGGGTATTTCACAGTGCAGTGCGATGATGAAATTATTCTGAAACAAACTGTAAAGACCCAGCTTTGGACATGAAAACAGCCTGGGAAACCCTATGTTAAATTAGAAGCTTTCGTTCTTTAGAAACTCAAATAATTCACATCAATTTATAGGCCCATTACTTTGAATGGAAATTGTTAATTTCAATAGTTCGTAAGACAAATAAAGAATTGGGACACCAATTGGAAAAATATCAGCTATTCTAAGAAATGACACAATCAATTATTACATTGAATATCTGTTCAAATATTAAACTGTTGTATTGAATGTAGAATATATTTGTCACAAAGATAATGTAGAGGAGACTAATGACTGATATAAGAGAGGATCTTTCATATAAATGTGGTAGGTATACAATTAAGGAACATACTAACTACTCATGATATAACTGTGTATCATGTTAACTACTGGTCATTGAGTAGTTTGTTTGGAGGCCAGTTAGATACTGGTTTAATAATTAACAGAAGCACTATTTTGGTAAATTATGGTATTATCATTCGTTTATTATATGATAATATCTATCTATCAATCATTTTGTTATCTGTTTATCATACATTATTATAAATTTAAAGAATAACAGGTACATTGCTCTAAAATAATAAAGGTTAAGGAGTTCTTTTGATATTTCCTGCCATGAATCAAAATTAAGAAAAAATGATTTTATTTCAAACTTTTAAAGTTATTTACAGATGTTCCAAGTACAGAATAAATATCAAGCTCAATCAAAATTAATTACAACTTTGATATGTTGAGATAGCCTAATCATAATTGTTTACTTTTCATAATAAAACCAAAACATTATAATAATAAGAAGATGTATGAATGAAATGGAACAAAACATAAATTAACGATTAACTGGTACAAATTAAATTCCTAGGGTTTATTATTGATAATAATTCCACTTCCAATTATTGACATTCCGTTTACATCAAGAACAAGACAATTATTCAGCAAAAAAAATATAAAACACTGCAAGTCGCCAGGAACATTTGTAAATATATAACATAAAATTTTGAATAATCTTACAATTAAACATTAAAATTTCGTATTTTTATCATTTGTTTATTATATGATAATATCTATCATGATACAACTATGAATCATGCTAAATACTAGTCATTGAGTGGATTGTTTGAAGACCAGTTAGATATTGGTTTAATAATTTACAGAAGCACTATTTTGGTAAATTATGGTATTATCATTCGTTTATTATATGATAATATCTATCTATCAATCATTTCCTTATCTGTTTATCATATATAATGAAATTTAAAGAATAACAAGTTAAACAACAACAAAATAAAGGTTAAGGAGTTTTTTCATATGTCCTGCCATAAATCAAAATTAAGAAAAATTGATTTTTTCTTAATAATTTTTTCTAAGCTCTTATTTTAAACTTAAAGTTATGTACAGAATGTTCCAAGGAATAACCCCCCCTTATTTTATTAAGTTTTGGTATTTTTCAATAAAAAAAATATTTCTTGGATAATTTATTCTAAATTTTTCGAATCTGGAGCCATAAAAACAATTAATTATGAAACAGAAAAGTTACCGATTTAACCACTTAGTTGCAGATTCGAAAAATGTGATAAAAATTATCCAAGAAACTTCTATCTCCTTGACCCCTAAATTTAACAAATAAGAATTGTTCCTTGGAACACCCTGTACAAAAAGTGGTCGGTCTCAAAGTGTCTGGTTTCACCTGAATCGCCATTCGTCTTCTTCGTTTCGTACATTGAAGACTCGATGACAAATTCGCTAGTTCAATTTCGTATTTGAGATTCCCGAACAGAGCGTTAGCCACAGCACAGGAAATTCCCAGCAGTGGACCGTTTTGTTCAAAGGGTACAAAAACAAAAGACTTGAAATTGTTGATCATTTAATTATTACTAACTAACGTAAGATCCCGAAAAAAGCTTCTGTAATGCTCAAACACTACCTATCATTAAAATGAACTGCCTCTAATCAGATTCTATTTATTTCCAATTAAATGTTTCGTTAATCTCAACGTGTTGTCAATACACTGGAAGAGTTCAGAACTATGGGTACACTATAACACTAAAAAGTACGGAATAATCAACTTTATCTACTAAAAATACTATTAAAGTACTAAAAACCTATGTATACTCTGTTAATGGCTACTTGGTAGCTGAAAGATCCTTAGTACTTTAATAGTATTGTTAGTGAATTAGGATGATACTCCGTACTTATTAGTCTCAATCTGTTTCACTTCTTTGAAATATAATTAATTGTCAAGAATTTCTAACCCCTCTTTAGCCCTTGCAACTGGTTGGATTTTGCTAATGAGCCCGATCTGCCTTTTCGGCTATTCTAAAATGAATTCGAAGCCCTATATCATAGCACAAGGTTCATGATACAATGAAATTATGGCTCTTGCTAACTTGAGTTCATAATGTAATTTTCTTTCCGTTTATGTAACGTAGGTACAATGTATAACATATACAGGATGTTTGTAAACTACTTGTGCAAACTTTAAAGAATGAATTTTTGACTAATTTTAAGATAAAAACTTCATATGAACATGGGTCCGCAACGACTTGGGTCTTTTTGATTATATGTAATTTTTGACTAAACAGACTTATTCTACATTTAATTTTACATACGAAAGGTACTCTTAGTATTTGTCGCTAAAAGCAGCCGTTTTGAAAAACAAAACGAGTTTAAAATTAAACCTGCGTTGGAATTTTGTGAGTTGAATTTGTGATAAAATGTGTCTTTTTTGATTGTATTGTGATGTGACTAACTTAGATCATTTACAAGACTAATACTAAACTACTTCTGTAAATAAGTACAATAATTGCTGAAAATGACCACCACCTACTGCAATTCATGCATCAATTCGCCTTAACATCGATTGACGAACTCTTTCGAATATACCTTATGTCTAATTAATGATGGCACAGACTTCAAATATCATGTATCTTAGATCTTGTTCATATTGGACTGGCATTTTTTTAACTAGTGATGTCAAAGTATTCAAATCAGGTGATCTGGGAGGCCAGGCTTGCGGCCCCGCTCTTCCTATCCAACTAAAGTTCAGTCCTAAATGAACAAGATCTAAGAAACAGGCTATTTTAATCGTGTGCCATCATTAATTAGACGTAAGGTATATTCGAAAGAGTTCGTCAATCGATGTTAAGGCGAATTGATGCATGCGTTGTAGTAGGCGGTGGTCATTTTCAGCAATTATTGTAAATATTATTAACTTATTTGTAGAAGTAGTTTCTCAAGAACCAAGCCGTTGCGGACCAATGTTCATATGAACTTTTTATCCTAAAATTAGTCAAAGAATCACCCTTTGAAATTTGTGCAAGTACTTTATAAACATCCTGTATATTATTAATAATATTCGAATTAACGGATGTACATTAAATTTGTACTCCTTTACTTATTCAGATGAATGAAAGAATTCCAAGTAATCTTTTGAAAAGTTCCTATTGTTTCGATTTTTCAATTAGTGATGCGCCTAATGACGTAACATTCTAAAACTACCATAACATGATTATTTAGCTCAGTTAGTTGTGTGGATCGAAATTATGCAATGAACTTATATTGGTGTACGCTGCTTGGGAGTGTACTATCAATAACTCAACTTAGTAATACGATAAATTTAGAAAAATGCTTGGTTTGAAGGACTGCTATTAATAACGATTCTGTTTCCTAATTTATAATATTCTCAAGGGGCCGTTTGATCAGGTACATTTAATAGAAATTAATTTCACGTAACAACGAGAAATAAGGACTTATCAAACCATCCAGGAAAAAGGAATTTTAAATCTATTGATTATTGGAATCAATTTCCAACCGGACGAATGTAAATCGTCATGAGTTATGTGATAACATAGATATAGTTCCTTTTAGTGTATCGCTCTAGAATTATTTCAAATCATGTAAATAATAGTCCGAGCGGGTTAAAAAAATATGGCTTTTGAAGCCGACCAAAAAACAGAATACGTCATTGCTTTTAGACATTTATATTACCAGGCCATGGGCAAGGGAAATAATTTAAAGATATATTAAAGTGAGAATTATTTACGTGATGGGTTTCATATTTATGTTTTCTATATTAATAAAGTAAAATTAATAGTATTTTAAGACTAATTCTCCTGAAAAAAATACGGCTGAAATTTTTATTCCAGCATACGAGGGCGATGTGAAAAGTTCCAGAAAAATGAAACAAGAATTGATTTATTCTATTCCTCAACATAATCTCTTTTTAACTCGATACGCTTCGTCCAACGTTTTTCTAGTTTTTCAATCTCTTCAAAATAATACGATTTCCGTAATCCTTCAAAATAGGCGTTTGTTTCAGCGATGATCATTCATCGTTGAAGCAAAATCTATGTCCGCCGAGCAATTTCAGGTTTGGAAATAGATATTAATTGTAGGAGGCCAAATCTAGAATATAGTGGATGACGAATCAATTCGTAGCGCAATTCATGCATTTTTGCCATTGCGACTGCGGACCTGTGCGCCAGTGCGTTGTCCTGGTGGAAGAGCACTTTCTTATTTGCCAAATGCCCCTTACGTTTCAAATTGGCGTCGTATCGATCCAACACCTCTACATAATATTCGCCGGTGATCGTTTTGCATTTTCAAGGTAATCGATATGGACGATATCGTGTGCATCTCAGAAAACTGTCGCCATGGCTTTATTGGCCGATAGACCCACTTTGGCCTTTTTCGGCTTCAATTCGCCAGGACAAGTTCAGTTTTTCGACACTGATCTCTGGTCTCTGGTGTGTTGTGATGGATCCATGTTTCCTCCACGGCTACGAAACGGCGTAAAAAGTCCTTATCGTGCTTGAACATCGCCAAACACTCCTTTAAAGTTGTCACACGGTCGCGCTTGTTGTCAACAGAGAGCAAATGCGGCACCCAAATGGCAGATAGATAGCTTTCTCATATTCAAAAATGTATGCTAAATGTCAATTTGACGACCAGAACGTTCGGCGTCTTTTGTGTTCCTACTACCACAACGAAAATCAGTAAACCACTTGTGAATCGTTCCAATCGATAGTGAGGAGTCCCCATAATGTTTAACAAGCGATGCTTTGGTTTGCGTGATGCTTTTTCCACACAAGAAATAATGTTTAATCAAGACGCGAAATTCATTTTTTTCCATGTTTACAAAAATCTTCAAGGTTGCTTGCTTTTGATGAGTGTCAAAACAGAGCTGAATGACATATCAGTTTGGGAAATTTTGATGTGTTCTAGTTAAAGAAGGTACATCACAAATGTCACATGGGATTTTCGATTGTGGCGCCATCTGTTCTATTTTTCAGGGACTTTTCACATTGCCCTCGTATTTATTTTATTTTACATTTACTAAAGACCGTTGTATTGGTAATAATTCAACATTCAATTAACATTCTGATTACATCAAGAAAAAGACATTTATTCAGCCTAAAAATATATAACACAGCAAATCATAGGGAAATTTGTAAATATATAACATCAACTTTTAAATAATCTTACAATTAAACATTCAAATTTAATATTTTTATCATTTGTTTATTATAAGATATATCTATCATCATACAACTATGTATCATGCTAACTACCGATCATTGAGTAGATTGACTAATTCTCCTGAAGAAAATACGGTCGAAATTCTTATTCCAATATATTTATTTTAATTTACATTTACTAAAGAAGATTGTGTATGAAAGTTTATTAAGAAGTTCCACAAACTTCATAAAAAGAATAAGAAATCAATATATTTAGAATTTTACTACTTTGATTCGTATTCAATCAAGCAATCAAAACGATGGCGGACAAGTTCAGAGCACTTATTCCTCTTGATAGGATCCATTGTGCGCCCCTTGATACGCGACTCAGTCCAGCAGGCCGAAGACTAGAATTCCGCATAGACTGATGTATCTTATGGCCTCACATGGCATGTATGCGCTGCTGAGGGGATGTAGCCTAAGAGAAACTAGTGCTGGACATTCCATCAACAATGCCCATTAAGTGTAATGTCTATTCAGATGACAGTGTTCTGTTTTGTTCCCAGTTGAATAAATTAAGGTATATTTTCACCTTTCGTAGAACGTGAAAGTCTGTTAGTCTTCCTTTCTAATTTCTGGTTTGTTAATTGTTATTTCAGGCATGCATCGATGACAACTTGGATATGGTAGAGTTCTTGGTGGGACAAGGCGCTGACGTGAACCGAGGTGATAATGAAGGCTGGACATCGCTACACGCGACTGCAAGTTGCGGCTTCTTGTACATCGCGAAATATCTCATTGAAAAGGGAGCTAATGTGGCGGCGGTTAACAACGATGGAGAATTGGCTATTGATATTGCAGACAACCAAAAAATGGAAGAACTCCTGAAAGACGAGATTCAAAAAAGAGGTGGGTGGCGTAATTAGAAACATTCAAAATAAATGAGGAATATATTATTTAATTCAGACCACATAAGAAACAAAACTCATCAAATAACAGACAATGTAGTGCTAGTGCGGAATTTTTTTTCACACTCTTGGTTTCACAAGCCGTCCCTTTTATTTTCTAAGTGGTGATGATCAAATAATCTGTTCCTTATTTATTATACAGATTGGAAACCTGAAAGTGGTAGATGGGTATTGTGAGTGTGGGAATAGCGTATCCGTTTTAGACGAGGATAAAGCGTAAGTCGCCACAACTATGTCGCTTACTATCGAGTTTTCTCTCAGATGGGTCACTCCATGTGATGGTTAACGGATTATCGTCCGATACAATGGCTATCAACGCTGGTGTTCCACAGAGATCTGTCTTGGCACCAACTTTGTTTCTGCTCCATATAAACGATCTGGTGGAAGTGACCACCTGTCCCGTCCACAGCTTTGCAGATGATGGTACACTTCATACCGCTTTCTCATCTAGAGCAATATACCATCCAATGAAGCCAGAGGGGCGAGACAGCGACAGGTTGACACAATTAATGGAGATCTGGCAAAGATTTTGAAATGGGGATCTGATAATCTACTAGAGTTTAATGCAACCAAAACTCAAGCTTGCATTTTCTCCAGGAATGCGGATCCCACTATCCCTAATATGATGATGTCAGGTACGACTATTCCTTTGAAGAGAGGTCCATTGCGAAAACCGCTTCACAAAAACTTGGTTTTCTATTCGGTGCCAAGAGCTACTTTACATCCCAGCAGCTCCTCATACAAACCACAGATTCGACCTGCCCTGGAGTACTGTTCACATGTTTGGAGTTCGGCTCCCAAACATACGCTGAAGCTCTTGGATTTTATCCAGAAGAGAGCTATTCGTCTGAGTGATGATGTCACACTTACGAGTTCATTGACCTTTCTAGAACATCGTAGAAAGGTGGGAGATCTTTCCATTTTCTATAGATAATTCCATGGTCAGTGTTCATCAGAAATATCGCCTGTTGTTCCACCACGAGAGATTCCAAATAGGAGGACTAGACGAGCTCAAACTAGTCACCAGACTTCAATTTTTTTATCGAACAGTGAAGCTGTGGAGCTCTTCAGTATAAAAAAAAACATAGACGGCCTCTGCTGAGCATTGGGAATAGTGCTATAAAGATATTGAAATTCTTCGAATCACTAACTCTTGGCAAACCCATTTGTGTACATCGTATCCCTTTTACAATAAAATAAATAACGTGAATTAGATCAGCTGGAAATAATGCTGTTTTTCTATTGCTTTTACCTTTTATGAGTGAAACTACGAATTAATGACACAGAAAATTACACTCTACAAAATAAAACGAATGTTGCAAATTAAATCGAATGCTCAAAATGCTCCTTTATTGGCAAGGCAAAACTCCAAAGGATCATAAAGACCCCTATGCATATTGATTAATGTCTCGCCGCTGGTTGCACCCAAAGAATTTCCAATATTAATATGCGGGAAGATTACTGGCCTTGGATTCGTGAAATCTAAGTTTCAGACCAGCAGAAGAACTGAACAATGTGAATCGCTATCAATAGTATCCAATGTCGCATTTTAGGCGTTCACCGTTCCTCTCACTTGTTCTCGTGAAAATAGGATACATACGCGGCTATATTCTAACATAAGCATAAACTCCTACACAGTTTCGTCGGCGAATGATTACCCACACGTACCAATTCACGACGGTACTATTTTATGTAACTAGGAGAGACAAATACCTTATTTCATGTTTTCAGTAGCTGCATCAAGTTATGATACACGTGGAAATCGTAGGTTACAAATTCAACTTCTTGAGGAAGTAATGCATGTCGATTCGGAAATTTCATAGAATTGACAACAGTTAACAATTTTGACTAGCATCCTCGTATTGACAGTTCCGTACTTTTCTTCATATTTTCATGATTCCAGTTCGTTCTCGCTTTATTATAACAAAAAAGCTGTGATCAATTGATCACGTGAATTCCCTCACTTTTCTAAGCAAAATAGGTTTCGGACACATCTGAGGGTCGAATGTATGATTGTACAGTACAGTACTTGTAATATTTGTTTGAATACTGTGTTAGCGAAACTATAGTCACATTTATTTATTACACTACTGAACATCGAACTCTTAATAGTTATTTCATTTAAGTCGGTTATTTTTATTTTCTTCGGTACACTTTCATTAGCTTCGATACATTTCCAGTACATTCAATACTTTCATTATTTTAATTATTCCGTGTTTCCTCTCAGTGTATTCTAAATTGTGTTCATTATCAGATATTCAGTTATGGTTAGGTTAGGTTTGGTTACATATTTGGCCTAGTTGTTTCGCCCTATATCATTGTGTGAAAATGATAGTACGATTTCAGATGTTTCCATACCTGTACCGTTTTGTGTAACTTGAATGGTTTTCTATGGTGTTTGAAACTGAAAACTTATTCCAATTGTCTTGTAAATATAAAGATATCTCTTAATTTGGATTTGAGTCAATCATATTTGCAATATAGGTATTTTAAGCTAGATATTATTACAATATTTTTAATGAAGATCACTTGAATCCGATATCTTCGGATATTTTTAAAATGTGAATTCCTAAATTTTGCTAGGAGTGTGGTCGAACATTTCATTCTTCCCAGTTTCCTTATCGACAAGTGTCAAACAGATCTTTCCGGTTTCCTTATCAGCAAGTGTCAAACTGACATCTGTTATTTCAAAATTTTCTCCACTGTTTTTAAAAGTAAAATCATATTCACATCAAGAAATCTAAATAAAGTTGAAACTAGAAATGCTAATTTTTAGATACTTTTCAATCAAACACTTATCCGCGTCTCATGAACAACGATAGATTGCTGGAATACATGTAGGCTAAAGTCTCGCATGTATATGCAATCAGTGTCTTTGATTTGGCAACACAGTTTTCTGAAATGTAATTTCTGATTCAAGGTATTGACTGTGAAACAGCACGTAGCGAAGAAGAAAGAATAATGTTAAGAGATGCCAAAGAATGGTTAGTGACCAAAAGTTCCTTAGTAAACACGCCACATCCAAAAGATGGTGCAACCCCTTTACATGTAGCTAGTGCCAAAGGTTATACGGATGTTATAAAGTAAGTTTCTAGAATCATTTGTCCCTGATGAGAAAATACATATTCAATTCTTTAGAGTGTTGCTACAATGCGGGGCAGATCTGGACGCTCAAGACGTTGATGGATGGACGGCTTTGCACGCTGCAGCACATTGGGGCCAGAAAGAAGTATGTCAGCTGCTAGCTGAAAATCTCGCAGATATGGATTCGAAAAATTATGTTGTGAGTATGTTTTTGTTCAAATTGATTCCATTATCGAATTGAGTTGATTTTTCTAAAAAAAATTACTTTGTCAAAATCTGTTTGTAATATTATTAATTTAATTAGGGTGCTGAATTGTGGAATATGTTCAATTCACAGGGCCAAACAGCGTTCGATTTAGCCGATACCGAAGTATTTAGATTCTATTTAGAAGATCTCAAAAAAGCACAAAACAATGACGAGGTTATCAGCAGAAGACAAGCCAAGAAGAGAGTGGAAATTGATGATAGAACAGTTGATACGGAAACGCCTAGTAAGCTCAAGAAAGTTGAAGTTGAAATTGCGGACAACGACAAAAATAAACATAATGAAAGTGTTGGTAAGTCATTCTTAAATATGCATTAATGAAATAATATTTTCCTCATCTTTAGCAAAGGAATTTAGCAGCAAATTTTTATTCAAAGGCATATTTTTCAATAAGCTATCTACAGTTTCTAATTGAATAACTGCACAATAACATAATAAAAATTGAATAAGATTTCAAACAAATTCATAATCTTTTTTGTTCTATCTTCCACAACTGATAGTGATACTATAATCTAATAAAGTTTGCTGTTACAGTTCCTTTCTGTTTCTAAAAAGCACAGCTATCACTCTCGCTATTAAATTCAATTCTTTTTTCTGCCGCTGAAAGATATGGATGTGTCTAGCGAAAGTGAGACAGAAAGCAGTTCTACAGAGTCTAACAGCAGCGATAATGGTAAAGTCAAACATGTTTTGCCTTGCTTACTAAACAAGTTTCACACAGCAACTGTAAACACATACAATTGTCTTAAATTTTGCAATTTTTTGATATGGTACATGAATTATCATCTAACTTGTCTTGATAAGCAAGTGGGGAAATTTCAACATCCAATATTTTGGTCGTTTCCCCTGGCCCACTGATTTAGAGGCAGCCGCTTCTACTAATCTATGTATGCCATCTTGTGGAAACATACTATTCAGAATGTAATATGTTGCTCACAATTCCATATTGGTTCTATCCACGGTCGTAGATACAGGTCTGGGGACTCGAGGCTGTTTCCTACGTGAGAAGTGGGCCCGCTAAGCGTCGACTGTCGTGTAGTACCAAAAAGGATGGCGCAGTAGTCGAAATTCTCTGACAACTGTCATACTTGACTTGTAAACACAAGAAATACCTGCGTTTTTAGAAACAAATTACGAAATCGTGCATTGTGCCGAAATGCAAAACGGGGTACAAAAGTGTAAAGCAAGAAACTTCTATTTTAAAGTGCCGAAAGATGCGGAAATGCGAACAAAGTGGATGCTTGCGATTCCGGATAGAAATCGTTTTAACGAGGTCTTTTATGTGTGCGAAAAAGGGGAAGTTATTTTTAAGGTGAGTAATACATTTTGACAAGAGTAACAGTTCTATTCCTCTCTCAAATCAGAATACTTAGTAACACTGCTTGCGATTCCGGAAAGAAATCGTTTTACCACTTCGATCCAAGCGCTAGCTAGTGGCTGAGCGAGGGACTACGAGTTTGGGGACGCGTAAGAGACCCATGTCAAACATACGAGTTCCCAGACCTGTATGTTTGACATGAGTGTCTTACATGTCGTCAAACTCGTAGTCCCTCGCTCAGCCACCAGCTAGCGCTTGGATCGAAGTATGGCAACAATCACATTATTAAGTAAAATAATTTTTCTCGTAACGCAATATTTACTATTCTGATTTGAGAGAGGAATAGAACGGTTACTCTTCTCAAAATGTATTACTCACTTTAAAAATAACTTCCCCTTTTTCGTTATACCGGGATATCAAAAATTATCTTGGTCAAGGGTGGTTTTGGAATCTAAAACGTGTGTCTTACTTTACGTTTGAAATAATTATGTCACTGTCACACTGACATCATCAATAACCTACAAATTTCATACCTATTTATTTCAGTTGTAAAACAATAATGAACTACAAATTAAAAATTATCTTGGTCAAGGGTGGTTGCGGAATGTAAAACGAAATGTTAACTTTGAACCTTTTACAAGGTCGCAATAGCCACAAACGGGGTCGAAAACTGTTTTAAATTGGTTAATTTTCGATAAATCGAATGACGTTCACGTGAGGAGCGCGTACCTCGCGAGTTAGAAAAGTGCAAATCTTCGGAACATAGAACGTATTTACGAGGACTTTTCGCTCCATGTCGTTAGTTTATGAACGGGGCCAACTAAATAGCATAGTCTTGGGCCCCAAAATGTCGATTAAATAGGAAAATTTAATTAAAATAGAAACAGGTACTCTCAGGTCTCAGGTCTAAAAGCCTATAGCCGAAAACACTTTATTACAACTGGCGCCGGCCGCATGAAACGGCGGGCATAAAACGGCCCAGAATTAACAAGATCGAGGTAAAAAGTATAAACACTAACTGACACGTAGCGAGCTCCTCGAGGCATATGTCGAAATGATTACGTTCGTAGCTAATTACATAGGACGTCTGACGTTCATGCAATTGTGCTTTTATACAATTCGAACCTTCTAATTTCGATAGGCCACGTGAAAATCCCGGAGTCTAAGGCGCTAGAGACTTCTGAGTGTTATAACATTCGTATAAAATTGCGAAATTTCTCACTTTTAGAAACTTCAAATTAATTAATTTGACACAATTTTTGATAACGTAAAGTAAGACACACGTTTTAGATTCCACAACCACCCTTGACCAAGATAATTTTTGATATCCCGGTACATGCTCGTACACATAAATGACCTCGTTAAAACAATTTCTATCCGGAATCGCAAGCATCCACTTTTTTCGCATTTCCGCATCTTTCGGCACTTTAAAAACAGAAGTTTCTTGCTTTACACTTTTGTACCCCGTTTTGCATTTCGGCACAATGAACGGTTTCGTAATTTTTTCGGTATTCCTTGTGTTTACAAGTCAACATAAATGCCAGAGATCATTCGATCACTCGACTGACGCGCCACCTATGCAATAGTTGACGCTTAGCGGACTCACTTCTCACATAGGAAACAGCCTCGAGTTCCCAGACCTGTATATACGACCGTGGTTCTATCCAGAGTAATTTTAGGAAGAGTTGTAAATTATAATGAAAAATGTGTTTAATAGTTTTCCTTGAGTGCATAGAAATTAATTAATTAGGACCTGAACAAAAGTACACTCTGCCTTAGAATTGCACTATCACTAATTTCAATTGGATAAAACACCATTTGTGACTTGAAAAAGGAAGAGTGGATCACTGTTTGACAATATGACCGAAAAACAGCAACAAACTTTTCAAGGACAGATTTTGCTTATTAATAGATTAATTAGAGTTGAAGTTTTCTTTTCATTAATAATGAATCAAAGAAAGGATGATTATAGATCCATACTGTTTAAATATGCTAATCAGAGGAGAGCTATTCGTCTGATTTGTCATGTCACACTTACGCTTTCTTTGACCTCTAGAACAGGGATGTTACGGATGCAGATTTTTTCACATCCGCGGAAGCGGATGCGGATCTGATGATCTTTTATAAAAAAAAAACTACGGGTGCAGAAAGAAAATAATAAGTGTGATTTTTTATATTTTTATTAAATGTTTAGAACGAAAAGTTAAAAATTGCAGCATTATATTTAATAAAAAGTAATATTTCCGCTTTTTCGGGGTCAAGTCTGTTACGCAGAGGTTCGTAAATTGAACCCGCGCTACTGAACAATTGTTCGCTAGGAACTGGTGGTGTCGATAAAAATCTGCGTGCTATTGGTGATAATAAGTTCAATTCTTCTCGATGAATGCTCCACCATTTTAGAGGATTTTCATCTATATTGACCCGCTTTTTATCGCGGTAAGAAAGCGATTGCTTTCTGCGTACAGCTTCAGGGCTACCATTTTCTGGCGTTTCTTAGCTCTCATCTTCACTTGACGAATCCAAGATCCAAGCATGTCTCTCTGACCAAAGCGAACGTCCCTGGTCCTAGTTGTTCCGTTTCTTTTTCCGTGGAATCTGTCATTCTCATTCTTTTAGCGCCCCTTCGGAATTAAGATAACCGGGAACGTCATTCTCAGCATTTCTCATCATCAAAGTCAAAATGTCTTCTTTAGTCTTTTCTTCAGTCACTGGTGTAAAAAACTTGTGCTTATAGCGCCAGTCGCCGGCCCCGTCTAATCTCTTTCTTGTCGCGACCTGTGCTACATCTACATCCGCATTGATTGTGGCGGATACGGATGCATATGTCCAAATCGATACGGAAGCTCCGCAATTACGGATGCTGATGCGAATATTCGCAACATCCCTGCTGTAGAAAATCGAAGAAAAGTTCCATCACTATATCTCATGGTAGGCTACCCCCTTCCTGCCAGACTTCATTTAACTATCGAATGGCTAAGTTGTGAAACTCGTTGTAGTGCAGTCAAATGGGTAAATCTTTGGGAAATGGATCGATTTTGATGGGACAATGTCTTCAGAATGTCATCAGAAAAAAAAGTTGATTTTATTGTCAATATCGTCGAATGTATACCCACAAATTTGCTAATTCTTATAAACAAACTATATTTATTATTAAATATACGAATTTCACCAAAATTTCGAGTTTATAGTCGTTGTCGGATAATTTTGGCCTCATGAGTACGATTTTATTGCTATTGTGGTCCTTAAATGCATTCTCGTGGAAATTTACAAAAGCGAATTAGTAAAAATAATAAAAATGTTTAAGTTTTAGTATGACAAAGTATCAATAAATATATATAAAATTAAACATATTAATCTTTTTAAGGAGGTATGGGAGAGTTGTTACGGGGGGTAAAACAATTTTTTAAAATTAGTGGCATGCCATTTTTTTATTATATTAAGACTCGATACATTTCATCAATTTTGTCAAAAAAATCAAGTTTTGAGTGTGCATATTACATAAAAATGAATAAAAATGTCACATTTTTTTTTCTTTATTTGTTAATAAATAATTTGTTTATAACAAATCAAAAATTTATGTATGCATTTAAAGGCCATAATAGCAATAAAATCGTACGAAGGGGGCCAAAATTATGCGACAACGACTATAAACTCGACATTTTGGTCAAATTCATATATTTAATAACAAATATAGTTTGTTTATAACAAATTAGCAAATTGGTATACCAATTCCCAAAATAACTGGAAATAATAAATGCGAGGAATTTAGGCCTCTAAATATGGCCACCTCTATCGAAAAGATCTTAGAATTAGTTCTCTTCACAAATTTCAAAACATATTACAAATAATGATTTAATAGGTGAATATCAATCCGGCTTTAGACAAGGACACTCGTGTGAAACAGCTATACAAAAAGTTATACATGATATCAAGACCCTTGTCGATAGTGGCAAAACAGTAATTGCTGTTTTCCTAGACTTGAAAATAGCATTTGAAACGGTAGACCGTGAAATATTGCTACAAAAATTAAAACACTATTTTGGGATACAAGGTGTTGTTTTAGAGTGGTTCAAGAATTGTGTCGATCATTGTAAAAGTGGTGTAACTCCATAATTTTCTAATTAATGTTTTATTGCATAATAGGTTCTCAATTAATCACATCTTTTAGTATAAAAGTGAAGCAACTCCACTTATTCTTCTATACTGCCATAGATGTCGTTACTGGTTCCGTCAAAGAACATATTTTACCTATTATTCACTTTAACAGTGAAGTCACAAGTCACTTTTATAATGAAGTAAGTCCGGAGTTAATTCACTTATATTGTGACACATGTTCAACAATTCGTGATAGTTTTCGTAAGTATTTGAAAAATAAGTTTTTTCGTAGTATTACCTTTGTTTTTGTATTCGGTAAAGTAATTCTAAAAACGGATCCTTCATCTATTACATTTTCAACAAGCATATTTGTCAATTCCTCTCTTCTGCATGCTCCACTTAGTCCAATTATTATAGCAACTTTTTTAAATAAATATGTATCATCTGATGCTTCCGTTTAAAACTTTGTAACATCTTGTTTAGTAAAAATTTTGGATTTCTTCAGCTCTGTAACCTTCTGATTTACGTTTTAGTAATGCAACCAGCTATAGGTACTTACTAATATCGACGTTTTTTCTTGTTGATAAAATACTTCTTATCATCGAATAATACGACCAAAGAGAAGATGGTTTTCTTTCCTTAGATAAGCATTCAAAGTAAGCCAACAATACTTTTTCATGAGTGATATCCTTGATTTTCTTAGCAGAACACCATTCTTCGTACCGATTAAACACCATTTCATATACACTCCCTGATTTTTCCGGCAAAAGGGAGTCCACGATATTTCACGTCATTTCTTCCAAATCAGAGGTAAACTACCAGTTTCAGAATCACTCATTATTATTTAAATTATATTAAATTCTACGTGACAATTGGGTTTGACAGCGATAATACTAATCATAAACAATCATTATGGCACACGTCGCATTCACGACTTGTACCATAATGATCGTCTTTATGATCCTTATTACATAAATAACTATTATGTCATTTTGTACTGATAATGTACGAGTCTATGATGGTAGAGCAACAGACGAGATTTCTGAAGAACACCGAACATGGAAAAATCTATAGAAAGGGGAGAGTATACATTGGGTATACATTGCGATATTGAAGATAAAATCGAACTCAGAATACCAAAATTATCCGAAAACGACCCTAAAGTCGGGGTTTTGGTCGAATTCATCTATTTTATTTATAAATGAATTGTTTATAACAAAAAATAGTCTTCTTCCACGACTATTGTATAAAATATGCATAATGCATGTGTTTCCTCAAGCACAATGATATCCATTAATCACTAGTGAATAATGCAATCATTATGACAAACATGATAGACATTTTTGTAGACAAATACGATAAAAATAGAGCGTGCTATGAAACGTCAAGTCAGATCGAATTTAATTTGAAACGTCAACAATTTGTTGGTTCGACTTGTTTCAACAGCAAAGTTTGTTAGTATCAAAGTAATATTTATGGGTCGTGGACAAAGTATAGTATTCTACTTGCATATTATGGCTATTATTCACTTGGATGATTTACGACACTCGCCTGCGGCTCGTGCAGTAAACTTCATTCCGTGACTAATAGCCACCATAATATGCTCGTTGAATAATATACTATTATACGATCAAAAACTGTCAAATTTCGCATTTTTTTAAATTCCTATGTAATCTCAAAAATGAGCTAATTAAATTGTTTAATTATTATTTATAAACAATATAAACAATTTGCGCAACTTGACATTCTGAAGAGAATGCACTTTGTCCCATCAAAATCGATTCATTTCCCAAGGATTTACGGGTCTGGCCTATTTTAATACCCATTTGACTGCATTATTGTCTATTGAGGTCTTTCCAGATGCCTATAACCTCCAAAACATTCAAGTACAATCCCAATACCTATCTCCTCTTCAAAAATTACATCGCTGACTCACGATTTTCCACGAACATTATAGGTTTTCCTCTCGTGTAGTGAAAATATATAAAAACAAATCTCTAACTAATTTCTATTCCCAGTTGGGGAATTTGTTGCTGAAATAACAAATGCCTACATGATGAATAAAAAACTATACATTTCACTTTTTAAGCTTTTGCTTCCTTTTTGTTTGACAGATTTGCGTACTAAAATGAAAAATTCCAATTGTAAAGACAACAATAGTGATAACGATTTCTATTTTCAGAAAAGAAAAATAGAGCCAATGCCTTGCCCATAGATTCGGAAGTAACCAATAAGGACCCCTCGAGGCAGCCTCCGATTGGCCCACCTAAACAAATCGAAACCGAAGACAATTCATCTTGGAGGAAGCCATTCGTCAGGACGTCCAAAGCTGATCCACCCAGTCCTACCAAGAATTCTTCGAGTAAGTAATACAGATTAATCGCGTGTTACATTATATTGAATATATGCGACAAACTTCAAGAGCTGATTCTTTGGCTTAGTTTGATCATAAGTTTGTGTGTTAAAAATTGGTATGTGGGGGGTTATTATGGTGAGTGATCACGATTTTTCAGTCAAATAAATTTTTGAAAAATAAAAGTAAAAATTATTTTAGAATCAGATGCAAGGTTGATTAAAAAAAAAACAACAATCCATGTAAAAATTTTGTCTTCTGGGAAATTTCTATCACCAGCTTACGGAATGTAATCTCAAAATATTCGCAGGTTTAAGACTGATTTTTTTTTTATTTTTAGGATTATTTTATAATTCAAGCATTTTCTCGAGCATTTAATAAGATAACAAGAAATTTTAATTTGTTAAATGTCACTATTTAAAGATATTGAGTGCGATTTCGAACTTTACAGTTCATTATTAAAACGTACAATGTGAAAATACTGAACATCATAGTAGTTATATGAAATTTACAATGAAGGGAATCGATTCTAAGAATTAACGGTACACATAGCTACTAAGGTTAATTATTTTGATATAGTAATCTGCAAGGGATTAAACTGACGGTAATTACATTCTAAGGATTGTATTACGTGGAATTTAAAGGGGTTAACGAAGTGGAATTTCCTCAATCTGACTTCCGAAATTTCAGAAGTCAGGAGTTTATAAGTTAACTTTTGAGGAATGTAATCCCCTATACATTGGTCAAACAGGTAGATCGTTTGAAGTTAGATAAAGGAACATTTTAAGTCATTTCAATTACTATTGATAAGAAATAATCAGCCTTATCCACTAAAAATACTATTAAAGTACTGAGAACCTTTTGGCTACCAAGTAGCCATCATCAGAGTAAACTAAATTATTAATCAAAATGTGCCTGTTTAAATACTATTTGGGGATAATGTGAATAATGGGATACCCTCAGCTGGATATAAATCGAAATTTAATACATTGCTTTTTCGGTTATACATTTCCATCCCTTCTATATTACCTAGATATTTGTCTGTACTGTTTTAAAAGTGATAAAATTTCTTGAGAAATGGTGTGACCTGTATTCAAAATATGTTCCTTTACCGATGATTTTTCATCATTATTTTTCTTCAGATGAACAAAATGTTCCTTATAACAAGTTAAAATGTTCCTTCTAGTTTGACCCACATAGCATTTTGAACACGACTCACAATTGATTTTGTAAATCCGGGATGTGTCTCAAAATCGGAAATTTTATCAAAGGTGTTGCCTAAACAGTGTTTCAACTTGTTCTTACATCTATAAACTGGTTGTATTACAAATTTAGAATGATAAGTGAAACTTTTGAATTTTATTGAAGTATTTGAAGGTAATGACTCTAATTTAGTTAGTTTGCTATGTTCCAATTTTCTTTTTTGTTTAGAAATTAAATTATTGATCAAATAATAAAGATTCTTGACCCAAATATGAATTATATATAAATTCTCGGGAAATAGGTCACATTAACACTTATGTTTTATATTTTGTCGTCTTTACGTACGTTTCGGTCTCACGACCATCATCGGAAGACTTATGTCTAAAACCGGATTACTTAAAACTGATTGTATTAACACAAAGCGTCCTTAGCGCATCAATTTCAATTAAAATGCCCTCGTCGCCAAAACGAACAAAAACACGAATAATCGAAATTGTAACACATCAATGATATAAGTATAATATATCAAGAATCCACTGGGAAATATTTTTGAAATCTAAAACCCACACAGTATACAAATTAAATTGTTTAGATTGCGATTGAACTTATACAGGAATCCCCAAACAATATTTACAAAAAAGAATGTATGGCCATAAGTATAGCACAAGAAATAGAAACTTAGAAAATTCCACCGCTCTTGCTAAACACTGATTTGATTATAACCATCAATTCGATTAAAAAAATGTTAATATTTTAACTAAGGAAACCAATTATTATAAAAGATCTATTCTGGAGATGATTCACATAAAACGTGACTCCAAATCTGTAAATCGTAGGACAGATATTCAGACACTAAGTCAGATTTATACTAACTTAATTAATTAAAACTCTAACAAATTCCTACATGCGCCTTTATAATGTTAAAAGTATATTTTAGGTAGAATTGTCAAAAGTATATTTCCAATAACTGACAAACCTTTTTCTATTAGCTCGTAAATCGTAACATCTGGTTTGAAAGTGGATACTTGAACCTAATGTTCTGGTTTTTAGTCGTTCATAGACTTCGTTGACATAAGTACGCATTTTCTAAGAGTACTGCTTAACGGTGGATTCTTGATATATTATACTTATAACATTGATGTGTTACAATTTCGATTATTCGTGTTTTTGTTCGTTTTGGCGACGAGGGCATTTTAATTGAAATTGGTGAGATAAGGACGCTTTGTGTAATACAATTAGTTTTAAGTAATTCGGTTTTAGACATAATAAGTCTTCTGATGATGGTTGTGAAACCGGAACGTACGTAAAGACGAGAAAATATGAAGCATAAGTGTTAATGTGACCTATTTCCCGGGAATTTATATATAATTATTGATCAAAGATTGTCTAACGCAATTTGTTGAAGTTTCTCAACTTCGTTGTTATAATTTCGCTGACTCAACGGGAAGTTCAAGTAAAGTCCCAAATTGTGATCAACGTTCTTTTAAATAAAGTGATATTTTACAAAGTAAAATTTCTTGTTTTTATCTGTAAAAATGGAATATCACAAAGTAATGATAGCTCCATTGAAATTCCAATTAATAAGAGTTCACATTCTATTTATTTTAATTTTGAAAGTGATCAACTTTCTTGATAAATGTTGTGACCCATATGTTCGGCTAATGCTGATTTTCCACTATTATTCTTCTATATATGGACAAACTGTTCTTTTTAACAAGTTATAACATAGAATTTTGAACATGTCAATCAATTTTGTAAATTCCCTATATCTTAATACGAGCGGATACTTTAACAAAATAAGAAGCAACATTTTGTTTGTTTGATCAAGACTCTCCCTTCAAGTTGTATTGTGTCTAACCTAATGATATTGGGTTGATAATAGCCGACAGGCTTCTACGCGACGAATTTGTATGAATGTATGAGAATAGAGCTATTTGTGAAACTATTTTAAGAGGTATGTTGTTTGCAGATAGGAGCAATGTACCAAATTTGAATCATGAAAATGAAGTTACTCTAAGGAGGGTAAACAGCTTACAAACAGATAAGGAGTGAGTATTTTGTAATTTGGTTTAGCTTTTTAAATAATCCTTGGCAAAATGAACACTAATTATTTAAACTATTGAACTGTTTTCATAAAGCAAATTTCATAATGTGCATTGATAATTATTGATCTTGGATATAATCTAAATTGGTTAGTACCCATTAGTTGACTGATATTATAATTTGAAGTTGACGAATTGTTGATTTTAACTATCATTAGCGTTATTGTTTAATGAATATTTATGACTCAAAATAGTTCACATTCAGTCATTATGATTAACTTTTTCCTCACTTCTATACAGACGGTTGATTGTTGAATAAATCAGTGGAAACAACAGAAATCATTCAATATTTCATTAAAGAAATAAGAATTTACTAATATCTATCTATTCTGCAACTTTGTTTGCAACTTTTCAAATTGATATGACCAATAGAAACGGCACAATCGTCTCCGCAGAGGATTACACACATACACGCACACAGACATCACGTGAAAAATAGTTTGGATTCAGAAATGTTCAAAACAGATATATCCGGAAAAAAAATGGTAGATTAAAGAAAAGCTTAAATGTCGCAATAAATTGGAAATATAAGGGGTAATTTTGATATATTATGAATATTTTACACAAACAATAGTTTAATTACATTACAAATGAACACTACACCGAATAAAACACTGTAGAAAATGTCCAAATTGAACTTTATTAAAAAAATTAAGAAATAACGACATGTTTCGCCATACAGTGGCTCCTGCAGGTGTAGTAATAGTTCAAAATTAATTTTAAATCCTTGGAATACCGTTTTCATAATATACTTCTATTTGTCTGAATATTGTGCGTCTCAATTTGTATTACACATTTTTCTTTGTCCTTTCATTTCTTCAATTATTTTAAATTAGAAAAATATTATATGGCGCATTCCAGGTCACATTCGCACTTCATCCGAGGTGAGGTCTTTGGATTGCGCTGAAATTTTACAAGTAGTTTTTGCCTCAGTAAATATTAGCTTTTCCAAAATTTCAAGCCATATACTTCAATAATGGGCCGCCTACAAAATGTTTCATTTTTGTTGTAATTTTATTGATTGAAAATGAAAATACGGCATTTCTTCTGTAGAAACGCATTACTGAGGCAAAAAAATATTCCATACCTTGGATTTTATGGTAAATTTTCCAAGGAATTCAACGTCGCCTTCAGAATTGGGTTATCGGTTCGCGGATGCGCTCAAACTCATAAAAACTGATTTTTTTTCTTCAAAAATTCATATCTCCGATCGGGCTGAAATTTTGTGTGGAGGCAGCTAAAAGTGGATACTTCAAAGTGGTGTATGAATGGTCATGCATAAATTATGAAACAAAACCGCTAGAGTCAATTATCTGTATTTTCAAAAATTCCTGGGCCTTTTCTTTCAAGTTCATGCTGATGGATGATCAATCTCTGATCTGATCCCAGATTCGGATTCCTCGGAAAATTTTCGATCGATTATGTACAGACTGTGCTACTTTTTCGTAAAACTCAAGATGCCGTCAACAGAACTTTCATAGCCCTTTTAGTTTTTAAGATACAGGGCATTTCTGAAAATGTTGCATTTTGTGACCCCCCTCGTATCTCCGTTATCCTTCAACTTATCGAAAAGGTAAAATAACATTCTAATAGATTTTTTTCCGTAGAATGCAGTGGTGTAGATAACTTTTGTTACATATTTACTGTTTTTGAGTTATAAAGTAAACTTATGTTTTTTTAAATGGAACACCCTGTATATTTATAGACTATAAAATTTGTCTTTTTTTTACCTTTTCAAAAATATATGATAGTATAAACTTTTTTTCAGAAACAAGCAAATAATTGACAATTTTCAGAAAATTAAATACATATTTTAATAGTAGGCTATGGATAACAATAATAAACAAGTGCAACTTACATATTACTAACAAATAATTGGATACCTTGTATATAGGTATCTATTAAAAAAAATTCCCATAGATCTTTTTCTAACAGTAAGTTTGTAACAACAGTTTTGTGGCGTAAAGTGACAATATAACAAAAACACAAAAAAATAACATTATTAAAAAAAATTAAATGTGATGTCCAAATTGACCACCATTTTCTCTAATGCAAAATTGGCACATCTTTGAGATTCTTTGAATAGCGTTCAAAAGAACCATTGTTCTCATTCGCAGATTTCGAAAAGCTAAATGAATTGCCTCTCGAAGTTTTGCAATGCCGTCATATCGAGTTTTATATACTTCATTTTGTATATAACCCCATAAAAAAAAATCTAAAATTGAGAGATCTGGTGATCGTGGAGGCCATCTAACAGGTCCGTTGGTACCTATCCATCTTTGAGGAAAGTTATTATTTAGAAAGGCCCTTAAGAGCCTAGAGTTATGACTTGGGGCACCATCTTGCTGTAGGTAAACAGCATTATACTGGGCTAATGGAATGTTTTCGAGCAGTTCTGGAATAACTTCCTCAAGAATTTCTAGGTATCTACGTGCTGTAAGACCTCCTTCAAAAATCCTATAAACTATATGTCTACCCAAAATAAAACATGAAACCTCAACTCCAAAGCGTCCTTGTTGTGCCCTTTCAAACATTAAATGCAGATTTTCACTACGCCAGTTCCTGGTATTGTGACGATTGAAAATGCCAGCACTTGAAATAAAGCATTCGTCTGACCAGATAACAAGTCTGCCAAATAAATCGTTAGCATCGATTTGTTGCAAATACCACTGGCAAAACAGTGCCCGGCGCTCGGCATCGCCAGGATGCAAATGTTGTAGTATATTAAATTTGTATGGATGATACTTATATTTCTTCAAGATCCTCTGAGCGTTAGTTTTTGGCACACCAATTTCCTTCTAAATTTTTCTACATGAGGACGAAGATGTTGCTTCTATATATCCTAAAGTATCTATCTCTTTTCTTTCCCTGTTCTCTTTGTTGTATGTTTTAGGGCGCGGGTGAACAAATGATCCGTGCTCAACTAAATTTGCTTTTAAACGGGCAAATATCCCAAAAAACGGTTGCCTTCTTTCTGGATATCTAACAAGCAAAAATTAAAATGATAATAGAGATTTTCATAGCCATAATAGCTTACTCACCTTTGGAAATATAATTCCGAAGCTTCTTCAGAATTTTCATTACTCTGTATAAAACATACCATCATATCATATTTCTCATAATTTTCGTAAACTGCCATTATTCGAAAAAATTGATAAATATCTATTGAATAATGATACCAAAAGAACGAAAATAAACAGCTTAAATGCGATAGAGATTTGATGTTTATTTCTGTTTCTTGTCATAAACAATATCAATGGCCTACTATTAAAATATGTATTTAATTTCTGAAAATTGTCAATTATTTGCGTGTTTCTGAAAAAAAGTTTATACTATCATATATTTTTGAAAAGGTAAAAAAAAGACAAATTTTATAGTCTATAAATATACAGGGTGTTCCATTTAAAAAAACATAAGTTTGCTATATAACTCAAAAACAGTAAATATGTAACAAAAGTTATCTACACCACTGCATTCTACGGAAAAAAAACTATTAGAATGTTATTTTACCTTTTCGATAAGTTGAAGGATAACGGAGATACGAGGGGGTCACAAAATGCAACATTTTCAGAAATGCCCTGTATCTTAAAAACTAAAAGGGCTATGAAAATTCTGTTGACGGCATCTTGAGTTTTACGAAAAAGTAGCACAGTGTCGCGAAAACCGCAACTCTCTATCTTTAAAAATAAAGGAGATACCCCGCAAAAGTACCCAAAATGGGACACCCTGTACTTTCTAAATTTTTTTAAGTCGATTCAATTGATATTGCGAGCATGTTTTTTTCAATATTCAAATTTGATTGGAAGCGCAGTGTACATTTCTTGATAAAAATTCAATTTCTGTAAACAAAAATTAATAATTTTTATTATTATAACTCATTTTATTTAATTATTCTTGTTTTTTTATTATTATTTGATAATAATTTTTATTATATAACTCATTTTATTCAATTATTATTTTTTTTTAATATTGTTATTTTTCTTTTAAAAAAATAATTAATTTTAGTATTAAAACTTATTTTATTTGTTTATTTTTTTTTAAAGAAGAAATTAAATATTCATCAAGAAACAAATTTGAATATTGAAAAAAACGTGCTCGCAATATCGATTGAGTCGACTTAAAAATTTGTTAGAAAGTATATAATCGATCGAAAATTTTACGAGGAATGCGAATCTGGAATCAGATAAGAGATTAATATTCATCCATCAGCATGAACTTGAAAGAAATGGCCTAGGAATTTTTGAAAATACAGATAATTAATTCTAGCGTGACCTTTCATACACCACTTTGAAGTATTCACTTTTAGCTGCCTTCACACAAAATTTCAGCCCGATTGGAGTAGCAACACCGGAGATGAGTAGTTTGAGTTTGCGCGCATGCGCGATACGATAGACCAATTCTGAAGGCGGCGTTGGATTCCTTGAAAAATTTCCCATAAAATCCATGATTTGTAATATTTTTTTGTCTCAGTGCAGCCTTTCTACAAAAGAAATGGTGTTTTCATTTTCAATCAATAAAATTTCAAAAAAAAAATGAAAAATATTCTAGGCGGCGCATTATTGAAGTATATGGCTTGAAATTTTGGGAAACCTAATATTTCCTGAGGCAGAAACCACCCGCAAAATTTCAGCGTTATCCAAAGACCTCACCTGGGATGAAGTGCGAATATGACTTGGAATACGCCATATATAATTTTAACTATTTCAAAGCATATGCAAAAGATAAGTCATTTTATTTTCATTGGCAAACAAGACCTGCATATATTAGTTTTTCCCGGTTTTGATTCAACTGAGTTTACATGAGAATTTCAAATAGTAAACACCTCATCATGTTGCACGTACAAGCAAGCTGTTTTATAAAACCACTTCAATTGTTCTTTATTGTCAGCAAACTTACGTGACTTTCGCCAGTAACATTAAGGGCTACTATGAATGAAAACTTCATCTTGCGAATGGATTATTGCTTTGAAAATCTGTTGTTTTAATTTGAATCTAACGTTTGTACTACTTTAGAATTTGGTAGCTTGGTAGTTTGTAGAGTGAGTATTTATTTTGTTATTTATAATTTCTTAAGCATAACTTTGATTTTGTTATAATCAATCTTATAATTTCTAAAGTGGTATAAACCAATTGCTTCTAACATTTTGACACAGGCTTGTATGTTTAGGTTTCACATGAAATTTATGGCGCTGCATGATCGCATAGAGGCTAATAAAAAGATTCTTTTCGAACCAACCAGACCTCAATCCGATATTATTTTGCCTAAATATATAAATTCTCAACAGCATCACAGGTATGCACGTTTCAGCACTTTGTTCTGATAAAACTGACTTTATGAGGTTTATTTATGAAAAGATTCGTTTTCCTTTTTTCTGCTGAATTGAAAATGGTTTTTGCCGATTCTAATTTCAAGTTCTCAATTTGTGACAAAAATAGTTTAATTAAGGAAATTATCATAATCATGATAATAAAAATGAGCATTTGTTCGAGAGACTTTTTAATCTTTTGATAGGAATTTGAATCTATTAATTTTGAATTATTTAATGGGAATTCAACAATATGTCATCATGATGATAAATTGAGACAATTATGATGGAATGAACTGTGAATCAATGTAATAATCAATACAGGGTGTGTAAATAAATTACTGCGAAAAAATTCAGGGGGTGATTCCTTGTTGAAAAATAAGGTGGGTCTCTCATATAAAATTTTTCTCTAAATCACTTCGTTTTCGAGATACAGGGTAGGGTGTTGAAATTGAAAAAAAATTTAGTTTTTTGCGAATATCTCCGGAACCGTTTATCGTACAGGAAACAGCTTTTGTAAGCAATCTCTACTCATAGTAAGCTGTTTTGTGCGATAAAAAAAATTTTGTATTCATAATTGGTGAAGATTTTGAAGGGGTAGTGGTTGTTTTTCTCCCCAACTCCTACGCCACTGGAAAAAGTACGGTTTTGAGATGCTCATTTGAACCGCCAATGTTTTCTACACAAAAAAAGGTACTCCTGGTTATAAGCTCTAAAGTTAACCGTTTCCGAGAAAAATCAACTTTTATGTTGAAAAACATTGTCAATTCTTTAAAATAAAATTTATTTCTTACCAATTAAACGGAATTTCTTTACACAAGTAACAAAACCAAAAATTGACCATGTTTTTCAACATAAAAATTGATTTTTCTTGAAAACGGTTAACTTTAGAGCTTATAACCAGGAGTACCTTTTTTGTGTAAAAAACATTGGCGGTTCAAATGGGCATCTCAAAACCGTAGTTTTTCCAGTGGCGTAGAAGTTGGGGTGAAAAACAACCACTACCCCTTCAAAATCTTCACCAATTATGAATTAAAAAAAAAATGTATCGCACAAAACATAGCTTACTATGAGTAGAGATTGCTTACAAAAGCTGTTTTCTGTACGATAAACGGTTCCGGAGATATTCGTAAAAAACTAAATTTTTTTTTCAATTTTAACACCCCTGTATCTCGAAAACGAAGTGATTTAGAGAAAAATTTTATATGAAAGACCCACCTTATTTTTCAACAAGGAATCACCCCCTTTTTCGCAGTTATTTATTTACACCCCCTATATATGAACAAATTACTTTTTACATATTAACCACACAGGTAATCAGGTTCTGCCATATTGATCAGTAACAATGTAGCTAATAGTTGCAGATAGCTGTTTCGTTGTCTCGAGCTCATCATCAAAAGGAGTAGCTGCACTGCTACGATATTTGTCTTGACAAAACAGCTATTGTGACCAGAGCATGTTACTTTTGGGTAGATGACGTTAGATGCTCTGGTCGCTGCCTCAACAGAGGTATCGACTGGTAGCACTGAAACTTACTCGTTTCTCAGATAATCTCTAAATAACGATACAGCTGTCGGGAACTATTAACGGCAGTGTTAGTGGTCAATCTAGAGAAACTACCTTTAAAAGCAATGATTACACTATGTAACACACTTTTCTGCCTAATCTTCTCGATGTTCTATTTCGAATAATTAAAAGCCACCTCAGAAGTTAAAAAGTTTGCTTTTGCACTCGGGCGCTGTGAATATCCTGGAATAACTTTTTATAAACTTGAGTCAGCACCAGTCTATATATTGAATTATTCGCAAATGTGTGGGGAAGTGAAATAAACAGTTTAAAGTTGCATATGTAAGACTGTTTGGCTGCTATAAAAAACGCTAAATTTTCATCAAATTTGACGTAAAAATCGCCAAATAAAAAATCGTAGAGCCAAATTCAGATCCAAATACAGTTTTTTCGTGATTTGTATCTGTAGAGTGACTCATTACGAAGAGATTGGTACCATTCTGAAGTACATATGGACTTTTATTAAAAAGTTATAGCGCGTTAACCAATTAAGTTTCGTGAAAATTCTCACTTATTTAATCCATCAAGGCCCAGGCAAAACGCAGTCTAATTACAGCCGAACTAACTACGCAGCTCATAGCATAAGTGAAAAATAAATTTCCCGTGTTTTTTTATGCCGAAATAATTGTTCAAACAATTGTAACAATCATCGGAATTCTTTCGATTTGAGGGTGCCGATCGACTTAGAAGACCAAATTACTACGAGATATGAACTTATCCTCGCATTTTGCACAATTGTTTATTGTTGAAATGCTAATAAACAATTGAGCTATTGAAAAGTCCGTTAGATCCATGCTCAAGAAAGTGCAATAAATAGACCTGGGTCTTATTGTCTAGCCAAATTGTTTGTTTAAACAATTATTGCTTAAACAATTGTTATAAATCAACAAAATTTCATTTGAGGGTGCCAAGCGACTCAGCGAACAAAATTACTATGACCCACGGTCTTTTTGTCGCAAACCCAGCAATTGTATATTTTGAAAACGCTCTTAATAAATTATTTATTGTTTAAACAATCAATTTTGCCAAACAAAAAAAACGGGTAATTTTTTTCCACTTATGCTATGAACTGCCTAGTTAGTTTGGCTGTAATTAGGCTGCGTTTTGCCTGGGCCTTGATGGGTTAAATATGTGAGAATTTTCACGAAACTTGATCGGTTAACGAGCTATAACTTTCTAATAAAAGTCCATATGTAATTCGGAATGGTATCAAACTCTTCGTGATGAGTCACTCTACAGATACAAATTGCGAAAAAACGGTATTTGTATCTGAATTTGGCTCAACGATTTTTTATTTGGCGATTTTTACGTGAAATTTGATGAAAACTTAGCGTTTTTTTTTGTACTTTTCTGCAAATAGCAGCCAAACAGTCTTACACATGCAACTTTTAACTGCTTATCTCACTTCACCACACAATTGCTAATAATTTGATATATCATAGACTGGTGCTGCGTTAAGTTTATAAAAAGTTATTCCAGGATATTCACAGCTAAGTTTTACTTTTGGAAAAAAATTTGCCCTGAGCGCAAAAGCAAATTTTTTAACTTCTAAGGTGGCTTTTAATTATTCGAAATAGATGTAGAATCGAACGCAAAAATCGAGAAGGCTAGGCAAAAAAGTGTGTTACATAGTTTTATCATTGGCAAATTTGAAGAGTAAATTATAATGTTTGAAGGGTTTAATGAACGAACTGCAGTTGATTGCTAATTCGGGAAGTACTTTTTGAAAATAAATTATTTTTATTGGAAATCATGAAAATTGTCAATTCTATATGTATTTCTATTTCAAGGGGCAAATTAACAAACAAAATTATCGGATAAGTCTATTATTATAGAAACTAAATGGGATAAATAGACAGTTGCTACTAACCATAATAACAAATTGGTAAAAATTGCACCAAATTGTGATTTTGCCGAGATACCAAAAACCGACCAATAAATTGAGTTTACGATATTCCGTATCCGATAGCTACAGAATCAGTAGAATATATATGAATGCTCATTGATACTGGTGTTATAGCACTAGTATTCCGATGTCCGAGCTTTTGTTATCTTGGCAAGGCGGTAAACCTCTGATTTGAAGAAACTGACATAGTGAATGTTTGTCTAACCCATTAGCATATTATTATAATTTATTATTTTATATCTTACATTCTCTCTAAGCACTTTTTCTTAACAATGCATGTTTCTAAACACTGGATAAGGGTATGATAAATAATGAATATATGTACAGGATGAACTAAATTCGATGTCCCTATGGGAAGATATCCCCATTAATATTCGCTCTTTTATGAGATAAATTTGGAGGTGCCTATGAATTTCGACTCGTGTCATTTGTTTAGGTGCTGTTGCCAAATACTCGATTTTTCAGGATTTCAACAAAGCCTCGTAACATGTTTAATGTTAGAGTTATCGCCATGCGAGTAAAACATGGCCACTTTTTTGTGTGGAATTCATTCGCGTAGGGGGAATTTTTATAGCGCTTCCCATTTTCAAGTTATGACACGAACTTGTATTTTTTAAAATAGAAACCATAGTAGGCTATGGTTCCGTTGAAAAGAGGATTTTTTGTTTTCAACAATATATAATATATGGGGTCTGACATAATTTTTTTTCGTTTATTTCCGATTTTTCACCAATGATTATTAATGTTTCCGTATTGTAGTCAGGTAGGCTTTCTTCAGAGAGAAACAGTAAACTGTTGGACATTATTGTGATGTGTCTTTCAAATTGGTGATTTGATAGTTATTGGGTTATTTCCCTTTTATAAATAAATTATGGTGTACGAAAACGCCGAAAAATATAATATGATTGAGTGTTATATAATTTGTAACAAAAATGCAAAAGCGGCGGATAATTGTATTGGTAACGATACCCAGATAGACATAATATGGACTGATGAAGCATACATAAGTAGTGCTGGCATTTTTAGTAGAAATAACCATAGATTTTGGAGCAGCATTAATTCTCACCTATAGAAAATCGCGTTTAATAGGGGAGGTTTGGTTTCAATGATTGGTGTGCACTGTTTGGAAACAAAGTCTTAGCTTACCAAATATTTTTGAGTAATATGAGTATAGGAAATCAAGGACCTGTAGCATGGCCACCGAGATCCCTGGACCTGTCCCCTCTGGACTATTTTCTGTGGGGTGATCTCTAAAACAACATTTGTTTAAATGTTAGCAGGAATATTGACGAATTAATGCAAAATTTTGAGAATGTGATTCAAGGAATTTCAAATGTGCATATAAATGCTCTGAGAGGGTTTCAAAGACGTTGTCAACATTGCATACAACAAAACGGAAATCAGTTTTGAACATTATCGTTAGTTTTTTTGTATGCCATGTGGTTTGGGTGTTTGTTATGTTAGTTTTAAAATGTTTATCTAATTTAATTAATTTGCAAAATTATTAATAAATTGTTATTCCGCTCTTTTCTTTTCTATTCTATTCAGGTATTACTTGACTATATTACGGAAAAATTAATAATTCGCCGAAAATCGAAAATAAGCGAAAAACAAAATAATGTCGGACCCATCATATTATATATTGTGGAAATTAACAAAAAAATCCTCTTTTCAACGGAACCACAGTCTACACTATAATTTCTATTTAAAAAAATACAAATTTGTGTCAACAGGAAAATGGAAAGCGCTAAAAATGTTTCGTCTACGCAAAAAAGTGCCCATATAATGTTTTACTTACATTACTCCAACATTAAACATGTTACGAAGGTTTGTTGAAATCCTGAAAAATCAAGTATTTGGCAACAGCACCTAAACAAATGACACGAGTCAAAATTCATAGGCGCCTCCAAATTTGTCTTAAAAAAAGAGCTCGAGGATGCGCTGTAGGTTTTTTTCTAGCGCGAATATTAATTGAGATATTCTATAAGAACATCCAGTTTGGTTCACCCTGTACATTCAATGTGTCAAGATGCAAAAAAATCTCTGAAATTAAGAAAATTCAAGTACTATTAATTGACTGTTGTTTCTTAATGAAGGAATAAGATTACTACACCTATTTCCACTTTGATCATAACTCGCTCCAACAGATCTCACAATGGTACATTACAGGGTGTTTCAAAAAAGGTGGTCCCGTTGCTAGGATATGTAGAACACTCAAAGATAAGTACTTTGCTTAGTAAAAAATTTTCGTAACCGCATCCGTATTCAAGATACAGGGTGTTGTAAAAAAAAAGTTCAAGACATTTTTTACGATTATGTCGAAACTACTGGCAACATTGTAATGAAATTTGGTATGAATATGTTTTGGAAGCTGACAGATCGCTTGAATCTATTTTTACATCTGACTCTTCTAGAGGGCGCTAATTACACGGTTCGTACGGAGTAGTTTTAATCATAACTTTTTTGAGGATAGATTTTCTAATTCGAATTTTACATGAAATTAAACCAAAACTATTCTTGGTGTAACTGATGCTGGTTAAAGTGAAAAACAATTACCAATGGGCATATCAGAATTATTATTTTTCTGGTGTCACATTCCCAGTTTCACGTCGTTCCACGACCCTAAACGTTTTTTTATTTGGTATGTTTCTTCTGGGTAACTTTTCTGCATAACGCGTAACATTTGCACTAGCGTTTCCTAAACACTCGCCTGAGGTTAATAACATGTCGGTGTATTCAACATTTGAATACATTTAGATTATTAATTAACGTATTTATCAACAATATTTCATGTTATTGACATTACCGTCTTAACTATCAATAAATGTCAGTTTTCAATTGCCAACTCAGACAAAATCATTTTAAGGTTTGCGACGACCTTTTTTACACTTACTCTAACTGATTGAATATTTCATGTTTTTATTAAAATTATTTTAATTTTTATTGTGATTCTTCGTTTAATTAATAACTTTCGCATTAGAATGATGTTATTGTTTTTGATTTTTAATAAATTGGTAATTGTTTTTTACTTTATACCGGCAACAGTTATTACTTCATCATTTTCAATTCAAAATATTCCGAAAACGGTACACAGTATCGAGTTTTATCAAGAGTACCTTTTTCGTGTTAAATTGAATGATGTTTAATTTTACCTTAAATTTGAATCAGAAAATCTAACCTCAAAAAAGTTATGTTTAAAACTACTTCGTACGAACCGTGTAATTAGCGCCCTCTATGAAAGTCAGATATAAAAATTAATTCATACGATGTGTCAGCTTCCAAAACATGTTCATACAAAATTTCATTACAATTTTGCAAGTAGTTTCGAAATAATCGTAAAAAATGCGTTTAAAAATTCTTTTTACAACACACCTATCCTAGCAACGGGGGCACCTTTTTTTTGAAACATCCTGTATATGCCACAATTTACATATTTTCACCAATTTGAAAGTTTGTGTTGGATTTTCTTTAAATGAATAAGAAGTGACAGATAATAATTATATTCCTTTATCAACATTCAATATTATTTACTATTGACACATGAGTGACGTTGATCTATGTATTATGAAAGATTCCAGATTGGCTAAATTAATCTTGAATTATTTATGTATTTTTTCATTTTGTTAGATCCAAAGAAGATGAAAACAGTAGTAGTATTAATGCTGTGACAAGTACTAACAATGCATTGCCAAATACTGTGCCTTCTCCAGTAGTGAGCCCCACACCAAATCATCAACCAATTAGAAGGTAAGTTAGCAGTCATGTTTGGTAAATTGTATCTTGGGAAAGGGGAGAATTTGAATTAGTTGTCGACACTTGAAAAACATTCTTATGTTATTTTATTTCTATTAGTGGATTAAAATTATCAGTGGAGAAATCAGAAGTGTCTCCTAATATCAATAATTCTATTAATACAAGTCCTTCAACTCCAACAACTCCGGGAGGAACAAGACTGCAAATGTTCAAGAATTTCTTTAAGTATGGAGAGTGCTTTTGACGAGAAATGCTTTAAATCGTTACTAACCGGTTTAATTCTTTCAAATGTTTGAGCTTGATTCTAACCAGGGTGTTATAACTAACACTTGAAAGGTTGTAAAATGAGTGTGTTGAGAAAAACACATTCATTAGCTGTTTAATAGCAAATTGGCATTTGTGTGTTTGATCTATATCTGTGTTTGAGTATTTACTTGTTTTTATTCATTGAATTGAACATTATGATATTATAATATCAATGTGGAGGTGTCGTTTGGTTTATAAATGAGTGAGCTAAACCAAGCTACCACGATCATGATATCACAATTGGTTATATTTTACTCGACTTTTTAAAGAAGTCAAAAATCTTATTGGTACAAGGTTATGCAGATATGCTTTTACCGATAGTGAAAGTCTGGTTCTCCTCTCAGTGCTCTTATTACAACGCCGCTCCGTCACTCCCGAGGCACAGGCGGCATTCAACACTTTCCGTTTGGCCGAGTTGGTAAGTTGGTACAAACGGCAACGTTCTGTGTATAGAGCAACTAGTCTGCTTCTGTTTAAGTCTAGAAATCTTTATTTTATCTCGGCCCAATATTCCAAATGTTCGTTCGAAAATTTCCTCTTGTCTTTCAATAGCTAAATTTACGTTAATGGCAGAATGATCTGGTAATTTTTTTGACACTAAGGTTATTGAGTTATTGACAATAGGAGTCATATGTTTTGAGAAATGTTGACTCATACTGCATCTATACTCTCCACGAGGATGTCCAGGACAGCTTCAAGCCTGGAGGTTATTGCTTCAGCTATGGCCACGTTTATTTAACTGTAAATCACAGAGGTTGGCTATAAACATTCGATGTAGACTTTGGGACCACCCAGCTATCTAACTATAGCTACATTAACATGTATGTCTAAAACATGAACTCAAGACTATTCAAGTTGATAACTAAGATGGCGTATTCTGATACGATGTATTGATAATTATAATAGATGTCATTTTATGATTATGGTATTCAAATAAGTTCTGAATATTTGAATGTGAACCCAATATTCTTGATATAAAAAAAATCAAGTGAAGCATGTTCTTTGAAAGAATTTATTTACATAAAATTAACAATTTTTTTGTTGAAAATAACTAGATAAGAAATAATCGCCCTTATCAACTAAAAATCCTATTAAAGTACATAGAACCTTTCTGGTATCAAGTAGCCGTCATCAGAATAAACTAAATTATAAATCAAAATGTGGCTGTTTAAATACTATTTCTGGATAATAATGTAAACAATGGGTTACCCTCAGCTGGAGATAATGGAAATTAATGAATTGCTTTTTCGTTTATACATTTCCATCCGTTCTAAATTATATACGAGGCATGTTTTTTAAGTAAGTACCGTTTTGGAATTAAAAAAAGACGTGCAAAGATATCGCAATAATTTTATTTTTACATGAAAGCCTGTACCTTAATCTACTTTTCTACATAATTTCCGTGAATATTGAGGCACTTGTCATAACGTGGCACCAGTTTTTGAATACCCTCCTCATAAAATCCTGCCGCCTGACTTGTTAACCACTGCATCACAAATGTTTTGACTTCGTTATCGTCTTGAAGACGCTGACCGCCCAGGTGTTTCTTCAAGTGCAGGAACAAATGGTAGTCGCTGGGCGCCAGATCAGGGCTGTATGGAGGATGATCTAGAGTTTCCCATTGAAAAGATTTGATGAGATCTTTGGTCCGATTAGCCACATGTGGACGGGCATTGTCATGCAGCAAAACGATACCCTTACGCAACTTGCCACGTCTTTTGTTCTGGATTGCACGACGCAGATTGTTCAATGTCTCACAATAAGACGCTGCATTGATTGTCTCATTACGAGGCAGAAACTCCACTAGCAATACTCCTTTTTTGTCCCAAAAAACTGTGCACATGATTTTTCGGGCAGAAATTGTTTGCTTAAACTTCACTTTTTTGGGTGATGATGAATGTCGCCATTCCATGGATTGTTGTTTCGATTCTGGTGTGACGTAGGCCACCCATGTTTCGTCACCAGTAACAATTTGGTCTAAAAAATCTTCACCTTCATTGTGGTACCGCTCAAGGAAAGTCAATGCACTGCCTAAACGTTGGGTTTTGTGCAAATCCGTCAACATTTTTGGAACCCAACGTGAACACAATTTCCGATAATTCAAGTTCTCGGTCACAATGCGATACAAAACACTACGAGAATATCGAGGAAAGCAGTCGCACAATGATGAAATTGTAAAGCGTCTGTTTTCTCTCACCTTTTTGTCCACTTTCTGCACCAAATCTTCATTAACGACCGAAGGACGCCCACTCCGTTCTTCATCATGCACATTTGTGCGACCATCTTTAAATGCTCTCACCCATTTCCTTACCATTCCATCACTCATAATGTTTTGTCCGTAAACTTCACAGATCTCACGATGAATATCGATTGGTTTCACGCCTTTAGCACTAAGAAATCGTATAACAGCCCGTACTTCACAATCGGCGGGACTCACGATTGTCGGGGGCATCTTAAACACTCAGTAAACAACGTATACAATGAAGAATCAGACTGTAATGGAATCAGTGCATAGACAAGAGATGTAGGTAACCAGCGCGTATGCGTGGACAACCGATCGCAACGTTACAGCGGCGGAATTTCGAAACGGTACTTACTTAAAAAACATGCCTCGTATAAAAATTCTCGGGAAATAGGTCACAATAACACTTTGTTTTAACTATTCGTTCTAAATTACCTAGATATTTGTCTGTACTGTGGTGTGACCTGTATTCAAAATCGGTTAATGCTGATTTTTCACCATTATTTTTCTTTATATGGGCAAAATGTTCCTATACCGAGTTAGTATGCCCCTTCTAGTTTTTAACACGTGTCACAATCGATTTCGTAAGTCGGAAACTTTATCAAAGGTTTAAATGATTTTTTAGCTTGTTCTTACATCCAGTGGCGGCTCGTGAACTTTTTAAGAGAGGAGGCTGGACATAAAACATTTTTGTAAAAATATATTCAGCCAATTAATTTTTAATTTTTTTTCGTTCGTTTTTTGTTTTTTTTTTGGAATTTTTCATATTTTGTTTTTTTTATTAATTTTATTAACTTTTTTTTTATAAATTAACGGAATTCTACGGTCTTTAATTTGCGGAAAATGATCAATAATATTATCATAAAATGTATCATTTTCGGAAACTTTATCAAAGGTTTAAATGATTTTTTAGCTTGTTCTTACATCCAGTGGCGGCTCGTGAACTTTTTAAGAGAGGAGGCTGGACATAAAACATTTTTGTAAAAATATATTCAGCCAATTAATTTTTAATTTTTTTTCGTTCGTTTTTTGTTTTTTTTTTGGAATTTTTCATATTTTGTTTTTTTTATTAATTTTATTAACTTTTTTTTATAAATTAACGGAATTCTACGGTCTTTAATTTGCGGAAAATGATCAATAATATTATCATAAAATGTATCATTTTGTTTTAAGTGTTTTACTAAATCTTTTTCAATAGATATTACACTAACATTGTATAAACGATTTTGGCCCATTGTATTTCGCATGTAAGTTTTAATTCGTTTGAGAGTAGAAAATGTTCTCTCTACCGATGCCGACGTGACAGAATTGGTGACTGTCAAACAAAGTAGTTTATAAAACTGAGGTAAGACTTGTTGCAAATCATTATCTATCATATATTTTATCATATCGGCTGACTGTCTTACTGGCCTAAAATATGTTTATCCGAGTATACCACGCATAATTCATTGTGCAGTGCTATTTTATCAGAAAATTTATATTTTAGAACTAAGTTATCTAAAAGTGTATTGGAAAACTCTTTTGAAAAAGATTCGAAAAATCTTCTATTCCTCAAGTCGAAAAACTTCAATTCATGTAAATCGGAAAAATCTCAATTTGACCTTTAATAGTATCTAAAATTTCATAAAAAAGTTGTTTATAATGTAGTTTCTTGTCTACCAAATTATACGGTTTCCTCCTTTTCGCGGGAGGAGCCTCATCAGTTGAAAAATTTTCAAATAAAATATTAAAATGAAATTCTCTATTACGGAAACTTGAAATTTTATCGATGAGATGTTTCAAATGATCTCTTGAATAAATTGTATCAGTGAATTTATGTTGTACAATTTGAAAAATAAGATCAGTTTGAATCATCAATTTGAAAGTATCAAGAAAAAACAAAAAATTCTCAATTTTTTGAATAAGATTTTAATGAAACCTTTGTCTTCATTTTTATGACTGGTAAACACTGTACGTGATGTAAAATTCCATCGAGTTGGAGCATTACAGGGAATTCTGTTTCCTACTATGTTATTTAAAACTTACGTTCGTTTGTTTGAAGACCGTTTAAATGTCCCGCCATTACAGATGAAATAGTTGAAATGTTTCCATTCTTCCCGAAATAACATCGTAAAACCCTAAGAATCTTTCCACTAGTTGTCCATTTTTTACAATTACTAATTTACCGAACAGACAAATTCTAGTCTAACCTTACTTCGCGTGGGGTCACTCAACTATTATACCCGCATAAAACAAAACAAGCACCGTCGTATTCCGTACCACACCGACCGTACTGAACTTAAACGCGGAACGCGGGCGGCAGGATAGCCTACTGAGAGTGTTGCCATTCCAGTTGTTTTACGGTATTTGGCAATTGGACTGGTCGGAAAAACGGCAACTGTGTTGAGCAACACGTATTTACAGTTTAGGGTTTGAAATATATACAGAGTCTAGCCTCAGGGCATTGTTTCCAGATTAAAAATAACTACTGAGAACGGGGAATTAATTGTAAAATTAAAAAAATTATTAGAGAAACAGGAAATAAAATGAAGAATGATCAACAAGATAAATTGGTGAGGAGGCTGAGCCTCCTTAACCTCCTTCGAGGAGCCGCCACTGCTTACATCTATCAACTGGTTATATTGCAAATTTAGAAAACAAATTATGGAATTTATTAATTATATTGCAAAATTGAAAGATTTCAAACTTGAACCGGGTGATACTCTCGTTTCATTTGATGTTGTTCCGCTATTTACAAATACTCCAATCTCCGAGTCGATAAACATTCTGAAGAAATGACTTTCAAATATTAATATCCCCGATAGAAACTACAGAATACGTGATACTTACATCTTTATGTATGGAGCAAAATTATTTCACTTTTATCAAAAATGACTATAAACAAACATGCGGATGTGCGATAGGCAATCCACTCTCCTTTTTTAGCCAATATTTTTGTAAGCGAACTTGAAACCTTAAAAATTTAAATTTAAAATCAAAAATTGAATCAGTTATGTGGGTTAAACTACAAGGATCATATTAACTCGGTATAAAGAACATTTTGCCCATATAAATAAAAATAATGTTGAAAAATCGTATTTTGAATACAGGTCACACCATTTCTCAAGAAAGTTCATCACTTCTAAAACACAGTCCAGACAAATATCTAGGTAATTTAGAAGGGATGGAAATGTATTAACGAAAAAGCCATTCATTAAATTCCGATTTATCCTTGGCCGAGGGTAACCCCGTGTTTATATAATTATCCCCAAATAGTATTTAAACAGCCGCACTTGGTAGTCAAAAGGTTCTCAGTATTTTAAGTGGATACGGGTGAGTGTGAACTCTTTTATAGTTTATTAACTGATTACTTTGACAATTACTTTTGGCATGCTGGGGTTTTCTGCTTTCAGTATTGCGTTGTAGTCCTAATCTACCTGTTTTCTCTTAAGGTCTTTTGTTCCTCCTGTACGTGACGAAGAGAGCGAAACCCAAAGGAAGGCGCACGCGAAACGGGTTCGTGAGACTAGGCGCTCTACTCAGGGTGTCACACTAGAAGAAATCAAATCTGCCGAACAGTTTGTGAAAAAAAGTCAGCCTAATAGTTCGGAGCAGGTAAGTTCAATCATCAAAAAGTTGTGTTTCCAATTTGTCATAGGTTTTTCCTCGTTTAACCTCGTTTAATATTAGAAGATAACCGTTCATGTCTAATTCAAAATAATACCGCATCTATTCAGTTCGAGAGTGATTCTGGTTGGGCTTGTTGTTCCTCCTAGATACGACGCAATGGGGATCTGACGAATGTTGTTTTCTAAATATTTCGTAAATGATTTCCTGAACGTAAATAAATTGTTTAAAAAATGCTCTTTCGGAAAAATGTTTTTTTTTTGTAGGATTTGAATTTCTCGCGAAAACGCTCCAACTTTAATAGGGGGCGCGATGACGTAAAGACACAATAGCAACAGTTGTTATGGAGAGGAACGTGTTATATGTCATTGAGTAATCTGTAGTCTTAAGTAAAGTAGTTGAACATTGGCCGTTCTTAGCAACATTTATGAAATGTCTGCAACAAGTGCACCGGTTGATTGGGTCCATTGTGCGCCCCTTGATACAAGAATCAGTCCTGCAGTGCCGAACATATACTACAAGCTGGGTCTTCAACAATGCACATGGTGTGTAGGTGTTCATTTAGTGTCCTGTCACCAGTTTTAGGCCTCCTGCTCATCGAGAGTAGGGTTTTAGAGAGTTTAGGCGAGAACTCCCTAAGGTGGAGCTTTGCCTGTCTCATGCCGGGAGCACCACGCCAGACCGAGAGCCACTGTCTATTCAGTAGCTCCTTGACGGCGTGGAACCCGGTGGTCGATTCATCGGTCTCTTCGTTTCCCTTCACGCCAGAGTGGGTGGGTACCCACACTAACTGGAATTTGTTCCTAATTCAACGAGAGTTTCCCTGCACTCTAAGACAAGCCTAGAAGTCACTCGACTGTCAGTGCAGATGTTAATCCGCATATCTCGGTAGTTTAATCTGAGGTTTTCCAGGGCACAGGTCCGTATTGCATAGACCTCAGCCTGGAAAACAGTTGCGTTGGCATCTAGGGGAACTGAAATATTCTTTCTGGATGTACACGAGTAGACTCCGGCTCCGCTAGGCTCGTCAGCCTTAGACCCATCCTCGGACGCGGCCCAGAGTCCTTGTTTTCCCAATCCGTCCTGTGGATTATGAGGACGTCTGGTGTTTGAAACCTGACAGCAGGCGCTATCGCATCCTGCGTCAGTCGGAGGATCCGGCAGTTCTCGGCTGCCCCATCCCATATTTTGTCATGACCGTGAGGCACAGGCGCACCGACCCACTGGCCCAAACCAGTCAGCGTACCCGCGACGATATGGATCGTAGCGTCGTACGAACGAAAGAGTGTTTCTGATATTATGCGATCAATGCACCTAGATACCGAGTTGGTTTGGTCACGGAGACATACTTCTCAAGGCATTGTTTTGAAAATAGTTCATTATTTGATCAGATTTCTTGAACGTAATGAATTAGATATTTATATTGCATAATTACGTATTGCTCATCATATTTATTTTCGTTTTTATTTGCTTCGGCTATGCATCATTTTATTCTCTAACACAGCCTAATATTGAAATCATTTTACAATTCCGTCTCATATCTATCTATGGTTAAATGGAGATGCAAAGTCATAAACGACCACCACGGTCAGGTAAGGTAAGGTCTTATATCATTTGTGATCAAAAATGACCGTGTCTGTGATCATTTTTGGTCATTTGTGGTCACTTACGGTCATTAATCATTGAGGAGTATTTATATCAAACTCTGAAGGTTGGTAATTTTAGTCAGATAAAATGAATAAGTTTGTTTTAAATAGGCTATTTTCCAGTTGAATAAAATGTTTGCGCAACGTTTACAATTCATTTTAATGGCTTTGGTTCTGGTTGCCACTTGTATTATTTATGGAAGAACTTTATTCAATTATACAAAACAAAAAGAATTCAGTAATATTTGTATAAAAAGTTCCTTTCTTTCAATTACAAGTATCATTAACAGTTCTTTACTCCTTTCAATAAACAGTGGTTAGTTTAAATGAAAACCCAGTTTAATTAGAGCATTTTATTTTATAAATACCGGGATATCAAAAATTATCTTGGTCAAGGGTGATTGTGGAATCTAAAACGTGTGTCTTACTTTACGTTATCAAAACTTGTGTCAAATTAATTAATTTGAAGTTTCTAAAAGTGAGAAATTTCGCAATTTTATACGAATGTTATAACACTCAGAAGTCTCTAGCGCTTTAGACTCCGGGATTTTCACGTGTTCTATCGAAATTAGAAGGTTCGAATTGTATGAACACCCAATTGTATGAACGCCAGACGTCCTATGTAATTAGCTACGAACGTAATCATCTTGACATATGCCTCGAGGAGCTCGCTACGCGTCAGTTAGAGTTTATACTTTTTACCTCGATCTTATTAATTCGGGGCCGTTTTATGCCCCGTGCGGCCGGCGCCAGCTGTAATAAAATGTTTTCGGCTATAGGCCGCTAGCTTTTAACCGCTTTTGGGTATATTTTAGTAGCTAGAAAATTCCCTTTGGTTCGTCGCACGTTAGACGCGCGTAGCTGAGACCTAAGAGTACCTGTTTCTATTTTAATTAAATTTTCCTATTCAATCGACATTTTGGGGCCCGATACTATGCTATTAAGTTGGCCCCGTTCATAAACTAACGACATGCAGCGAAAACCGCATGCGAAAAGTCCTCGTAAAGACGTTCTATGTTCCGAAGATTTGCACTTTTCTAACTCGCGAGCTAAGCGCTCCACACGTGAACGTCATTCGATTTATCGAAAATTAACCAATTTAAAACAGTTTTCGACCCCGTTTGTGGCTATTGCGACCTTGTAAAAGGTTCAAAGTTAACATTTCGCTTTACATTCCACAACCACCCATGACCAAGATAATTTTTAATTTGTAGTTCATTATTGTTTTACAACTGAAATAAATAGGTATGAAATTTGTAGGTTATTGATGATGTCAGTGCGACAGTGACATAATTATTTCAAACGTAAAGTAAGACACACGTTTTAGATTCCACAACCACCCTTGACCAAGATAATTTTTGATTTCCCGGTATGTATGTTGTTTGGTGGTATATTACCTATAAAGTCAACAATGATTTGATGCATCTCATTTTACCTTCATTCGTGAATGCTTATACTTAATTTGTGCTCATTAGATAGATTTGTGTTAACAAATAGCTCCTGCTTCACTTTTCTCTAGTGACATATGTCTATGGTCCAAAATATCCATTTGTAAAGTCGGTACTCTTTTCTCCAGAGATTGTAACACATTTGTTGAGGTTTTTTCTCCAGTGAGAAACTACTTAGACCAAATTAATTCTTGCAATTGGTTTCCTTTTTCAAACACTATTTGAATAGTGTTTCAATGCACAATACTATTCATTCAAATTAATAAAATAAATGATTCTTAAATCAATCCGTACAATGAAAATGGAAACTTGGAGTTGAAATATTTTAAGAGGGGATGATATAAAATATTTCATGTCTCTCTGATCATAATACATTGGCAAAAAAATGTTCTCTTTAGTTCTACATGGTGACAGATTCCATTAATATTTGGAACGTTATTTACATTTACTCATACTAACGTGTGTTCATTGGGAATTTTCAATAGTAGGGCATATCCTAACTATATACATCATCATAGCCATAGCCTAATATCATTGTATGTGTACTAACAGTCTGGAGCTAATGGGGATTCCTCTAACGGAGTGAGTGTGACTGCTACAATAACAACTGCAACACCGACTGTTGTAACACATCATGACCCAGAGGAACCTATCATTTCTCATGAAAGGAGACCTTCTTGGAGGCTTCGCGTAGACAATGGTACTAGTAAGGTAAGTCTTGGTTTACATTTCAAACACTAAATTCATCTTTGGAATCAATGAAGATAAAATTATTAACAATTCATTCAGTCAATTTGGGAACCCATTTCCTCAAATGGACACATTAATATAAAACGACAATTACATCTTTAGTACATAGCCTCTTCATCACTGTACATAATTCACTAGACATTTGATATGGTTGATGAATCCCAAAGATTTTTCTGACTGAACTTTTCTCAGTGTGTGTTAATTTTCAAACATTCTAGGTATATTCAAAACATGTAAGTATTTGATAAACACACATTTGAATAATGAAACTCTATTTGACATTAACTTCAATTTCTCCAAATTCAAACGTTCAATATTTATCATGAAATTAGTTTGAATGAAATATAAAAATATGCGGTAAACTATTTAGAAGAACTAAACATATTCAAGGTAAGATATGATTTGATTGACATTTCTGTCGTTTGTTTTGAAAAGCAAATGAAATTAATTGTGTTCACTGGTTAATGAACATGTAAATGTAGATCAGTGTGCTATCGGTATCAGTGTGTTTAATAGAACCCAGAGCAGATTTCGATATTTTAATCATTGTGATTGACATAATTAGTACCCTATTTCCGACGTATAGTAATTAATAGACTCCGATAGTCACACGCCTACCACTCACCTGTAATAATAACTATGTAAGCTGTAATATTGACCTTTATCGCACTAGGAAAACTCCATAAGTTATATTTAATTTCTTTTAACAAATATTTAAGAACTTCCAATCATCTATCCGGAATATCTATTGAAGTATAGAGGACCAAAATTATGAAAACTAATTGACTCGAATTTTTCCAATTGAAAACGTTTTGCGCACTTCTGTCGGGGTGTTCGTCAAGGAGTTGTGGGAATGTGGGGTTGTGACGTCACAATATCGGAGTTAATTCCATTATGGCTATATGTAATGCAGATATATATGTTTCAGCATCTTTCATATTGTCGATTTTCCATGCGTGCTTTTCAAATTTACCGCTCACATGATTATGTAAAATGATAAAAAGACACTATCTGGATGTAAATAGATTTTTTTTCATCTACCATTCTAAAGTTTTCATTTCCGATTATGGAAACATATCTGGGTGTAGTAAAAGTGTCACAAATTTGAGGGAAATGCTTTGTAGGGATCACTGGGTACTAAATTTGACAATTATCTATATGATAAACTATAAAAGAGTTCCCACTGTGGAATATACCGGGATATCAAAAATTATCTTGGTCAAGGGTGGTTGTGGAATCTAAAACGTGTGTCTTACTTTACGTTTCAAATAATTATGTCATAATTAATTTGAAGTTTCTAAAAGTGCAAAATTTTGCAATTTTATACGAATATTTGTAACACTCAGAAATCTTTAGCGCTTTGGACTCCGGGATTTTCAGGTGGCCTATCGAAATTAGAAGGTTCGAATTATCTAAAAACATAATTGCATGAACGCCTGACGTCCTATGTAATTAGCTACGAACGAAATCATTTTGACATATGCCTCGAGGAGCTCGCTGCGCGTAAGTTAGAGTTTATGCATTTTACCTCGGTCTTGTTAATTTGGGGCAGTTTCTTGCCCCGTGCGACTGGCGCCAGTTGTAATAAAGTGTTTTTGGCTATGGGCCGCTAGCTTTTACCCGCTTCGTGTATATTTTAGTGGCGAGAAAATTCCCTTTGGTACGTCGCACGTTAGACGCGCGTAGCTGAGATCTGAGAATAGTTCAAACTGTTTCAATTAAATTTTCCTATTTGATGGACATTTATCGAAAAAAGAAGGGCCGTCGGGCACAGTCCGATACTAATTCTAACTACATGGAGCGAAAACGGCACGCGAAAAGTCGTCGCAAAGCCGTATTAGGTACAACCAGTTTGCACTTTTCTATCTCTCGTGCTACGGGCTTCTCAGGTGAACGTCATTCGATTTACGGAAGATTAACTATTTCAAAACAGTTTTTGACCCGGATTGTGGCTATCACGACATAAAGTTCACATAATTATTTCATAATTTGTAGTTCATTATTGTTTTACAACTGAAATAAATAGGTATGAAATTTGTAGGTTATTTATGATGTCAGTGTGACAGTAACATAATTATTTCAAACGTAAAGTAAGACACACGTTTTAGATTCCACAACCACCCTTGACCAAGATAATTTTTGATATCCCGGTATCATCACACTATTGATAAGAAATAATCAGCCTTATCTACTAAAAATACTAACTTATTTCTTATCAATAGAATTATTTATATTTTACACTATGGAACTTAGTTTTCTAAATTCAAGGCTCCTGGGGTTGAAATGTCGAGGGTGCAGTTTATGTACTGTTGTGTCCTGATAATATTGATCACTGAACAAATGATAATATTTTTCATTAAAAAAAAACAAATAACCAAGCTAATTTAAAAGTAAAAATACCGAGTGAGAATACAGTAATAAACAGTTTTATTTGAGTAACTACAAAAAACATGATTTATTACCATTAAAAAACTATGTTTTTGATTCGGGCTCCAAAAGGAACACATTTTAACCACTTGTCTAGATGAAATATTAATTTACTATCTTATAATTTTCTAAATTTTAATTAACTGGTTAAAGTTAAAACCGAAACTCTAGTGGTATGTAGAATGTAATTCTCTGTAGATCTGCTCTATGTTCTTATTCTTTTATTTTTTGTTGATTTTCTTTTATTGTTACTATCACATATCTCTTTTCAGATATGCCTTTTGGTTCTGATAATGCTGTGCTTTTATTTTGTGTGCCATCCTATTCAACATTTAATATTTCTCCTCTCTCTTCTTACTTATTATAAAGTCAATCGAAGGTTAACTGTTGCAAGGGCTTGTAGTTAGAGTTGTATATAAAAATTTTGCAGAAAATTGTTCTTAACATTATAATTTAATCACATATAGGGAAATCTATTAGAAACAATTAAGAAATCTATATGAATCTAATTGTCATATGAATATTATATTTAGTGATTCACATGAACTAGATTAAAAGACTATATGTCTATAATTTCAAGAATATATGGATAACATTAAACAAAAATTATGAATGGCGGAAATCTCATATATGGAATTTTCAAAATAGTAATCGTCTCATGGACTTTCTAGTTGGATTATTTCTCTTACCAGTGCTTTAGAAATTCATTGCTTATTTTCGCAATATTTTAAGTAATAAACTTAAGAGACTGTTATTGAATCAGAGTTATTTTGACAACTTTTCAAGATGCTGGAGAAGAGTTTAGTTTTATTTATGCTTCATAGAACTGAAAGAATAATATTTGACAAGATTATTTATCATTTGACCTAACCTCAGATTCTAATTCGAAGAAAGAAGTTATATGATTCATGCACCTGTGTCAAACATTTTAGGTGTTTGAAAATTCAGATTCATTTTCCAATATTCAATTCAATAAGTATAAAAGGAAGTTAGGTGAATATAATAGGATGCTACCTCACTCATGGGAATCTGTGACTTAAATTAAATATTATCCATGTGCTAAAAGACTTTGTTATATAGAATTTTACCTCTAAATGTTTCTAATAAATTTCTTTTTGCTTAAGGTTTCAACTAATAGTATTTTCAAGTGTTTGTTCTATTAATGGAATATGTCAGTATTTTATTTTACACCAAAACTAGATTAGATGAAATGTTTATTTTTTTTTAAATAAATTTATTTACAGTTACTCATGATTTTTTATTAACATATCATGCATGCTTTCATTATTGGCTTAACAAAATAATTGATTGGAAATAACTTAAGTGCCATAAACAAATTATGGTGTACTATATTATTTGAATATGTTTTAACATTTTATTATCAAGTTATCCATCCTTTTTTTTATTGACGTAGCCGCACGTAATAGGCTAAATTATTTACCGTTTCTTTGATTCTTGATTGATCCGACTATTATAAACAGTTGCAATAACAAATGGGAATATTGGGAAATAAGTGAATCTGTAAAAAAAGGCAGATTCGGTAGATAATCTCTACCACATTCAAGAAACAACGAATTTCTGAAAAACTAAATAGTTACATAATAAATAAAATTAGTACTGCGGGACTTATATAGCGATAAAACGATGAAAATCCTTGTAGCTTGAAGTCGAAATGACAGTGTAACTTTCGGAAGTTGGATAGTTTAACTCAATTTACACTATTGGGTAAATTTGAGTTTAATTCTCCAACTTTCGATTTTACACTACGTAACACAGATATATTTTTTTTTGCGTGGAGGAGGGGAAAACTTGCATAGACGCCTGGTCCGTACCCCCGGGTCTGCCGGATTCTTACCGACTAAAACCCCTCCCCCGGGAGGTCGGCTCTCCTTCCCAGAGGGAGCTCCACTGCACTGCGGTCGTTAGTGTCCTATTGTGCACAAATTGCTATCTCTTTATCAGTTCGTTGTATTCTTTGAAATTCAGTAGCTGTAGGGGATACTTCTGATTTCCTCGGATGTAGTTTTATCGTCTTCGAGATATGTCCGACGACCAACCGCGTATGCCATGCACTGACACAGCACATGCATGGGTGTCTCTTCTTCTACGCCGCAATCCCTACAAGTGGGCTAACCTACCAGACCCATCGTGCAGATGTTTGTTGCATGGGGCGTATCCGGTCAGAAATGCTAAAAAATTCCGTATTTCTTGCCTGCTGAACGTCAGTAGATTTTCCACTTTGCTGCTGGACACCTCACATTAGTAGCTCGGAGTGCGACATACGGGGCAGTTCCCTCTAGCAGGCACAGTGCTCTGACTCGAGCCATTTATGGATTACAGATTTCGCTGTGGCATGAGAAATGCCACAGGTTGGCTCTGGTCCAATCAGTGGTTTTTCCGCCCTCGCTTTAGCGAGTGCGGCGAAAGTTTCAGTCATTTCGCATCTGGTTTCATCAGACTCCCATACGAGTGTCACTCTATTGGGGTTCTTTACTAAGGGCGTTAGTTCTTTCACACAGTCTAGTACACATTGTGAAGTGATTGTGTATAACTCCAGTGCCTTAAGCACCGTTAGGTTGCTCACTATGATTGTGATTTGTCTATTCTCATAGGCTCTCTCCCTCATAATTCGAACACGTGTTGTAATAGCTAATATTTTTGCTTGGAATTCTGTCGCAAATGTCCCTAGGTTCAAAGAAATTATTTCTCCTTGGTCAGTTGTCTCGACTATTCCAGCACCTGCACTTTTTTCGATCTTGGTGTCTTCGGTAAACCGTACGGGATCTCCTGGTATCTTATGACGGGATCTCCTAGTATGTAATGAGGATTCCCCCTAGCGATCTCTCGCCCAGAGATATTACTTTTGTACATGTGATTATTCAAACAATTGAACTGGTTTTTAAATATTCCACAAAGTTTCGTGAATTTATTTATCTTCATCCACTTGCAACGTGAATAGTGCCGTCACGAGAAATTAAATCGACTATTCATACAAAAGAATATTAGTATCGCATCAAAAGAAATTTTCCACCCATCCACGTTTATTGATTAGTCTAAATTATATTAGTTAGTGAGCTAGTAGATGAACAAGTTTTGATTGAAATAACCTAGAGGAAAAGTGAAATTTTGAAGTGCGATTTATCAATGGAAATTTTAACAAGGCAAATTATTTGTTGAACATTTCCAATATGTTGTTCGTAAATAAAAAAAATTTCTTCCCATCTTTTTTAATTCTCATTTTTGGAAGATTACTTTTATTTTATGCATGCATCTTAATATAAAGTAACATATTCGAGTAGACATGACCAAACTGACATGAAATTGGAAAGATGTTTTGGAATAGGGACTATTATTTGAATCTAGATCGATTCCATGTCACATATGTGGACTATTGCGATGTCTTTTGCTCAACCATCATTATAGAAAGCGAGCTGTGAACGGTAGCTGGAACTAAATATTGCTGTATCCAGAATTTTCATGCTCATGCATTAAATATGAAAATTACTTAGCACTCATAGGATGAAGCAATGTTTTAGTTCATTGAATGTTCTATAGCATTCACGAAATCTGATTACATTAATCGATAGATCGTTGAACCAAACAAATGAAATCGGTGAATAGTTGATATTGGGATTATTTCGCCTTAAATTTTTTTGATTTGTTACTCTTTGGAGGAAGCTGAATATCGCTGGAATTGCATCAAATCAACAGCAGATTACTTATCTTGATGTAATAACGAATTCATCCTTACATGTACTAGTTTAAACTAAGTTTGATAGCGTTATATTTTCTTAATAGTTCAAATTGGAGGACGCATCAAAACCTACAGATACACCAAGTACACTATCTTTCGTAAGACGAACAACAACAAATTCAAACCCTCGACCGTCATCAGCCCCTATTGAGACTGCCGATACCACAATAACAATACCATTAAGGAGACCCAAATCGCAAGATGAAAAAGGTTAGTAGATTCTATATTTGTACATTCGATTGTGCCAAGATGGTAAAACAACATAATAAATAGATGACGTTAATGTTTCTCTAAAATGCACATTTATTGCAGAACAAGACAAAGAAAACGACATTAGGAATGCTCAAGCCACTCTTGCCACACAGGCAGCTATACAAAGAAGAAGGAGACCAAAAAGAAGATCAACAGGTGTGGTCACATTTGACAATGTCGAAGTAAGTGATACATTTAATATTTTCATATTACTATGTTAATAAAAAGTTTCTATTACATTCAAAATAATATCCTTATCAAGAATACTATAAACATCATGGCAAACGCCCGTCGAAGGGATGAGTAAAATGATGGGCGCAGGGTAGGCGAAATCTCCGGGTCGTGGTCCTTGTACAAACAAAAGGTTTGCACAGATTAGGGCGCTATTGAAATTTAACCTCAGCATGATTTTATGCCCTTTTGGGTCCATATTCTGGCTCTTCTCGCATACAACGCTGGTTAGGAAGTCTCTAGTCTCGTATTACACCTTAGAGGTTCTATCATATAGTATTATATTTAATCATGCTAAAACTATTTTATTTCAATTAAATTGAGATAATTGTATTCTCACTTTCTAATACCCATGCTCTGGTATAAAACTTGAAAGGGTATTCTATTCCTTGTTAGTTTTATTATCTATTGTACTTTGTCAAGTAATATTTTTCCTGTACCCTGTGTAGTTTGGATAATAAACTAAACTATTAAACTATCAAAAAAAAGTTTTCACGGCATTTTGGAGTCCAACTTCAAAATACACAACGATTTCTGGCGGATTTAAGGAAAGCACAAGTATATATAATGTTCCTTGTTTGATAGCAAACACTGTCATAGCGGTCCTTGATAAAAATATTGATGAAACTAATTGGTAACGACATTTTGGAGCATATTCGGTGTGTATACCGTCTATAAAAATTCACTTCCAGGCAAAAACGAGAAATTTGTTACACAGCTGGAAACTCCCATCCCTTAATAGTAATCGACAAATTCAACTTTTTTATCGTGGAAATATTCATACAGCTTGACTAAGCTCTCATGACGAGGTGTTGGAATTTGGGGCAAAGAATGTCCCATCTGTTGTAAACATTTCTCATGATTTGGCAATAACTGTTTCTTTTATATTTTCGGCCGTATAAGGTGATTTTTCGACTTTGTACTGTATTTCATCTTGGAAAGTTTTTCGGCCAAAACTTGTTGCGATTTTCATTTTACAATTGATAGTTTGGTTGCGTATTTCAATATCCAAGTAATATTCAGGATTATGATCGAATGCTTTACGCTTCATTACCTTTTAACGTATGGACGCAGGATTTGGACGCAGACTTTGTGCAACGCTAAAATAATGATGGGATTTAAGTTTTTTTGCAAAATTAGAACGTCACTTAGACTTTGTGCAACACCAAAATAATAATCTGGATTTGAGTTTTTTTTGCAATATTTGAACGTGAAGCTATCAATAATCAGCATTGGTTTTCCAAGCTCAGTTATATTACAGAATGTTGTACACTCACATTACATTTTACAAATTCATTAACGACGAGTTTTCTATGCACATTTGAAAATGTGACGAGTCTAGGAAAAGTTAGTATATACCTAACGTATCTGATAAGTCTAATAATGGGAAGTGATGTGTTGCTGAGGCTAGGCAGTGGGGGTGAAAGGTTGATTGAAAAGAATGAGGATTGTTCAATGTACCCAAATGATGATCTGTAAACGACCGCTCGTTTTCTCATCTTTATTTTATATACTTTGACTATTTATACACGAGAGGGCAATCAATAATGTTCGAAGAACATAGTGTGAGCCAGCAATGGAATGTAGGGGAGGGGAGATAGGCATTCGTATTTTTCTTGAGCGTTTGGAGGTACTTTACCTTGCTAGGTAAAGAGTCCCACAACTTCTCCGTTCGATAAAAAAAATAAAAGTCTGCTAGGAAGAAGTTCGACAGGACTCGAGTTTGACAGTGAAGTGGTGACTAGTTTGAGCTCATCTAGTCCGCCTATCTGGAATCTCTCGTGGTGGAATAACAGACGAGATTTCTGATGAACACTGACCTTTTTTTTTTGCGTAGAGGAGGGGATATCTTACATAGACGCCTCGGGTGCCCGTGCCCCCGTGTGTGCCGGATTCCTACCGACTAAAACCCCTCCTCCGTGAGGTTGGATCTCCATCCTATGGGAGTTCCACAGCACTACGGTCATTATAGTCCTATTGTGCCCTCACTTGTTTCTACCCCCTCATCAGTCCGGTGTATTCTATGAATTTCAGTAGCCTGAGGGGATACTTCTGATTTCCTCGGGTGTAGTCTTATCGTCTCCGAGGTATGTCCGACGACCTACCGTGTATGCCGTGCACTGACACAGCACATGCATAGGTGTATCATCTTCCACGCCGCAACCCCTACAAGTGGGCTGATCTACCAGTCCCATCGTGTAGAGGTGTTTGTTGCATGGGGCGTGTCCGGTCAGGAATGCAACACTGATCATGGAATTATCTATAGAAAAGGGAGAGATCTCCAACCTTTCTACGATGTTCTAGAGAGGTCAATGAAGTTCATCAAACGAATAGCTCTCTTCTGGATAGAATCCAAGAGCTTTAGCGTATGTTTGGGAGCCGAACTCCAAACATGTGAGTGAACATTACTCCAGGACAGGTCGAATCTGTGCTTTGTAAATTATACGGAGCGTCTGGGATGTAATGTAGCTTTTGGCACAGAATAGAATATCAAGTTTTTGTGGAGCCGTTTTCGCAGTAGATCTCACATGATCGTCCCATGAGAGGTTGTTGTTGGTGGTGATCCCGAGTATTGTTATGGAAGACTTCATAGGACATCATCATATTAGGGATTGTGGGATCCTCCTTCCTGGAAAAGACGCAAGCTTGAGTTTTGGTTGCATTAAACTCTATTAGATTATCAGATCCCCATTCCAAATTTTTTTCCAGATCTCCATTAATTGCGTCAACATGTCCCTGTCTACACGTTAATTGGGAGGGGCGCGGCCTTAAATAATAAATCTGTGGGTAGTGCCCAATTTGCCTACACTCATTCATACTTACCAACCATTACATATTCTCGTACCTTTCAAATAAATGTCTCTATTAAAGAATAATTCGAATAATCTAAGCCTCATGATAAAACTTATTTATAATTTCGAACTACCACATCCGTCTGGTATATTTAACTCTTTGTTCATTAAATTATTATAATTTCATTCATATAAGTTTAGACTATAGAGCATAATGATCTAACAAACTACGATTCTCCAGACACGTTTTTCCCTCAGGTTGTAATCGCTCAAAAGTAGCATTGAATAAGTTTGTAGACCTTCATGGTGTTGTAAATCTGATGTAATAATTATTATTTTTGTCCTGAGAGAGGACACCACAATCTGAATTGATTGATAATGGCATCGAGGTTTGGGATTCAAAAATTCGTTGGAAAATAATCAAGATCCATGGATCATTACATACCTTCCCTCATCCGTAGAAATACAAACTATATTGCAAATGATTAGAAAAGAGATAAAGACGGGTTATTTAATTTTATCTATTGTAGATTGTTTTATTTATATTGGCATTTTTATATAGTAGTAGCCATGAAAATAATTTTAGTTATTAAGAGATGCAAAAATAACAGTTAATTCAACTAATATATACAACTTTTTGACTTCCATATCATACATCGCATAATTTCAATTATGTAATAACATTTTTAGCTTTAAATAAAATTATTTTGAAATTGGAAACCTTTTATAAATCAACTTCCAGAGAAATACGTCAAATTATACTCAGGGTCATTGCAGTGAGAGTTTCGAAATTGAATAAAACCAGCCATTACTTGATGAAAAATCCATTACAACCTTTCAAATATTCTAAATTCAAATATATGTGTTTTATACTTATGAATTATTATATTTTGCTGAGAAATTAATTCAATGTAACTACGATGACGTACTGTGATATTATTCAAATCTTAAAATATGAACACTTAAATATATGCGTATGATATATAGGTCATTAGGTAGACAGTTTTTTTTCCGAATAGACCGGTTCCAGTTTATTGTTTATTATTTATAGAAAAAAGTTGTGATCAATTGATCACGTGACTTCCCTCACTTCTGTTAGCAAACTAGCTTTCGGACATTCCGGCGGATCGAATGTATATATCGAATTTACAGACAACCTTTTATTTCAATACTACCCTTACACTGTGTAGTAAAAAGAAATCAAGAATCATGACATCCTACCCCAAAAACCCCATATACCAATTCACAAAGTTCGTCCGCCATCTTACGAACAACATTGTCTTCGTATTACGTTTTGAAAAGCACATCCATTGAAGGAATGTATTCTGCACCTTTTGATGGAATCTTTTGTCGTATGAAACTATCCGTTATCAAATGAATCAATAAAATAATTATCTATAATTTCAAATATTCCTCCTACTTAAAATAATTATTTATTTCTCCAAACTCGTTTTTAAAAATCATTTCTAAAATAGATTTTTTTATAGGATGTTGAAACTGAGAAGGATCCTGCGGGGGGAGGAGATTATGACATACATTCAAAAATGAATCATGAAGAGGTAAGTTATTTTAGTAAATTCAATTATCTCGTTTTCTGTTGATTCGGATTTTTTTTTAATTGAAACGTTTCATCCCCACACAAAATAAAATTGTCCTTGGTTTGATATCTATGTTTATGATATGTCCTGTTTTTTGTACACCTTTTTGAAATATTGGACTATGTTTTAAATAGCAAAACATCAGTAGCATGGATAATTTTATGATCGTTTACGAAAATAGAATCAAATCTCATTACCGAGCTAAATATATTGATGATTTTCTGATACCTAATTAAAATTTTCAGTTAAATTCGTTCAGGTTAATATAAACCGATAATCAACGGCTTTGTGTATTAATATATACACACGTGTAACCGTGTCCATCAGATACTTAAAAATAACTTTCACTGTTTCTATTTTCGAGAACGTTCTCATTTATTGCATTCAAGTCAGATTTGAATTGGAGCGCCCGTAGTAGTTTCCAAGTTCTCGTAAATTAACGGGAAACAGATGCGCACTCGGTATTTACAAATAAAATACAAGAAACAACTGCATACCTCATGCATACGATTTATGTTTCCTTGTGACATTAAGTTTAAATATCCCGAATAAAAATAAATAGGAATTTTGACACTTTTATTGTTTTTTAAATCCATGATATTTTCTTGTATTTCGCATTGATGATATTTGGTGGTTCTTTTTGGGTCATTCTATAGATATTGTTTGAGAATATTGGTATAGAATCATTTAGATGATCAAGTTTCTTGGCATTACTATGCGTTTGTACCTACTGCACCGAACTGAATGTAGCACAAATACTAAAGTGGTGGAAACAGGAATTATATTGTTTTTGGGCGCGGTAGTCCTGTTTCGAGTGGTATTTTTGACATCCATCTTTAGTTTTTCGAATGGAATTCTAGTATTTTATTGAACCAAAGCCACAACAGTGTTTTTCTGGTTATAAATATATAAATTACACGTATATATATGTAACAATGTTTAGTCATTGTCTCTGGTTTAGTTCTATGATATTGGATAATGATAGTGTAGCTATGGAAACAATGAGAATTTTAATTTGTAATTTCTTATTTAATGTTAATCACTCACAAGTTCTTAATAAATGACATTTGTCCACGACTATTGTATAAAATATGCATAATGCATATGTTTCCTCAAGCATAATGGTATCCATTAATCACTAGTATATTATTCAACGAGCATATTATGGTTGTCCACGACCCATAAATATTACTTTGATACTAATAAACTTTGCTGTTGAAACAAGTCGAACCAACAAATTGTTGACGTTTCAAATCAAATTCGATCTGACTTGACGTTTCATGGCGCGCTCTATTGTTATCGTATTTGTCTAGAAAAATGTCTATCATGTTTGTCATATTGATGGTAGTGAATAATGATTTCATTATTCACTAGTGATTAATGGATATCATTATGCTTGAGGAAACACATGCATTATGCATATTTTATACAATAGTCGTGGACAAACATGATAGAAAATTTTCTAGAGAAATACGATAAAAATAGAGCGTGCTATGAAACGTCAAGTCAGATCGAATTTAATTTGAAACGTCGACAATTTGTTGGTTCGACTCGTTCAACAGCAAAGTTTATTAGTATCAAAGTAATATTTATGGGTTGTGGACAAAGTATAGTATTCTACTTGCATATTATGACTATTATTCACTTGGATGATTTACGACACTCGCCTGCGGCTCGTGCCGTAAACTTCATCCACGTGAATAATAGCCACCATAATATGCTCGTTGAATAATATACTATTGAATCGATTTTCTTTTAGGTGAGTGTAACATTGTTTTACTATGAATGTAAATTGAAATTAATTTGAAATATAATTCTTTTAGGAGAACATTGATTGCCATTTTATTCCATAATATTGAAGCTTATTATATATATTTAAACTGCAGAAGTATCCAAAATTTCTCAGTTTAAGTTTCAAGTTACGTCATCGCTATGATGTCACAGTCTATATTATTTATTATAATAGCACTATATAAAACACAGCAGACTCGCCAGCCATATTGGAGCCCACTGACAGCTAACGCCGAGTGTGCGTAAACAATAATGTGCCCTTGATTTTTGATGTTTCTACTGGACATTAGTACAAATGCATAGAAACGCGGGCTCCAATATGGCGGACCTTTATCCAATGCTCTAGTCTATATTATGCGTTTATTCTGTGGAAAATTTTGATAGTTCATGTTACGACAGGTGTCAGTATAAAACAATGCAATAGATGGCGCCACAATCGAAAATCCCATGTGACATTTGTGATGTACCATCTTTAACTAGAACAGAACTGTCATTCAGTTCTGTTTTGACACCCATCGAAAACAAGCAACCTTGAAGATTTTTGTAAACATGGTAAAAAGTGAATTTCGCGTCTTGATTAAACATTATTTCTTTTGTGGAAAAAACATTACGCAAACCAAAGCATCGCTTGTTAAACATTATGGGGACTCTTTACCATGGATTGGAACGATTCACAAGTGGTTTACTGATTTTCGTACTGTTGGTGTGACCACAAAGGATGACGAACGTTCTGGTCGACCAATTGAGATTACAACGCCAGAAATCGTCGGAAAATCCATGGTATGACATTGGACGATCGGCGAGTTGAAGTGCACGAGGTTTTCTTATTGCAGGCATAGGAGGAACTACAACGGTTCGAAAACTGTACTATTTATATTTTGACCACAGATAAACTATAAAAGAGTTTACGCTGGATACACTACAACACTTTAAATAAGAAATAATCAACCTTAAGATCGTTATACAGTTCGCAATTCTTGTTGCAATATTATTGCAGCAATAAACTGACCTTGCAAGAGCTGGCCTGCAACTTTTTATGGCAAAACGTTTTACACTTGGCAATTTTTATTTGCAATTGCATACTTCAGTTCTCTACAACCTTGAAAATATACGAAAAGTTAAGAATTATTAATTTATTCGTTGTATGTTTTAATTTAATTTAGTTTTATGTAAAAATGAATATAAAACAAAAGAAAAACGTTGCTGCTATAATTAGTATAATTATTGCTGCCGCTGCTCTCTTAGCGAGACAGACTGGAGAAAGAAGACAACGAAGGTGGTGGGTGAGGCCTTCGTTAAACCAAAATAGATGAAATACTAGTTTAACTGAAGACCTCATTGCTACAGATATAGAAAAGTTCTCAATTTTTCTAAGGATGGATACAAACACATTTACAAAACTGTTGTCCAAAATTGCTCACACTAATAATAACATTAAGCTTTTTCTGGTTTTAATCTACAATACAACAAAATTTACAATTTACTGCTAGAGTCCAAATCGAAAGCAAAAGAATAAACAAAACAAGAATCAATAAATCAATAGGTATAAATCTCTCTGTTGTTCTATGATATAAACTTCACCGTCAATAAGCGTCCTTGCGGGAACTTTTCTTCAGTTGGTAACTCAAAAGTTCCCAAAATTTTCCCCTATAATTGCACGCAACTCGCAATTAATATTGAATCTTAAAATGGCAAGAGACTTGCACGCAATTTCTGTACTGCGCATGGTTTTGCGTATGGCGAACTGTAAAAGGTCTACTAAAAATGTTTAGTGGATAAGGGTGATAATTTCTTATTCATAGTGTTAACCACAGATAATGAGTAGGAACTAGCAATGACGTTTCGAATGTTCCTTCCTCAGTTCAAGACAGGATTACCGTCAATTCATCGCGCTACAGTTCAAGGCCGACAGTTTATCGCGACTGAAATTATTTACCAGGCATATAATATAAATAACACATGACTTTATTGTAATAATACAAAATGTATTCAAATAAGCAATACTGATTGAGTAATAATAGTAGTAATAGTAAATATGTTTTTTCATGTGTTCAGTTAATGTTATTACATCCACAAATAAGCTACTAATCCAGAATTGCCGCTTGGAGATAATATATGTCATCTCATGTCTTCAGCTAAGAAGTTAACTTATTTAGAAACATTGATAATTATTCAGAAAAAATAGAAATTTAATTTAAATTCAACATTAATGAAAAATAATCCGCATAAATTGCGCGAAGAACTATCTTAGCGATGAATTGACGCAATACCTATTAGTTAACTAGGGTGCTTTGTTATGTCAAATTTTGTTTACTACGTTTCGTATTTCTGACTTAGTACTCGAAACATGTCCTTATTTGTTGTTCCAAATTTGAAGTGGAGAACGTATTCATTAGGAATTATGGGAATTTTAGAGTAGCATTTGAACATATTTACAAAATGTTTCTCGAACCGTAGCATATTTATGAATTTTTAATTCACCGTGATGTTTATATTCGAAATGCAGCAATGTCGCCGACATTGAAATTCCCGCCAGGTGTTTAACCAGTGTATCGGGGTTTTGCTCTGACATTGGCTTTAGTCCAATGACGAGCTTCAAACCGAAACTACGGAAACGCCAATATTTCAGGTGTATTGGCACGCTAACTGTTTCTGCTCAATATTTTTCTGTTCCCCTGGATTAATTGTCTAAACGCGAGACGTAGCTGACTGACGTGGGCGTGTTTATTTTGGTTCGTTTCTGAAACACATATGCATAACTCGAAATAGATTCTGGTTTGGAAACCAGAGCATCCAAACATTTGATTTCATGTATGTTACACTAATTGTTCAGGTTAAAACTAATGTTATGAAGGGGAATTGTTGAATATAATTTTCATGTGAAATGAGTACTGGTCAAATTAATATATTCTTGTATAAGCGCCTTAAAAAATATAAATTATCCCATATTAGCAGTGACCCCTAGTCTTAATATTGCACTTATAATATTCCTAGAATATGAGTTATCAGAAGGAGGGGGTGAAAGGGCATCTGAAATACTTTTTAAAATGTGTAGTAGAAAGTGTGACGTCATCTACATACTAATGAAATTAAGCTTAGAGAATATTTCCGCCTCATTCTCATTTTATTTGATCAAATTCTTAATTATATAACAGATGACATTTCCATGCCAACAATTCGGATCTCAAAGTCAATATCATCTAAGGGTGGCGGAAATTTGATCGAGAAACACAATCCATAGATTTTGATCGAAAGACAGAAGATAGAATAAACTTTTTAAAGAAAGTACATTTAATCGAATATTTTATGGTAGGAGGAAATAGATGTAATAGAAACATAAATGATAGAAAATACATTTGATAGAAACAATTTTTGACAGTTAATACCTAACCTTATAGGATCGAATTTCTCCTCAATGTACAAATTTTAGGTTAGGTTAGGTTATGTATTAACAATCAAAAATTGTTTCTATCAAAAGTATTTCCCATTTAGGCTTCTATCTAATGCATTTCCTACCATAAACTATTCGATCAAAAGAGTTCGAAATGTGTTTTCAATCATTTTTCTCTCGATCAAATGTGCCACCCTGTAAATACAGGTCACATCACTTCTCAAGAAAGCTTATCACTTTCTAAAACACACTGGACAATTATCTAAGTAATTTAGAAGGGATGGAAAAAGCAATTTATTAAACTTATCTCCAGCTGAGGGCAACCCCTTGTTTTCATTATTAATCCCGAATAGTATTTAAGCAGGCAGATTTTGATTTCTAATCTTTTTACTCTGATGATGATTACTTGGTGGTTGAAAGGTTCTCAGTATTTTCAGTGGATAAGGGTGATTATTTCTTATTTATAGAAAGTTTATTATTTGTTAAACTAATAAAGTGAAACACCACAGGGTTGCTAGCCGCTATTGAAAGTGAATCCGTAAGTTGACAAGGGTTGTGGCAGGTTCAGTGGTCATCCGGGGAGGTTTAGTGAACTCCTTACTTGGGTTTTAAAGATATTCATCAAAGCCCTTCCGGCTATGATTTCACCACCAATTCGACATTTAAAATGTTGTATTCGTAAGCCCCCTCTTCAATGGACGAAAGTTTCATTGCTCCAGATTATTCGGTTTTTTAATAATAAAATATTATGTGAAGACAGACGTCTCGTGTCAAAACTCGAAATATCTAAAAGTTTAAATTCAACTATCTCACTCTGTTTAAAAGGCTCCATTATTTATAAATTGTATTTTTTCGAGATAATGGATAAAAACCTTAATTTTTTGATCTAGAAATGAATGATTTTACATTTTTCCTCATAAGTCCATTTTCCGTCATTTTCGAAACCGAACAATCTAGAGAGTTATCCTCCTCTAAATTCCCTATCGATCAGTTGTTTCGGTTTTTTCAACGCTCCCAATTTTTTAGGCACTAGAACGACCCAAAATTTCAAAAAAATATTCTACATTTTCCGATTCTCGGCAATTTCAATTAGGTTTGGAAGACCGCCAAAAGGAACGTGCCCAAAATGTCCAAATAAATAAAAATTTTGACTATCGATCAGTTGTTTCGTTTTTTCAACCCTCGCGACTTTTTTGGCAGTAGAAAGACCCAAAATGACCCGTTTTTCAAAAAAATTCTCGAAATTTTCCGATTCTCGCCAATTTCAATTGAGGCACAAGGAACGTGTCCTGAAAATTTCACCAAGATTAATAAATTTCTTCGACAGTAAATCAAAATGTTGAGAAATCGCACGTTTGACGTAATAACTCGGAAATGGAACATCGGATCGACAAAATGAATAACCGTCTGCTGTCCCAAGTACTGCCTAAAAACTTGCCAAATCTCAAATTTCCACACCAAGCCGTTTTTCAGCAAAATCATGTTTAACGTAAAAAATACATTTCGGAACACGTCAACGGAAAATTCTCGATAACCAGATTATTTCACATATATGTATAAACCACTTGCTATAAATACCTACCAAAAGAATCCACTTATACACCCTGAGGCCAAATTGTCAGTACCATGGAAAATTTCTTCCAATGTTTGAAAATACTCAATGCTGTTACTGTTGATCCAGGCGATTTGCTTTTTATTTCTGACACAATCTTTTTTTTCGCTATCAATAGTCCCATTCCAAATACAATTTCAATAATATACCCGCATGTCATCTTCAAATATTGGGAAGATGGTAACTTGTGTAATGGCTTAGGTTATTTTGATTTCTGAAGATTTATATTGCTTCTACAATTCTTCTGTGAACAATATGGCTTGGATTTTGATGTTACCGAAGAGAATTAGATGATTAGTGTTAGGATTATTTTCCGCATACCCACCGGTGTCACAAAACTATGTACAGCCACGTGATGATGAAGATGAGGAAGTAAATCTTCGATCGGTCAGAAAATATTGAATTAGGATCGAAGTAATATGGGTTGGTTTGGATGTTGAGTGTTGGTACTTTTCCGATTAACAGATTTCTAGAAAGTTGTTTTCCCAATACTTGCGATCCAACTTTCTTCTTCTCATCTCTCACCAAACAAATGAATCCATAGCATATTTTTCGAAAGCTTTCGTGAAGATAATCAAAATCTACGCTGACAATTTTGCATTCATGTACACTTTTTCTTTCTTACTTGCTATTACATAAGTTTACTTGATTTTTTGGGATAAAATTGGTTTATGCAAGTGACATTTTGAGAACTTCCGAGCAGTGCATAAGCACAATCTTAGAAAAAGACAGATGATTTAGATGGTTTTAAATAGTTCATTTCGTCAGTGAACTTAATAATACACTTTCACATGTTGCGTGAGTCAGTTAAAAGCTTGTTGATCCTTGAGTATATCGTTTTATGTGTATAGAGTGATAACAAATAACTATTATCTTGTCTAGTATCGGCTACGATATCAAATAAGTCGCGAATGTGAAATAGTTGTATAATACGAAGGTTATATTCGAAAAATGTCTTACCGATCACAACCAACACCCCCAACCAGACATCGTTCCTCATCTGCCGTTCGCAGTACTGGAAATTCTTCTTATACTAACAGACCCAGAAGCATAGGATATTATGGTGCAAGCACGAATCCATACAGCTCTCCTTATTCCAGTTCACCATCAAGTTCGTATACTTCATCCCTGCCTAGCTATAACAATTACTCGTCAAACTACACGAGCCCTTATTACCAAAATTCCTACCGAAACGGCAGTACTTCGTCTGGAGGTTATGCCAGTTTAACTATCCCAGCTAAAGCTTTGTCCAATATAAACGTTCTCACCCCGAATTATTCGAAAAGTTACGATAACAATCGCGACTATGTCAAGTCGAATCCAAGTCACAGATCTAGAAGGGATGTATCTTCTTCGAGGGGTGGCAGTTTTAATAGAGAAAGAGATCGTTCAGCGTCACGGTCAAGGATTTCAGCAGGTAGTGGTAGCATGGGATCAAGATCGATCAGCTTAACGTCCCTTACTTCTGAAGGATATGCTGTGAGTTTGTTTCTGTTAGTTCATACCGAAATATTTATTATAGATATAAAAGTACACAATTCAAAATGCTACACGTTATAGACACGCCCACCTCTTCATGTCCTTATTTTAATGAAATTTCGCCAATCTTAATAGGTAATTGTACAGTTAGGAGCTCAATCATTGAATCAAAGACATAACGGTAAGACCATATGATTGTGTGGGAAAAGATTCAACCAACTCCGCCTATGCCAGGCAAAGGGTACAGTTTTGAAAATATTTTTAATTATAGGATTTGATCAAATATCATGTAAAATTTAAGAACGAATTTCCGGGGCATTAGTTGATTACTAAACCATCGAATATCTCTATGGTTTCATAAGCCTTCATTTATTTGGCCTTTCCTTACAAAATGATGTGATACCAAAAGGATGAACAATGGAATTTTATTCAAATACCTTTCAACCTACACCCATTAAATGTCGACATCTACTTGAGGAAAGATCATAATTGTTTCCCGTTCCTGGTCTCTAGGATTAGGGAACTTTCAATCAGTTTGGGTCGATATTTCTAACTTCAAAAGGCTCTTTTCTTGGGTATCTCGCCCACAAAGTCATGGCGACAGTTTTTTTTTGGGATGCACACGGTATCGTCCATATCGATTACCTTGAAAAGGGCAAAACCGGCATATATTATGTAGAGCTGTTGGATCGATTCGACGCCGATTTGAAGCGAAAACAGCCGCATTTGGCAAAGAAAAAAGGGCTTTTCCACCAGGACAACGCACCGGCGCACAGGTACGCAGTCGCAATGGCAAAATTGCATGAAGTGCACTACGAATTGTTTCGTCATTCACCATATTCTCCATATTTGGCCCCCTGCGATTTTATTTATTTCCATCCAAACTTGAAGAAATGGCTTGGCGGAACGAGATTTGGCTCCAAACGATGAGGTCATCGCTGCAACAAACGCCTATTTTGAAGGATTGCCGAAATCGTATTATTTTGAAGGGATCGAAAATTTAGAAAAACTTTGGAGGAAGTGTTTCGGGCTACAAGGAGATTACGTTGAGAAATAAAATAAGTTTTGACCAATTAAATCATTTCTTGTTTCATTTTTCAGGGATTTTACACCTTGACAGCAGTTGTCAGTATAAAACGAGGTTATAAAATATATTATGTAGACCATTTGAATAAAATTTCAATGTTCAAAGAGTATTTAACGCCTTTCGGTTGCTTGTTTCTAAATCATTTCCAATATATTTTCTGTTTCTACAGTCATACATTTGAGTCGGAAAAATGTCCGCAAGCTATTTTGCTAACAAAAGTGAGGGAAGTCGGTGATCTCTTATCTTCGGTCAAATTATTGTGTTGATGCATCGGCTATATTTGATGTATATTTTTCTTATTACAGAGTGGTACTGATCGATCCAGTCGCTCACGTTTGGGCAGTACAGCAGACATTAGGAACGAAAATGGTGAAATTGACTATAAAAAATTATATGAACAAGCAATTGTAGAAAATGATAGACTAAAAGACAAATTGAGAAAATCTGACGAAGACCTCCGAGAAACGAAACAAACCTTGGAGAAGATCAATGTTGTGGTAATTATTAAAGAATATATTATAATATTACATTATTTTGATTGGCCCAATTTTCCAATATCTGTATGCGAAATATGAGATGAACTAAGTTCTATTTATTCAAAAATACCAATTAGCTAACCCACGAAATCAATACTTTATTGGGTTCCCTGAAGAATGTTCTTCATATAACTTAAAATAAAAAATACGAGTTACTTTGGGCTGATAAACTTTTTAGGTGTTGTCGGCTAAACGGTCGGAAAGCCCAAAAGCTAATCAGTAAACGATTCTTTCATGTTTTAAAAATTTGATTAGATTATACTTTCGCATATTTTCTATAAAAAAAACTTGCTCTAACTGACTAGAGTCATCAAGGATGTCGAAATGTCATTTCGATTCTTTAAACAAATTTTCTTTTCCGGGCTAATTGTAATATTAGCTAATTAACAAATGGACAAATCGCTCTTAGATATTGTCCCCAAAGGTAATTAGGTTTCTATAGGTCGATTAGTAACACTGCTGCCAGTCGATATCTCTATCAAGGTATAAAAATAGTCCATTGACATAAATGCAATACAGACCAGATATCTTGAATAGTAGACTTCCGCGGATAGCTAATCTTGAAAAATCTTGACTTCCGGGTGAATTCCGCGTCACAATAGCTCGACTTGATGCCGACGTTTTGCTTGAACTGAAACTGGTTCCACAGGTTTCTGTAGCCGTATTTAAAGGATTTTTCGCTGATAGAAGTTTGGGGCTCGGTCTAGGATTTTAGTATTTTCGAAAAGGATTTGATGATTAGTGTCAAACTTGTGTTCCGCAAGTGCAGATCTACTGGTGTCACGAAACTGTGTACAGCGCTGATGACCACGAAGCAATAATCTCGGAAGAGCAGGCGGAGCTAATAAAGAACCTCCTGCTTGAAGAGATTGACAAACTGCGGAAGGGGGAGATTGCCCCCAAGTTTGCAGAATGCCGATACCAGGGGAAAACACTGTTTATCACCTATCTGGACGATCTCAACAGGGATTGGCTAGCGGATGTGGTGGCTGTGGCCAAACCCTGGGAAGGGGTTGAGTTCACTCTCGTGGAGGCGAGCCATCTTCCGAAATCTCGACGTGCAATCGTATTCATTCCGGAGATGACAACTCCGGAGAAGATAGTGCACGGACTGAGTATCCAAAACAACCTGGACATATCAACCTGGAAGGTCACCAGCACTGGAAAGGAGCAACCATATGGGAGGCTGCCAGGCTGATGAACGAACGGCCATGGAAGAGGTTGAAGGAGGTCGATTACAGACCGTCCTACGGCTTCTCCTGTGTTGTTTAAGCCCCTAGGTCCAAAGACCAAAGGAGAGGGGACAGGGGGGGACAAGCAACTGAAACTTTCCCTCCAGATATGAAAGTTGAAGAAGGGGGACATGTAGATGGAACCCCGGCTCAGCAGCAATAAATGCAAGTTCTGCAAATCGACCGCCATCACTGTAGGGCGTAGGGCCTCGGCCGCCCTCGGTGCATATATGATGAAAGCAAATTTAGACGCTGCACTAGTTCAAGAACCATACGTGTATGAAGGAAGAATTAGTGAATTAGGTAGCTTCAAGGGGATCCGCCCCACGACCCGTCAGAACAAAAAACACGGACTTGCATACCAATGAAAGATGCAGCTAAAGTTTTACCGTTGTGGGAGCACTGCAGTCGAGACTTAACAACGATTAGACTCAAATTAGGAATAGAAGGGAGGGAGCAAAGCCTCCTGTTGGCATCAGCATACCTACCCTATGACCAGACGGGAGCACCGCCACCTCAAGGAATACGAACTCTTGCGAAGTATCTCAGAACCTCGAAATCCCAAGCCTTATTGAGATGTGTTGCGAATGCACACCACACAGTGTGGGGGAGCAAAGACATTAACAAAGGACGACTAGCTACTGTACGACCTGTTTCACCAATTTAGACTTTACCGCAAGAACAGGGAATGCTATAAACACCTTCTAAGTGAAGAGGAGGAAGGGGATCTTTAATAGGTTTGTAAAACTGAGATAATTTTGGAAGTGTGGAAAACCTGGTAGAAATATTATGTTTTTGAAGGATTTTGGAAATTCGATCTGTTATATTTTCAATATATGGAGGATAGGCAGTGAATAAAGCAGGCGGGGGGGTTATGGCTCAGGTCGATTTGAAATTTTAGGCGAATTGTATTTCTTTATTTATGGCTTTTTGAATGTTGTAATGGGAGAAATTGTTTGATAATAGGGCAGATGAAGGATGTTTTAATTCTGATTTTAAGGATTGAGGTTGAGATAAGTTGACAACTCTGTGGACCAAGGAGTTTATGACAGATTGCTTTTGGGCAGGGTGGTGGTGGGAAAGACCATTGAGATATCTATCGGTATGAGTGGGTTTTCGATACACAGAATATCCTAAAGTATCGTCAGTCTGTCGACTAACCAACACATCTAGGAAAGGGAGTGAACCTTGCGATTCGACTTCCATGGTGAAAAGGATATTGGGATGTAATGAATTTAAATGATTGGAGGAAGGGAACAAGCTTTTCGCGAACATGTTGCCAAATAACAAAAGTGTCGGCATATCTAAACCAACATTTTGGCTTGAGAACAGATGAGCCAATGGTATCTTGTTCAAAATTACAGACCAGAACTCTGGTAGATAGCGTTAGATTCTCTGGTCTCTAGCATTTTTGTTAATGGGGGGTATATATACTGCGATGGAAGTGTCGACTGGTAGCAGCGTTCCTTTGATGAGCTCGAGAGAGCGAAACAACTGCCCGGAACTATCAGCTGCAGTGTTTGTGGTAGATTCAGAAAAACCTAATTACCTTTGAAATATCATATTTTATGAGAAGCTCTAACTAAACCGACAAAAATGATCGTCATTCATGTTTCTAGAGACAGAAATACTGGACTAATACAAAAGCATAACGATTTAAGACCGTTATCTGATACAAATTCTTCAAAAAATATATTCTTTGCAGACGAGTAAAAATTCACTATCAGAATTAGAAAAACGGGAGAGAAGAGCGATGGAGCGAAAATTAAGCGAAATGGAGGAAGAATTAAAGGTAACTTTCGAATATTTCTTTTACCGATATAAATTAATTTTTTTTGAATTTTGAAGCACTTGCATCTTTTTTTAATTTTGCAGAGTTGCAAAATGCTTGTTGCCAATTTTTCTTATTAATTATTATTTTCAGAGTAGGTTTGGATGAAGTACCTCTACTATACAATAACACTCCTTTTAACATATTTTCGACTAATACTAACCTGATTAATCTACACACATACACAATTTACTTTTAGTTTATTTATTATTTTACTTTTATATAGAATAATTATAATAACTTGCGATGATATGTAAAATCACTTATTATTAATGCTTCTTATAATGTTTGAAAGCTGAACAGTATATAGCATAATAATCAAGAATGTTATAATATCCATTCGGTCTCTGACAATAATTATTTTCATTGATTTTTTATATCATATTTCGTTTTATAAGACATCAACAATATACTATCTGTTTTCATTATTTTTCTTGTATTCTGGTTTTGGATTCGGCTAAGAACTAAAACCCCATATTCATTTTCATCGCTTAATGAATTAGGTCAAGGAGAGAATGTCATTGTATAGACCTGTCGGCGGAGATTTTTGCCTGCATTTTTCGGGGGGGAGCAATGTTTCGATTGATTCTTATGTATTTTTTGTCGTAGGATACGATTATCGTTACCCGTACTTTGTAAAAGTTGTGCTTCTTTTTTAATGTTACAATTTGTGAAAAAAATTTAATTTCTTTTTTTTTACATTTTTACCTATTCTCCTTTCCTGCCCATTTTTAGCATTATGCACCTTATGGTTTTTTTTCCTTACTTAATTATCTACAAAATGAGATCTGGTGCGATATCCCAAGTGCCATTGTTAACCTGCAAATTGCGTTGAAAGTTGAAAAAGCGTGTTTTTTAAACATTCAATATCTCAACAATTAAAATACCTACGAGTTTGAAATATCTCAGAATATGTTGCTATTACTAATATAAATGAATGCACCAAATTTCAAAACGGTCGCTTTTTAACTTTTAGAGTTATTAACGATAAAAATTGTCTTCAAAGCTTAGTTACAAATGCGCCAAAGTTGCTGTGATCGCCTGATTTTGATCCAACTGATTTCAAAAATTCAAAAAAATATTCAAATTTAAGATCCCGTTGGAATTTTTTTTAAAAGTTAATTAGAACCGATTTTTGATTATATGAAATGATAACTACTTTGTTTTTATATCACTTTATTAATAATGGTATAAAAATAAAGTAGTTATTATTTCATATAATCAAAATGATAAATCACCATAAAGTAACGGCTTCCACCATCCATTTTTTTTTTAGAACCGATTTCATAACGATTTGTTTACCCTATATAACTTGAAAAAAAACGAATATAGATGATTCTTGTTTGCATAACTTTAAAACTAATATTTTTTTTAATTCCTGATGTTATAAAATCGGTTCTAATTAACTTTTTTTTTATTCTAACGGGATATCAAATTTGAATATTTTTTTGACTTTTTGAGACCAGTTGGATCAAAATCAGACGATCACAGCAACTTTGGCGCATTATGCAACTAAACTTCGAAAAAAATTTTGATCGTTAATAATTCTAAATGTTGAAGAGCGATCGTTTTGGAATTTGGTGCACTTATTTATATTAGTAATAGCAACATTTTCTGAGAATTTCAAGCTCCTAGGATGTTTTAATTGTTGAGATATTGAATGTTGAAAAAAACACGGTTTTTCAACTTTCAACGCAATTTGCACGTTAACAATGGCACTTGCGATATCGCACCAGATCTCATTTTGTAGATAATTATGTAAGAAACAAAAAACTATAGGTGCATAATGCTAAAAATGCACAGGAAAGGAGATATAAACGAAAATGTAAAAAAAAGACATTTTTTTGTCACAAAGTTAAATTAAAAAATGAAGCATAACTTTTACAAAGTACGGGTAACGTTAATCGTATCCTACGGCAAAAAATACATAAGAATCAATCGAAACATTGCTATTCATAGATGGCGTTAGATTTTATGACCTTCAACAGAGATTCAGTATAGTCTGGGACTATAGGCTTGTGACGTTACTGATTGATCTGGATAGAAAGACCTTATCATTATTATAAATAAGAAATAATAACCATTATCCACTAAAAATACTGTTAAAGTACCTTTCAGCTACCAAGTAGCCATCATCAGAGTAAACCTTTTTTTGCTACTTGGTTCTCAGTACTTTAACAGTGGATAAGGGTGATTATTTCTTATTTATCGTGTTATAGTGTATCCACAGTGTCAACTCTCGTATAGTTTGTTACAAGTTATTGTTTAATACATGTCTACTTCCACGGGGTATGAGACTTTTTTTTATAGGTTTTTTGGGTCGCTGAAAACGATGGTGTCACTCAAAAATGGCGCCGAGCGCCGCTAACTGAGGTAAGGCCGTTTTTGACCATTTTTTGAGGTTTTTTGGGGGTTTTGAGGCCAAAAATGGGTCTTCTGGGGTCAAACAAAATTCTGTGGCAAGCCTGTGGCCCCCGCACCTTGCCCACAGAAAGCGAATCACGAAGCATATAAGGAAATTTTTGGTGCCATTTTGAAATACGCAGCCCAATACTGTTCGCAGAAATCGTTTAAATTTGCTTCTATGTGCCATTTATTGGTTTTTTTCATGCTACGAGTGGATGTGATACTACATCTGCTTTTCATCACATTGGAAAAATCAGCAATTATCTCTTTTGATTCTTGAAAAACGCGCATCAATTGAAACATGCTGTTCTGCCGATTCGAACGTAACATTGCAAAAATTTCTTTTTTTAGACTTTAAACCGCCGCCAAAATGTTTCTAGGACAGGTCCGAGGCCACAAACTTGGATTTAGATTGGACGATGACTCACTTAGTTGCTGCCGAAATATTTTTCTCCAGAACCCAAAATTGCGCCCCCTAGCGGCCAAAAAGTCTCGGAACCCATATCTCGAGTTCTACTATAGCTAGCTTGATAAATTTTGCGCAGAAAGTTGCGTATTAGTGTCCTCTATTTCGATCCAGAATAGTTCATTTTTCCGATTTTTTTTACAATTTTTTTACGATTTTTCCAAGTGTCAAAAATTTCAAAATGGCACCAAAAATGTCCATTATATGCTTCGTGATTCGTTTTCGGTGGGCAAGGTGCGGGGGGCCACAGGCTTGCCACAGAATTTTGTTTGACCCCAAAAGACCCATTTTCGGCCTCAAAACCCCCAAAAAATGGTCAAAAACGGCCTTACCTCAGTTAGCGGCGCTCGGTGCCATTTTTGAGTGACACCATCGTTTTCAGCGACCCAAAAAACCTATTAAAAAAAGTCTCATACTCCTGTGTGAAAAAAACGGTTTTGCGGGGATTTGAACACCAGGGTGACTGGACTATAAATCAAGTTTAATTTGTCTTTTATCAAAACAAAAACTTTACTATCGAATGAATGTTGTTTCAACAAATTAGAAAATTCTTGTTGGATGTATGAAAAATAATGATGATATATGTATATGAAATTATAATATTGGGAAAATAATTAGTATAATTAATATAAAAATTGTTAATCTAATTTATTTAGGTACACATTGATATTATTGTTTTAGCAATTACAAAAATTGAAATCTGAAAATGAAAGGCTTAAGGCTGACAACAAGTCACTCACACGAGTCACCAATAAACTTAAAGAGTCTGCAAAAAAATAGGTAACCGTACTGCCGTGATATTGCTAATAGCGCCATTGTTATATTCATGTTTTTCTATATTTTCGCTTGCACATTCAATAATTGTTGTTGAGTTTTGGTAAATGTCCTTGATTATGGGTAATATTGAGGAGTATACACATGGTTACTAGGAAATTCTAGGTGGATGTGAAAATGAAAATTAATTAGTAGACTTCGTTTACATTTCGGTGATACGAGATACCATATGTGTTCAGGTAATAAATACGTGATTTCTAATGACAGGTATACTAAAGGTTGATTTATATACTCGCACACATGAACTTCAAGAAGACTAGAATAACAGGGGGCCAAACTTCCCTATCTAACGATATGTGCGAGATGAGTCAAAATATAGGGCGCGTGAGTAATTTTATAGTCAAGCTCACTATTTGACGTACACCAACAATTACATGAGTAATACCCACCCACGAAATTTTGATTTAGGCCCGAAACAAACTTACCTAGAGTTTTTTCGGTCATAATAAATAAAATCATATTTTTTTATTTCAAATTTTAATCAACTACATTAGTATAAATCTGACTTAATGATTGAACGTCTGCTCTATGATTTACAGACTTGGATTCGCGTTTCATTTGAATCATCTCCAGAATAGATCTTCCATAATAATTGTTTCTTTAGTTAAAATATTAACATTTTTTTAATCGAATTGATGGTTATAATCGAAACAATGTTTAGGAAGGGTGGTGGAATTTTCTAAGTTTTTGTTTCTTGTACTATACTTATGGCCATGCATTCTTTTTTGTAAATATTGTTTACAGATTCCTGTATAAGTCCCATCGCAATCTAAACAATTAAATTGGTATACTGTGTGGGTTTGTTTATCTTTAGATATTAAAGGTTTACGATTTGAAAAATATTTACCAACACAGTTAGTAGTTTATGCTCAACATTTACATCATACTTTTTCTGAACATTTCCTAATTTTCTCTGAGGCCTCCGGAATGTATGGTCATGTTATAACATTATCTGTATTACCGCTTATGTTATTTATATACCGGGATATCAAAAATTATCTTGGTCAAGGGTGGTTGTGGAATCTAAAACGTGTGTCTTACTTTACGTTATCAAAACTTGTGTCAAATTAATTAATTTGAAGTTTCTAAATGTGAGAAATTCCGCAGTTTCATACGAATGTTATTACACTGAGAAGTCTCTAGCGTTTTAGACTCCGGGATTTTCACGTGGCCTATCGAAATTAGAAGGTTCGAATTGTATAAAAACACAAATGCATGAACGCCAGACGTCCTATGTAATTAGCTACGAACGTAATCATTTTGACATATGCCTGGAGGAGCTCGCTGCGCGTAAGTTATAGTTTATACATTTTACCTCGATCTTGTTAATTCGGGGCCGTTTTATGCCCCGTGCGGCTGGCGCCAGTTGTAATAAAGTGTTTTCGACTATAGGCCGCTAGCTTTTAACCGCTTTTGGGTATATTTTAGTAGCTAGAAAATTCCCTTTGGTACGTCGCACGTTAGACGCGCGTAGCTGAGACCTGAGAGTACTTGTTTCTATTTTAATTAAATTTTCCTATTTAATCGACATTTTGGGGCCCGAGACTATGCTATTTAGTTGGCCCCGTTCATAAACTAACGACATGGAGCGAAAACCGCACGCGAAAATTCCTCGTAGAGACATTCTATGTTCCGAAGATTTGCACTTTTCTAACTCACGCTCCTCACGTGAATGTCATTCGATTTATCGAAAATTAACCAATTTAAAACAGTTTTCGACCCCGTTTGTGGCTATTGCGACCTTGTAAAAGGTTCAAAGTTAACATTTCGTTTTACATTCCACAACAACCCTTGACCAAGATAATTTTTAATTTGTAGTTCATTATTGTTTTACAACTGAAATAAATAGGTATGAAATTTGTAGGTTATTGATGGTCAGTGCGACAGTGACATAATTATTTCAAACGTAAAGTAAGACACACGTTTTAGATTCCACAACCACCCTTGACCAAGATAATTTTTGATATCCCGGTATGACGTTCCATTATAGATTTTGTTTATTCTTTCTTTAATGAGGGGTTTGAAAAATGTTTTTGGGTAGCCATTCATTTCCAGTGTATCACGAACAATTTTCAAATTTCTGGAACGGTCCTCTGGGTGGGACAATTTAACAGCGCGATCTGTAAGGCTGTTTATATCATGTTGGTGCAACTGAATTAAAGTGAACCACCAAGTTTTTATTTTCCATCTGAATCATGCCTAATCATATCTAGGAAATTTACTGCATTGATAAATTCAGATTGATCTAGAGGTGTGTGATTTTTAATCTCTGTCCAACGTTTTTTGATGCTAAAAGGAAATTAATAGATGATCTACGGGTACGGATCGATTTTTTATACTCATTAAAATGCCATGTGTCCTTCGCAAAATTCGTTATATCCTACTATATTGTTGATCGATTTTGATGAAAAAAATTTGATAAATTGTAGGTAGGCGCTCCAATATTACTTACAATAGATCTTAAAAGTATATATATATCAAAAAATCGATGGTGGAAGTCGTTACTTTATGGTAATTTATCATTTTGATTATGTGAAAGAATAACTACTTTGTTTTTATACCACTTTTATTATTATTATTATTGTTATTAATAAAAGTGGTACAAAAACAAAGTAGTTATTCTTTCGTATACGCACTTCTATGACTTCCAGTATGACAAATTAATTTATTCATGTCATTTTGTACTGATTATTACTATTAAACTTTCATTTACAATATTCACTATTTCTCCGACCTTTTCAGATTGACAGTCGTCCAATTAATCATTATGTGCCTTGATAAAAGATATTCGACTTGTTGAAGTTCTCAATTCTGTTGGATTTGTTCAACACTTTCAGGATAATTATTATTTATCACGAATACGTCATGACTGACATTAGTTTGCCAAAGTGTTCAATAATTCATAGAATCAACAATTGTCATTAATAATTTTGTAAGATGAAGCATTTTATTATTAAATTTTCAAAGTAAATTGGGTCAATACACTTCCAACTGCACAACGATCTCTAGAATTAATTTCAATCTTCAAATAAATTTCATATGGCAGCGATGACATTTTGTCACGAAAGTAGTTTAAATTCCTTTAGATAACACAAGGACGCAATACGCTATAGCGCTATTACATCGACTCTGAAAGCCCGCCTACCCTGTGTTGATTATTTGACTCGCCGTTTCCACGGAAGTTTAACCTCATGTCTCTTGTCTTCTTGGGCTGCATTTATATTATTCCCGAACACAACCAAATACTCTACGATACTCTGTTTAACATGAAATATTATCCAAAATCAATCAAACGTAAAAACCAGAAGTTATTATTGAATGTTTAGAGTTTATATATGTTGAAAGTTTAATTCAGATATGTTAACACATTAACGATTCTTGGCAGCACATTTTTGGATGATTTGTTTGTGTTGAGTGTTCACAGACCCTTTACTTACTTTTTCTTAATCTATTGACATGTCATGATTGATGCAATGTTGATTTATTGGCTTGATTTACGCCTTGCAATAATGTATGGCCTATTTAATTTCATTTCCGATATTTGCTCTAAGTCATTCTAGTCTGTTGATGGAATGATTGCATGGTATTGAGGGGGCTTTGTGTTTTGAAAAGTGACATCTTCTCGTGAACTTTAATGATTACTTGCAGAATGTTTGATCTCGAGTATATTCATACGATTGGAGAAAATCCACTCTTGGAATGATTCAAACAACAATCTATTTAAAAAGTTCTAGTTTGAAATCAAAGGTTAAAGAAATAAGAAACTGCACTTTCACTAGCATAAAATACACGTGGTATTTATTATTCAAGATATCATAAAACCATTAATTACATTTCTCGCTTCTACTTGCTTACGTTTAAAAAAAATCTTATCTTTGATGCTTAAATTTTTTTTTCTTTCTAACCGATCTGGAAGACATTAATTTTATGAAAGGAACGCTTCCAAATCCAAAAAGCTTGATACAAACAATTTGAATCAATGCAGGATGAATGAAACTAATTTATTTCAATGTTTAATCTTTCCTCAATATGAATTACTCAAATAATCCTTGTATTTTACTTTTCAGCATTTGGAAAATTTAAAATCAGAGAATCAACGGCTGAAAGATGAAAATGGCGCTCTGATAAGGGTCATTAGTAAGTTGTCTAAATAACATAAACTATAGACTTATTCTAGTTTTCCTACAGCATTTTATGCGACTTCTACTTTTATTTGTTACATAGGAAGTTAAGTTGCCCTTTTATATTGTTATTATAATCAAGTATTACTATTAGTTTTATTTGTTGACATTTTGTTAGAAAATTAGATAAACTTGAAACTGTCCAATTTTGTTGTAGTAATTTATTGTTTTCGCGTAATTAATTAACCTGACATTCTAGGATTTTAACGGTCATACAGGTATTATGTCAATTCTCAAACGTCATTTGAAGGAAATTTTAAATGTTGTAACATGGAAATATCAAAATTTTTTATAAGAATATTGACAATAATATATTTATATTTATTGCGGATTATTGCTTATTCAATTATGAGAAATTTGCAATTGATGAATACCATTTTAAGAAATGTGATAAAAAATTAGATTGAGGGACGAAATTCATTAGACATGTTTTAAATCCATGAATGTTAAGCTTGGTTATCAAAATAATTGTTAACAATTGTCATAAAAAATACAATACATGAGTTGTTTATAAAATTTATTATTGAAGAGGCCAAGACACGAAAATATTCACAGCAATGATTGATTCTGACTTTATTATTTTAATTAATTTTCATATTCATATTGAGAAACTTACTAAATAAATTTTCTCCAGTAGCCTTAATATAAAAGCAATACTCACCGATTTTCTCTCGATTTAAATATCAATATTTAAATATATGATGTTTATTCATTTTATTTACATATCAAAATTCTATTAATTTTGACTTTCAACTAACTTCATGGTTATTGAACCTATCAACTGATTATATACATGGAAATAGAAATTTCCAGAAAAGAAATGGTTCACTGAATGAATTTGTTTTACTTCACCAAACAATGATGTATAAGACAATTGTTAACAGTTTATTTTTGCCATATTAATTTTAAGTTTTACAATTCAAAATCAAAGTTTACAACTGTTATATTTGTTAAATTATTTGAATAAGCTTAATTAATTACATTTTAAGATTTTAAATTATGTTATGATTATTCTGCCAATAATAAAATGAAATATATCATCTCAAGTTGATTTCAAGAAAAGACGAATCCACACTAACGAGTTATTTGGGTTTTGTGTCCTATTTTTAATATCTCAAAATCAAGAGGACAATATTAACAATGAAATGAAATAGGGGAATATTTAAGGTTATGTGGTTCTTAAATTGACGTTCGGTTCACCTTAGAAGAATATAGTGCGGCCGAAAACAAAAATGGAAGCGAAATCCGTATAATTCGACAGATTTTCGAGATTTTTTAGTTCAAGGAAATCAGAACGCGTGCAATATAAAAAAAAATTACGAAAATACCCAAGCTGAATAGATTCTCAAAAAAAGCCAAAAGAGAAGTACGTCCTTCCGACTTAGTTAATATATAAACCTCAATCGATCTGAATGAGAAAAAACTAATACGTGAGAAATAACAGAAAATCTCATTATAAGCAAATATACATATTTTACTGTTAACTTCGAGATAATACTACCTTTGACAGTTTCTGGATCCTTTAAATTTAAATAAATTTCCTGCATCACATCTGAATTCAAGATGATAATAATGAATTGATTTATTTACATATATTCAAAGCCAACTTCATCAAATTTCAAGAAAAAAACTTTATCGCTTGAGAACTATTTTCTATACTTCATTATTTTTGATGGGAATAAAATTGTAGTTTCATTTAAATGGAAATGTATAGAATGAACAATTAATTAAAATATAATATTATTATAGTTCTTTATTTGAATTTCACGGTTGGCGATGTAGGCTGTTTGAACATTTCAATATTGCAGTTGTTTTGTTTGAATCTCCGATTGTATATTCCGATTTTTCTCAAATAGGTTGGAACGGCATGCGAATATTTTATGTTAGGTACAGCCATAAATAACGGAATGTCATTTCATTAATCAAACCTAGACACTTGCGTAAGGTGTTTGTGTTAATAAATGTCACATTTATCATTTATATGACATGCTTATACAGATGCAGGAATGGACAAGCGTGCGAGTTTACAACAACTGGAATCCTTTTCATTTTACATTAATCAGGATCAGACTACTGTAAATTGAATACAATTTAACTTTTGAAGGGAGTGGATCTCATTACTATTAGTGTGATAGAATTAGCAATAAATGTCGGTAATTTTTGCATAATTCTGAGTTGGGAGAAAAAAATTGCCTAAAGTAGATAATTATGATACAAATTGAAGGAACTAAAATCGAACAAAAATGGCCAAAACCGGTTTTTCGCATCAGCATCGTCGGATTGAGTTAAAAAGGAAAAGCTTCTAAGCTTATGCGCCGTAAAAGACGGGAAAAATGAGCTGCGGATGAACCCAGCGGTCCAGCGGTGACCCCGCAAATTGCAAAAAACCATCGATTTTGCTCGAAATTTCAAAAATTCATAACTGTTGATCTTTTAAAGATTAAGAGCTGAAATTCTAATAGATTGTAGCTTTTGTGCCCACCAAGTACCACACAAAATTTCAGCAAGATCGGATGTACACTTTTTGCAAACCGCAGCTTAATGCAAAAAAAAAAAGCACTTTTATAAAATGGCCCTAAAAAACAATATCTCGGAAACCCTTGCTCGAAAATAAATTTTTTTTAATCCGTACTACCATTCAATAATAATAAGATTGCGCGTATTTTCAAACTTCTAGTAATGTCGGAAGTACTCTAAATAATAAATAGTAATGAATAGCTCGAATAGCGCAATGTATTTCCGACATTACTAGAAGTTTGAAAATACGCGCAATCTTAATATTATTCAATGACTCTTAATCTTTAAAGAACAAGAGTTATGAATTTTTGAAATTTCGAGCAAAATCGATGGTTTTTACAATTTGCTCACCGTTCATTTTTTCCGTGTTTTTACGGCGCATAAGCTTATTGAACACTTTTTTCATTTTAACTCAATCCAACGATGTCGGACGCGAAAAACCGGTTTTGGCCATTTTTACTATTTTTATTGGACCATTTGCGACGATCAAAAAGTTTTTGATTTTAGTTCCTTCAATTTGTATCATAATTATCTACTTAAAGCAATTTTTTTATCCGAACTCACACTATATATGAGAATATGAGAATATGAGGTAAGACTGGAATGTCAATATAATTCAGTTTACACGTTTTCCACTTTAATTGGAACTTCCTAAAGTACTTTCCAACTGTCATGCAGCCATTATCAAAGACATCTAGCCTAATCCTAAAATCAAAGAATGTGAAATACTTAACTGTCAAATTTGGGCAAGGGTTAATTACAACCAATAATAAAGCAGTCATTATACTAATTCTTATGAATGAAGAGGTTATATGTACTTCTTGGCTGAAAATAAACATCAAATATTCCAGGTAGTCAATAACCTATTAGTAAAGAAATTATTACTTATAAAACGAGTTCCTAAAGTTAACTTGAGGCTTACTGAAGTACATTTAATGGGTTGTTTTCCATAGGAGGTAAATTAAAATTCAATAACATCCTCCAGAGTCCCCAAGAAAGGTTAGTCGTTGTATTTAAGAGAGAAAGAATTGATTTTGTAATTGTGCAATTACAAAATTAAGTCTTTCTTACTAGTTGTAATTGACCGTTTAGTATTTTGCATTATTTCTCTTAGTTTTAGAATCAGTTTATTTGATAATGGCTGCATCGCAGTTGAAAAGTGCTTTAAATGAGTGGAAGTGGAAAAGAGTTGGTGTAAACTAAATTATAATGTACCATATCAGTTCGATTTTCAGTTGATCAAATAGGATATGAGCACCTAGCTATTTTCGACTTGTAGCATCCCAAAAATGTTTTCTATATAACTGAAATCTTCATCTATTTGACAATTCCACAATTTGAATAGGCTAGTTACAGTCATGGTACAAATAATTCGAAGTATGACATTGGGCATCTTATATTTCTTAACAGCGTGGGTTAAGATAGGAAATAGTCCATCTTTAGTCATATCCGTGGATCTGTGTTACATGATTATTCGCTTTAAATTGTGTAAAAATGGAATGCTGTACGTGTGTAATAGATGCAATGAGAGGAAACATTTAAAGAAATCAAGTCAATTCCTCACGAACAAGGGAAATGTGGAGTGTACATTTTTGATGGTAGAACTATACCTATATTCGTATTTTCACGAGTCTAATTGCTTATTGAATTGTTACATCTAGAACTTGTTCTCATCAAAATTAATACCACACTGCGTGAAATTGGAAAAAAGTATAATAAAGCTCGAATACTAAATAATAATAATAAATGAAATGTAGACAGTGTAAATTCAAAAATGAGCCAATATTCAGCTGTTCCATGTCGACATCAATTCCCATTGTTCTATTGTGTGAAATGTCTTATTGTCCAAATATGTTCAAAAAGTAAAACAATCGGAATATAATATGGCTGATGGGGTGTTAAAAAAAATGGACCAAAGATAAATGTTCTTCAATCTCTGTGATCTGTGCAAATTAAAAAGAGGCTTGGATTTTTTGGAATACTTATTGGAAAGACCTGTTTTATTATGAAGTTAACTGAAACTCCTGTTTTTGAGGTTTTACTTTTAATTTCAAATCGACGAATATTCACAATTTGTCCAGTTGTATCTCTAATATTTTCAATGGATTAGATGGGAAAACACGACCTCTTACTTCATAATTTAGATTCTATGATCCTGGGATATTTTTTTTATTCAATTATTGAAATTTTGATGATTTTCAAAATTAGCGATATAGACATCTTAATATATTACAAATTTAAAAGAACTATAATTTACGATATAAAAAATTATAGTTTCTTTGCTGCGTAATCGATTACGGTATATGGTTAATTCTAAATACTAATATTCTCAGTTCAACTTCAATTTTCCTTATAGTGTCTAACACTTATGTGAGTTCATCCATTTGCTAAAGTGAATTGCTTGAATTCCTAAAATTGCAGGTGTAATAGAATAAGAAAGAATGCAAACCAAAACCGACTTTAAACATTATATCTTATAAATTTGAATATAGGTAGGTGTTTATAAACGTATAATGTGTATAATTGTTATACTGTAATGAATCATTACATAATGGTGCTCTGAATTATCAACTTTCATTCATATTACTCTATATTCAAGAAATTGATGAAAACTGCCATTAATATGTTCGAAAGAAAATCTGTCGGTACATATTCTAAATTTGCAGTATTTAGCAAGAAATTACTTGCATGATTTTTAACTCAGAAGTGGGTTGTTTTCAAAAATTCAAATATCTGTTAAGGTGCTATTATACTATTTATATATACATAGAAACTACAAATTATAAACTTTTATATGATGTCTATCTTTTAAAATGTTATTTGTTGGTTATTCAAATGATATGTAAGACATTCTGTACCTTACAATAAAAAAAATTAAAATAACTCTTCACTCATTCAGACATTTGTATATATTCATTAATGCGTTAGTGTTATTTTATGAAACTTGTGCCTTGCTTTTCATTGTACTTATTTAAAAAATGTAGTTATTTGTGTAAATTATTTTCTGTATTTATTCTTTGTGTTAGAGGCCCATAGTTTATGTGAATAGTGATTTTATAGCTGATTCTTTAATAAATTTGATAACAGTTATATTCTATTTATTTCCAAACTCCAGCAACAAAGTGATTTGAGAATGAGCCTAAAGCCTGCAAAGATACTGAAAATTTGGGGATTTTATCTTATCTGTCAAACACATAAAGTAGAAGACAGCCATCAATGTGTCATCTATAATACCGTTCACAACAAAATCTGTCTAAATCTCTGCAATATGTTCAATATACATAGTACTCCAACATGCCAGAAAGCTATTTGTTTTTAACATAGAATATGTTTTTACGGAGGACCTAATTGATAGAAAGCGTTACGCGAAAACCGTTACGTGGATCCGTAACAGGTCTGATTGGTCGAGACCACCAATAGGCTCCTCCTCTTATACCAGCACCGAGCGAGCGCGGAAACAACCGAGCGTAGAAGAGTGTATACGTGACTGTGAACCACGGTATAATATAATGGTAATGCGTCTCGTATACTGTTATACATGACGAAAGCGTAGCCCAAGTCTGTGAACTTACAACTCTTGCAGCAGGGTTGCTACGGTTCGATGTAAGAGGATCTAAACGGCGAGAACGATGATACACTGATAATTCAATTAAAGTAGAACAATTGTAAACATGGATAGCGCTATTAACAACAGAACAACTCATTTCAATCACCCAAACTTACTACAAAAACTTTATCGAAAGTCCAGAGTTCGTCGAATTTCATTCATTTGTTTAGAAATTGAAGAAGTGAATATTCATTTTTATTGGGAAGTCATCGAAAATTTCGACTTTCGGATACAGGCCTGTGAACAGAGTGGTAGTGGCCGTATGAATGATGTCGTTTTCACATCCAATTGTAAAAGATTTCCAATAAAAATGTCCGATCTTTATTCACGATATGTGCTTTTTTAAAAAAAAAACCTGCAGTGTTTGAAAAAAAATTCACCCAAAACGCAAATAATCTGTGCAACATTATCTATCTCAGTAATATTCATTGTTAAGGAAAAACTATACTTGTATACGGCAGAGACAACTTGTACATAATAATCAGACAGCGATTTAAGATATTCTAACTGTAATAAGGAATTAGGCAGTTGTAAATTCGTGAATTTACCCACTGTGCGCCGTATAGCTCCTCTTACATTCGACGGCAGCGACCCTGCGGCAAGAGTTGTAAGTTCACAGACTTGGGCTACGCTTTTAATATACGAGACGAACTACCATTATACCGGGATATCAAAAACTATCTTGATCAAGGGTGGTTGTGGAATCTAAAACGTGTGTCTTACTTTACGTTTGAAATAATTATGTCACTGTCACACTACATCAATAACCTACAAATTTCATACCTATTTATTTCAGTTGTAAAACAATAATGAACTACAAATTATGAAATAACGGTTTTAGTAACAAGAAAAACTAAATTACAGTAATTGTTGGAAATGTCCCCCGTTTTGTTCGATGCACAAGTTGACGAGCATTCTCATGCTGTGAAGACCTTTTTGCAGCATTTCTGGCGTTATGGTTGCACATTGCTGAACTATTCTTTGCATAGAGATGATCTCTATGATTCTTTGTTAGTTCTTGCAAATTATTTACCGGAGTTGCGAAAATCTTGTTTTTCAAGTAAGGAAATATAAAATAGTCCATAATTGTCAAACAAGGTGATCTCGGAGGAAACTCAACTTTTGTATGCAAACTTATCAGTCGGTCATCAGAAAAATCGCGAAGAAAAGCAATATTTTCTCGTGTAGTATGTGCTGTTGCACCGTCATGCTGGAAATAACCGTACCGAAGTTCATCATCGTTTAACTGTTGCACAAATTCAGCCAAAAAGTTGTGTCTGTACCTTTCTGCGTTGACGGTGAAATCGAAAAAAATTGGCCCAATTATTCTTCTACGGGAAACTGCCATCCAAACACCGATTTTTTGAGCATGTAGTGACGATTCAGTAAAACCATGAGGGTTATCATTGCTCCACATTCGCATATTTTAAGAATTGATGTATCCCGAAAGGTACCGCTTCGTCAGAAAAAAAAGTTAAGTCCAGAAGATCGTCATTCATAAAATTATTGACAAACCAATGGCAGTAAGCGAGGCGTCTGGGGTGGTCTGCGGGCAGAAGAGCTTGTTGTGCTTGCATCTTATATGGATGTATGTTCAAGTCTTTCTTTAAAATCTTCTGACATGTTCCATAAGAAAGTCCAATTTCCTGAGAAAGACGTTTCAAAAGTTTTGCAGGCTTATCTTCTATACGTTGACGAACGTCATTGACAACTTCTTCTGTACGAACTCTTGATCTACCAGCACCTTTTTTATGAGTCACACAACCAGTTTCGCGAAATACTTCAACACAATTTGTAAGGCACGCATAAAAATTGTCCGGTAATATTGCCACGTTTGGGAAGTGCTTTCGAAAATTGTCCAAACACAAACGTTGTCTGTATTGCCAATTTCCATTAACTAGCGCACCCGTTCGAAAATAGGCTTCAATCATGAAAATTTTGTGCTGTGTGGTAAGCGGCATGATTCAAAAACTGGATTAGAAAATTTCAGCACAATGGCTTAACAGATTCTGACACAACAAAACATATTCAAAAATTCAAAGTTAGACACGTTTTAGATTCCACAACCACCCTTGACCAAGATAATTTTTGATATCCTGGTATTATATCGTGCTGTGAACGCATTCATATAAGACAGTCTACTGAGGATGGCGGATCTACTTTAGAATTATCAATTTATTCTTTTTTATTTGCTGGGAAGAAAGAACATTAAACATGTTCTATGTTATTCGTTTTTATCTAACAAAAACTGTACATTTTTTTCTTCAATAAAGTAGCAACAAGTACATGGGATGGTTTAAAACAAAGCCATGGAAGCTTCCTTTACATTCATTATTATAAAATAGGATAAAAGCTACTGATTTGAGTTTCTATTTAATTAAGTTTTTAACATGTTTCGGGAGAAAATAGTTTTCTATTTTGATAATTTTGAAAATATCCATAACTTTCATGTTATGCAGAGGAAAAGTTAAACTATAAATAAAACTGCTCCCAATCTTCGTAGTTTATAATGTATTTTATTAAATAGATACATTTGATAGATATTTACATATTTTGTAAATCATAAAAAAATAATCATTTTAATACTATTATAGGACATTCAAAGTTCAAAATAATACTAAAAATGAATTACATGGCCAAATTTTCCTTTTTTAACTCGATCTAAAGAAATAATTACAATGGCACTTACGAAAGAGATAAAAACAAAGATTCAAAACGAGCTCCACTAAAATGTTTCAAGGTAAAGTAATTTTGGAATGCCTTATTATAAATCAGAAGTATATATAATAAATAAGATAAAACCACATAAGATTCAAATTTGTTAACACCAAAAATAAAAAACTATTGAAAGGAATTATTAAAATACCTATTGAAACCATGTAAGACTATTTCTTAATGAATTATTAATTAACATACCATTACCTTTACAAACAAAGATTGGCCCATAGGTATTTACATTTTTACTGTTTAAAATTATTTTTTTGATAAATATTTTCTCAATAAAATTCTTGGATTCATGCCAAGAATTAATCAACATTGGTGTAGATTAAATAATATTTTTGAATCTTAATATACTATGAAAAAATCAGTAGTTATAATTTACTTTCTTTGGAATATCAATCAATTTTTACCTGACACAGAAAACTTATTTATGTTAAATAAATTTAAAATCAGAAATTTCTTTATCAGCTAAACATTAAGCATCTCAAGATCTCATTATCCTGTAATATGTAATTTATTCCAAACTACATTGCTATACTGATATAAGTTTTAGAATATTTTAAGAGTTAGCACAACACAGTCTGTTAGGTACATTCGGTACTTGGTCATCTTCGACAACTAATACATTTCGTCTTTGCGAGTTTTGTCGAGGAAGTGCTGAATTTAGAATTTCTTTTCCTTCCTGTGTTTCCAACATTGCTTCTGTTAACTTAAGGAACATTTCTTCAACTCCTTGATTAAGTTTCGCAGATGTCTCAAAATGTATTGCACCTACTTTGTTTGAATACCTGAAAAATTAAGTTATTTGCTGATGTAGTAGGTAGACAAAGATATTGAAGTGAAGTATAAATCATTAAGCAATTGAATGAGGGCTATAATTATTATTCTTTCAGCTAGCAAATGACTCTATAATACATTTTTCTAACTATTACAATATAATATGAATACTTTAATTGTGTATCTGTTGCTTCTAACTTACGTTACTGCATCTTCCAAACTAACGTGTCTTTCTTTCTCAAGATCAGTCTTATTTCCAGCTATGACTAAGCAAATTTCAGTCCCAAGCATTTTGCGTAGCTCCTTTACCCAACTTTTAACTTTTTGGAAGGAATCTTCATCAGTTATATCATAAACCAAAACGGCTCCATTAGAAGATCTATAATATATTGGACCTAAAGCATGGAATTTTTCCTGGCCAGCAGTATCCCATATCGCTAAGTTAATTCGTTTACCATTTAAATTTAGCTTCTTATTTAGGAACGATGCCTATAATTAACTCAATTATGAAGTGATGAAGTTCAGCCTGACTAATTCACAGCTTACCTGGATAGTACTTAAATGATTGACATTAAATTTATCTTCTACATATCTTAAAACTAAACTGGTTTTTCCAACACAACCTTCTCCAAGTAGTACAACCTTAAAATTATGGGAACCACTACTATTAGTTGGATTCACCATTATTCACGGATAAAATATTTCAGGATGTGATTTACTTAAATTCAAATTCATCAAGACTGAGGATCCACTTTTTTATTTCATCAAGTTAATGACTATTGACATCTATTTATATTTTGGGGATTTTACATTTTACAATCAGCTGATAGAACATAGAACGTAGAACACAGAACAGGCACAATAACTTTTGAAGGTAGGCGTGGTTAGTGAAATAGGTATGTACTTACATTATGCGTAGTAGCTCAGGTGTCAGCATTTTTTTTTCCTCCGATTATTTTTGTTGAAAATCGGTTTTGTGATAATATTGTTAAATTGCTATCAGCCATCATCTTATACACATGATTATCACAGAAACTCAGAATATTCATAAATTATATGTAGTTTTTGAGAAAATATTGTTTTGAAATTTTACATTTGAATTAATTGAAGGAAGTGTTCGTAAAATCGACGACGTCATTTCCGTAAACGTATGTCAAGCAAACAATTAAACGTTAACCTTATTTTATTGAACGTGAATGTTTGTAGAAACTAGTATCTGCAGAGCACTACAAATAATATAAAATTAATTACACTGCCAAAGATTAATGTCGCCAATATTTATTAGAATTCCAAGTTTTAAATGTACTTGAATTTTGATAGCTGCGCAATAGAATATGCTCAGTTACAACTGTGTTTCTAGCCGTCACCTGTGTTGTATTAGGTAGGTAAGTCTTTGAGCTCTTATTTTCGATTTTACTGTAAAACTACATAAAATAATTTGATGATTCCTAGTTGATTTGATTAATATATAAGGTAGTTCGTCTTCAAATGCATTGTCATCAGTTATCAGAGTGTAATTCATTTAAAAAGCTGCTATTTTCTTTGGCGTCGTGTCTGCCTTGCCAGCGTTTTGTTGTACACTGTATGAAATGAGTTTAATCAGGTCATATAATTTTCCGAAGATATTCTTCGATATGGATATGTGTTATTTGTTGATTGCAAATAGTGATTGAGTCAATTATCCATAGTGTTTTAAATGTTAAAATCATCATCGGTTTGTTCGTTGTAAGTACATAATACATCGTCAAATTGATCAAGTCGTTTGGCACGTAGCTCCACTTTCTCCACGTGAACGTAAGCATTCCCCAAATTTAATAATTTTGTAATTAAAACAGTATTTATTTGAATTGTTACTTAATACTCTGGTTCAGTCACTATGTTTTCCATTTAAGATTAGGGTGAAACGTTATCTAAACTGTTCGGTGTATTTCGTTACGTTAAAACTCCAATGTGGTTGATGTATCAAACTTATGTACTTTGGTTGGTTTTATGACTATTGAAAATTATTAGTTGCAATTATGATGTAAACTTAAATTACCTAGTAACTTATCTAGTGTTAACTATACCTACATACATATATTGCTAGTTTTCTAAATATAATACCTACATAATTGAAAGGCTTTGCTACTGGTTCAATCAAATTTGAATGCTGTTTGCAAGTTTAGAGAATTATCAGTTGAAATGTGGTATAAAGTTGAATTATCTAGTTACTCATCTAGTATATACGGTATCTTGATGATTTGCTATGTATACGTAGTACCTACAACTACCTACAGTATTTAATGTCAAGCAAGAGTAATGGTGCTTTTCATCAGCCTATCAATTTTATAGGTACCTTACGCAAATTCGTGTTGTTTCTACTGCCCGTAAACTTTTTCTAATACAACACATCCTGCTAGTTATCTACTATTTAAACTATTCAAAAATCATTATTAAATGTATGTAATTTCAGTACTATTAATTATTAGTTTAGTTAAGTGTACTCTTGTAAATGAAGAAGTGTATGATGAAGCTCAGGTATTAGTGTTTCTGAAATTCCTTTAAATATAAATATTGTTCTTCTATCTTGTTACGCCTACTCATGTAGTTGAGTTGCATATTTTGTTGAACTTGTTTATGCGGTGATATTATCTCCGTATATAAGTCAAGTTACACTTGACACAAATCGAATTGAAGTCTTGTACTTGCAGCAACCTTTGTTTACAAGGCGAATACGTGAAAAGAAACTGCATTATCATTCGCTAAAAGTTCATTAAAATGGAACACCATCATGTAATGGGTACACACGTTACTACCCTTTTCTTTTGTCGACCGGCATTTCTCGGTGCGTGCGACCAAGACCCTCACACACACATGTAACTGGCTTTCACCGCTGCATGCTTGTTTTATCATGGCGTCTGCTGTTGAGGACGTGCCATCATCGATCGAGAGTTTCGAGTCGCGCGTGGATGCTGCAAGGTTAATGCCCTTTTAGGAGGATTTTTCAGATATCATTCTCAATTCGCGCCAAAGGTATCGGAAATGTATAGAAAATAATTCGGTTACCTCAAGAAGGGTATAAACTAGATATTAGGTACATTGTCAATTCTTACAATCATATGGTCAACCGGTGTTTCAGTTTCCTATAATATAGAGGGGTGTAAGATTTAGGATTACGTACAGCGGCCATTGGGCACGTTCTCATTGCACCTGTTATGCATACCGGGTAGTCTTTGGATTTTCGATAGATATACGCGTGTCTGCTTGCCAGAACCTATGCCCCGTAGGTGAAGATATATTACCGTATACTGCAGGTTACTTGGGTTGCACCCCCAGTGTTTTCCCGCAAATTTTCTGCACACAATCTGAACTTTTGCGGCTTATCTGATTTGTGGATTGTTTCCTTTGCATCCTTGTTCCTCGGTAGTTTTTGTCTAGTATAATTTCCTTCGAACTTCATTCATTAACAGTCCCTTCTAATTCGATGGCTTTGAGGTTTACTTCCTTTTAAAGACACCTAGGGTGGTCTTGGTTGCGTTGACCTTAAGTCTCATCGATTGGTACCATCCTTTGATCTAGTCACTATTATATTGATTGTATACTTTCTAAAGCAGGTAAGCAGGATTACCATGAAATTAAATCCAGCTCTCATGGCATAGTTAATCACTATTTTTTTGAGCTGTATGGTTTTTTGAGTTTCCATCACATTAAAATCGGAGCATTGCTCACGCCGAAGTTTGATAAAACGTATGTTGGAATCTCGATTTCAATTTTTTAGCTATCTTTCTTTTATTGTCAATAATAGAATAACTAAATCGATCAATAGCCTGCAATATCTTTAACACTAGACATGTACAAGATAGGATCAATTAAATTTAAATACGTTGGAAGCCAACGTATCGTTTCTTTCGATTCAGTAGAGCAGACATTTTTATTATTGGTTGAAAATCACGATAATAATTTTTAATAGTATTTACGTCGATTTATTTCGTAATTGGTGCGATACAACTTGTATATCATTCTTCAGGTTGATTTTATCGTTCGTTGTCCGGCTTATCTCTGCAAAACAAGTTTAGATTATTACGTTTACAGAAACATGACCTACGATACGAAAGATTATTCTGAAAATTCAAAATACCCTAAATAAGATAAGCCAATTCAATTGGTTGTTTGTTAGTCATAATTGATACTATGGCGGAACATTCTATAAATATTGATTTTTGAAAATAGGTAGGAATGGGGTTTGAAACCTATATCAATGTGTTCACGACAGTGAACTTCACAGAGAAACTGAAGTTTTTATAGGCGTTCAAGCATCTTTGTTAATATGATATTATAGACCCTGCTTCCATATAAATATTTCGGATATGCGCATGTTTTAATTGAGAGCAAATATACCATGATAGATAACTAGAAAATTCTACAGTTTATCTTGTAATTCTTTGTTTAAAATATATATCGTCATAATGCTCGGAATAAGTTATCAGTTCGATATCTGATTCAGATTTTATGCCATTTTGATCGATGTTTTGCTTTGTTTCAACATAATATGCACTACAAACAATAATTCTTTATCTCTATTTTATTTTTAACTTTCACGTTCAATGTTTCTTGTCAAGGAATTATCTTATTCACTTTAAATTAGCCTAAATTAAACAGATTAAATGATTGCAGAATAGGCGATTATTATTCGTAAATTTATTTGGTTTATTCCTATGATTCCTTTAATAATATTTGTAAAATGAGTGTAATGAGTTTAAATGAAAGTTATAATTGGAGGACACCAACAAACATACTATCCTCCTGCGATTTTTTTGCATTCCTGCGTATAAATCAAGGATTATTCAATATAGATCTAATTATACAATTCAAATGATTGATGATTGAAGTAATAAACTATAAAATAGTTCACAGGTTCACACTGTGGATATATTATAACACTATCGATAAGAAATAGTCACCCTTATTCACTAAAAATACTATTAAGTACTGGGGACCTTTCGACTGCCCTTTCACGTACCCATCATCAGAGTAAACTAAATTATAAATCAAAATGTGCCTGCTTAAATACTATTTGGTAATAATAATGTGAACAAAGGGTTACCCTCAGCTGGAGATAAATCATAATTTAATAAATTGCTTTGCCGTTTATACATTTCCATCGCTTCTAAATTACCTAGATATTTGTCTGTACTATGTTTTAAAAGTGATAAACCTTTTTGAGAAATAGTGTGACCTGTATTCAAAATATGTTCGGCTAAAGTATTTGAAGGTAATGTCTAATTTGGTTAGCTAGCTACGTTCCAATTTCCTTTTTTGTTTAGAAATTAAATTATTGATCAAAGATTTGTCGTAACCATTGTACAACGCAATTTGCTGAAGTTTCTCAACTTCGTTATAATTTTGCTGGCTCAAAGGGACGTTCAAAAATCTGAACTAGACTATTAACGGCCGGTTCCATAATGAAATTAAAGTTACTTTAAATATTAAAGTCGACTTTATGTTTTGAAACCGGTTCCATAAACATACTTTAAAGATAAAGTAGCCTTTACCGCCGTTTAAAGTTAAAGTCCCGATTTCGGCGCTTTACTAGTAAAGTCGTCTTTAAATAGAAACATAACCTGTCTAAACTTTCTCGTTTGTCAATTTGATTTGAATATTTACGAAAAACTGAATCAAAAGAATCGAAATGAATAATGTTGCTTATGATTCAAGTTCAAGCTCGTCGTCCGAGGATGAGGAATTTATAATCTTATGATGATTGAAAGAAAGTCTACAGAAAAAGAGAAGATTCCATAAACAAATATGAAGATTTTATTTTTTTTGAACGATTCAGATTATTAACGAAACCCACTGTCCTTTCCCCTATCGGAACAAATAGAACATCTAATATGATTTCCTACAAACAGGTGGGCAATTGTTTTATCATACATATCTTTGGATTATTATTAAATGGTATTAGTACTTTGAACTATTAATTGTAATTTATCTCCTCGAATCACCAATCTTTCCTTGTAAATTTCATCCAATAGCAATAGTTTCTGCGGTTGTAAAATCAACTCCCCTGTTGCACATCTTTTCGATATCCTTCTTTTTATCGCACCTTATTGTTAATAAATATGCGAATCCTCAGTAATTTATAACGCGAATGAAACCTAGAAGTAAGCCTTGTGCCACAAGCTGCAAAGTATGGGACAACGAACCCATGTAAGAATTCACTGGTTTGGGACAGACAAATCACAGAATAAAAGGAATAACCACCAATATTCTTTGGTCTAACGTCTGCTGGATCTTAAAATCAGCTGTTTATAAGGAAGAAGGAGACATGAGGTCCCGTTATGGAACCCGATTAACTTTAAATAATTTTAAAGTAACTTTTACCTTAAAGCTTTCTTTAACTAAAGGCGCTTTTAGGATTCATTATGGAACCGGCTGTAAATGGAGCTATTTTATATCTAAATTGTGTAGGTGAATCCGCCGGGGTATACCTATTTGTTTGAGTGGCTTTTCTGTATATGTCGAAATCCAAGTGATTATCATCTTTTATAATGGAATCAAGGAAATGAAGCTGATTATCTGTTTCTGTTTTGACAGTGAATCTCAGTAAATCAAATTGGCTATTAAGCGTGTTCAGAAAGCCATGTGAATCAAAATCTTTACTTGTAATCGCGAAAATGTGTTCAACATATCTATACCAAACTTTTGAAAACTGATTCAATCTTGATTTTAATGAGGTTTCAAGTCCACTTAGGAAAATATTGGCCTTAAAAAGAGAGAGTGTTAATACCCATTGCATATCTGCTTATTTGTATATAGTGATTTTTGTTAAAAGATGTAAGTGTAGTTTCTATCGGGGATATTAATATTTGAAAGCCATTTCTTCAAAATGTGTATCGACTCAGGGATTGGAGTATTTGCAAATAGTGAAACAACATAGAATGAAACGAGAGTATCACCAGGTTTTCAGTAATTAATAAAGTTCATAGATTATTTCTAAATTTGCAATACAACCAATTTATAGATGTAAGAACAAGCTAAAACACCGCTTAGGCAACACCTTTGATAAAGTCTCCGATTTTGACAAATCCGGGATTTACAAAATCAATTGTGAGTCTTGTTCAAAATGCTATGTGGGTCAAACTAGAAGAAATATTTTAACTCGTTATAAGGAACATATTGCTCATATAAAGAAAAATAATGGTGAAAAATCAGCGGTGGCCGAACATATTTTGAATACAGGTCACACCATTTCTCAAGAAAGTTTATCACTTTTAAAACACAGTACAGACAAATATCTAGGTAATATAGAAGGGATGGAAATGTATAAACGAAAAAGCAATTCATTAACCCATTGTTTACATTATTATCCCCAAATAATATTTAAAGAGGCACATTTTGATTTATAATTTAGTTTACTCTGATGATGACTACTTGGTAGCTGAAAGGACCTCAGTACTTTAATAGCATTTTTAGTTGATAAGGGTGATTATTTCTTATCAAAAGTGATGATTGAAGAATAACCCATACTTTTTTGTAGACTTTTTAAATTTATTCCTATGATTCTTTCAATAATTTTCCTAAAGTGAATAACAAATCCAAAAGAAAATTATCATAGGAATTTATCTAATTACACAGTTTAATTTATTGCAGAATAAGCGATAATTTTTTTGTAAATTGATTTGAATAATACATTTCAACAAATATCATAATGAATGATTTATGGAAGAATTAACGTACATTTTTCGTATATAATACATATTAATAAAATTTTATTCCCATCGGTTTTTTTATATCTACATTTTATGACGTTTTTAGCCGATCGTAATTACTAATTTACATCACTCAACAGATTGGATGAGTATGTGACAATATGTATTCTGTTTAATTAATGTCTACACGATCAAGAGCGTATAGTTTAATATTATAAATAAAATGATATTTATGTGATAGTGGAACGCATCGTGTGCGTTATAAAATTATAAAATAATTCTATAATTAAATATTAATTTCAGAGAGAAATTTAACCATGCTATGACTGACTGTATTATGGTTCAGAGTCAAGTTTCCAGTTCTCTTTTTTCTTTCGATGTTGAGTAGTATTCGCAACAAGCAACGCTAGAGATAATTGCTTATAGTTGTTTTATAAATACCCTTGAACGTTGTTTCAACAACTAGGGCTTGCGAATTGAATGTGCCGCCGCTGTATGTAGGAGAGAAAGTTTCTACGTAATTCGCAGAGAGGTTCGTTCCTTAAATGCTCTAGTGAAGGTTTTGCAAATAGAAATTGGCGACCGTTACTTACAGCGGAATTCATATAAAAAAGAACTGGCATAATTTGTAACGTAATGGAGAACGAAAATAATCATTAGACGCGTTAACATTAGGTTCCCAAAAATATTCCTCATAATCAATTTAGGACGCAGCAGATTAGAAGTTGATGGAACGAGAAGGTTATTTGATTGATTTAAACCGAAACGTCGAATTCGGAATTCGTTCATAGTTATATTCGGATTCGAAAAAACGAGAGTTTAATATGAGCACCTTGAAGATGATATAAGCAAGAATCTATCATCACCTCAATGCGGAACTAGCCTGAGTATGTTTTCCAAATATTGTTTTTCACCCTAAGTCGTATATTCACACATGGTGGATTCGATGCTATAATAACCGAAGTATTAATATTGAAGTTAGGCTATATGCGATCACAAATGCTTGAATCTTCAGTTCAATTTCAACCAGTGCACAACTCTTGAGATAACGTAGATAATATTAAAATAGGAACTTATGATTATTGTATTTCTCAAAAATTTGTATCATAATAATCTATGTCCAATATTGTCGATATACTAAGATGCTGGAATTAAACAAGTCCCCTAATTTTTTTAAAATATGTTGTTACAAGGTTGAGTAAAACAATTAAATAACTGATTATATCAAGTTGAAACAAAATCAACTACTTTCTATAATTTTATTCAAAAAAACAGTAAAGTTTAGAGGAATTGAAGAATATAAAGTTGTTGCAAATAATTCTATTATTGTCATCAGTTGACACTTTTGAACGAAGAAAGTTGATATGTTTACATGTATTTAGTTGCACAACATTTGTATGTAACTATTAAGAATGAAATGAAAGGTGATGAGTTGTAGGTTTTACTATTGCATAATGTCGTCTAGCAATAAGTAGACCACGGTAGTAGGTCAAATTCTTGAAATAATTACAATAGTTATTTCAATTCAACTTACTTTCCTAGAATGGATAATGGAGTGGAAGTATGTATTTGACTGATTCGGCTTTTTATAATAAACCTGAAATCTTAGCTGGTCTATTTTAAATGATGGCATCGGGAAAATAAGCATCTGACAGTTTGGAGAAAATACGTGAGCATCTAGATACCGTACTCTCACCCAAGTGTACATGCACTTTAATAATACATGCGTTCAAGAGCAAGGAAAATCAAATGTGTGTACAAAGGACATCGGTCAATCAGCAAATGATATTAATATGAACTTATTGTTGTACAGCGAAACTTGGAAGCCATTTCGGAAGGTCGTGGAACCACCGACGTAAACGGTGCCTGTATTGCACGATCGTAAAAATGTTGGTTGCCACCGGTAATAGTTTTAATTGAAGACGTGTGGAGGTAAACTGATAGTGGAGTAAATCTGGCGAGAAAAAAGACAAGGTTGGCGAAAATTTGACGATGCTTAGTGACCCGGTGGAAAGTGTTTGTTAGGGTACCAATAACAACCCCCTGAAATTTCTATTTCCCAAAATGGGTGCAACCCCCTTTTTTTGTCCAAAAATTGTTTTTTTGTCATTTTTACGAGTAGTTTAGCAAAAAAAAATTAATATCTCTGGTTGTAGTGAAAATTAAGAAACCAAAGTACTACCCTTTTATTGTCAATGTTCAAGGAACTTCCAGTCCAAATTTCAAGTTGATCCGACCTCCCCCCTCCCCGTAATAGATATATGTATACTCATACATGTAAGGAATCTTGAGTAACGGCTAACTCGGTCATTTTTCAACAGATTTGGCTGAAATTTGGACTGAAGATATGAGTTATGGTCTTGAAACTACCCTATAATTTCAAGTGAAAATATTGGATAGTTTTTCAGAAATTCAACTTCAAGTCAATTTTTTAGTTATTTTTCAAATTAAGATATTTCATGTCCTTCACATCCGATCTGGATCTGCTTTGCGAGAAAATGTAGGTATTCGCATCATGTCATGGAACTCATTTTTTATTTTTTTTTCCGGCCTATATTGGCCATTTTATTTTCGGTATTAATATCCCCAAAACTTGTGTCAAATTAATTAATTTGAAGTTTCTAAAAGTGCGAAATTTCGCAATTCTATACGGATATTGTGAGACTCAGAAGTTGATAGCGCTTTAGGCTCCGGAATTTTCACGTGGCCTATCGAAATTAGAAGGTTCGAATTGTATAAAAACACAATTGCATGAACGCTAGACGTCCTATGTAATTAGCTACGAACGTAATCATTGTGACGTTTCCCTCGAGAAGCTCGCTTCGCGTCAGTTAGAGTTTATACATTTTACCTCGGTCTTGTTATGTTGGGGCCGTTTCGTGCTCCGTTCGGGCGGCTCAGTTGTAATAAAGTATTTTCGGCTGTGGGCGGCTAGCTTTCACCCGCTTCGGGTATATTTTAGTAGCAAAAAAAATTCCCTTTGGACGTCGCACGTTAGACGCGCGTAGCTGAGACCTGAGAGTACCTGCTTCTATTTTAATTAAAGTTTCCTATTTAATGAACATTTATCGAAAAAAGAAGGGCCGTCGGGCACGGTCCGACACCTTATCTAACTACATGGAGCGAAAACGGCACGCGAAAAGTCGTCGTAAAGCCGTATTAGGTTCAACCAGTTTGCACTTTTCTAACTCGCCAGCTACGCGCTCCTCACGTGAACGTCATTCGATTTATCTCAAATTAACCAAAATGGCCAATATAGACCGGAAAAAGGAATAATAAAAAAATGAGTTCCATGACATAGAACTATATGCGAATACCTACATTTTCCCGCAAAGCAGATCCCGATCGGATGTAAATGACCAGAGATATCTTAATTTGAAAAATAACTAAAAAATTGACTTAAAGTTGAATTTCTGAAAAACTATTCAATATTTTCACTTGAAATTCAAAAGGTAGTTTTGAGACTATAACACCTATCATCAGTCCGAATTTCAGCCTAATCGGTTGAAAAATGACCGAGTTAGCCGTTACGCAAGATTCCTTGCATATATGAGTATATGTATATTTATTACGGGGAGGGGGGAGGTCGGATCAACTTGAAATTTGGACTGGAAGTTCCTTGGTCATTGACAATAAAAGGGTTCTACTTTGGTTTCTTAATTTTCAATACAACCAGAGATATTAATTTTTTTTTGCTAAACTACCCTTAAAAATGTCAAAAAACCTCTTTTTGGTCCAAAAAAAGGGGTTGTACCCATTTTGGAAAATACAAATTTCAGGGGGTTGTTATTGGTACCACAACAAACATTTTCCACCGGGTCGCTAAGCATCGTAAGATTTTCGCCAACCATTTTCCAGATTTACTCCACTATGGACCGATCACAAATTAATAATGTTGATGACAAAATGAATTGACACAACCCAAATGAAATGCTTCTAAAATTTAACATATTTTGACTGGTCAAATAACTAATAATTGACCACCCCCAACTGTAGTTTTTTACATAGATTGTGCATTAGGTGTAGTAAAATAATTTTATCTATGTAACTTGCTTATTAAATTAAAAATAATTCGAAAAAAGTTGATACTCTGCCCATATGTTACGAATATTTGGAAAATATTCTGGACTAACTACAAAGCATTTTGACGGATTATTTACCATTCCGTATTTACTATCCCTATTTACAAACACTTGTTTTATGTTGTATGAAGAACGCGATGAAGACATTTCTACCTGTTTTATTTTCTCGAGCAATGAACACATTTGTACCTTTTTAATTTTATCGAGCTTATCTTAATGTTTATTGTTACAGGTTTCAATTCTAGTTGTAGTGCTTTACCTCAACGTCAGATATGTTTTCGTTTCATAGACCTAAGGTCTACCGATCGCCTGCAGGATGTTGTATATGCAAAGCTAAATCTAGTAGGTAAGCGAATTCAGATTTGTTTATTTCTCACAAAAACAAAAACATAGCATACTAATTAGGTATTAACCTGAGTATAAACCGGTCTGATAGGACAAGTTATAAATGATTTAGACCCATATTTTTTAATATTACTTTCTTGGTTTTGTTTCATTTCCTTCTTATCTTGCTGGACATGAAATATCCAACGAAATAAACATATTAATAAGCCTTGAATTATCCAACGAAATGAACGTATCATTTTATTTTTTCTCAGTTCGAGGTTTACCGACAGCAAAAAGTATGAGGATGATTTCCTGGAATGTTTTAAACTGTCAACTCCACGTCAAGGAGAAATATGTAATGCGTGCGTTTTATTGGTGAAGAGGTGGAAGAAATTACCAGTTGGATCCGATCGTAATTGGAGGCATGTAAGTAAAAGTTGAAATTTATACAAATTTTAATAAAATTAGGAAGTTATAATGGCAATGACAAGTTTAGAATTATTCAAATACAAAATTAATCAATATGTTCTTCGGCGCTTCATAGTTATATGGAAAACAACAGCTCTATCAAAAATAAAAATCTTGAAAATAAATCAATATTTTCCTCACGAACACTAAATTATCTTATCTCTAATGTTGTTTTTGTTTTGAAATTGAAGCATCAACTGCATATTTTGTTTGTAATTGTACCCAAATGTTCGGTTTGGATAGAAATTAAATTCATTATTACACGGTTATTAGCGTTCAATCTCCGTAGAATTATGAAGATGATGCATCCTGTGATCCCACAAAATGTCATCTAAAGAATGTAACATATATTTACCCTAAATTCACAATCATAAGGCCCTTAAAAATATGAGTATCTTGGTCTAGAATAAGAAAGAAATAGTATGTATGTAACTTTTCAGTATCTTGTTGTCTTGATTCACTTTTAGCACTAGTACCTCTAGCAAAATTATTATATATAAGTAACCTATATACTTCGCACAACACCGGCTGGCTTATCCCATTCCAAAAATGTGGAATCAAGTCTAAAACCTCGCAATACCTTCCAAATCCTATTTCATTAATATAATCGATTTCCTGAAAATTATCAAGTAGGCTATTAGTCTACTACTCAAATAATTGCTCGAAATTAATCATTATGTCATATATTTCAAAAGTGATGATTACTCCTGCTAAAATGCAATTGTGGTATCCGAAACAGGTAGTGGATGCAAGAGCGGGACCGGGTATGAAGTCAATGACTAAATTCAAGAGCAAAATCAAGAAGAGCATCGACAACAACATCGAAAAAATCAAGAAGAAGAAACATTTCGAACGTGAATACAGTCCGTCTCCTTCGGAAAAAAGCGATGGTATCGAAGATGTCGAAATAGCTGAAGTGGATTTTCTGTCCGAAGATGGACCAAGTGGAGGTTCCAGTCGAACGGCTAGTCCCGGCGTTAGCGACTGTGAGGATATTGGTATAGAGAAGAGTAGACGTCACAAGAGTTTGGCTAAGAAGAGGGAAAGCTTTCCGGAAGTGAGCGATTTCATTGATTATAATTACTGGACCCGGTAAGATTTTTAATTATTCTCGATTCGTTAAGTAAAAGCATAATTGTGTGTCATTAGTATTCTGGTTTTGATAATGTAAGTATGGTACACACCAGGAGGAATATGTTTCGAAATTAAACTAGATAGATCAATAAAAATAATCATTCTAGTGAATTTAAATCCTATCGTGATTTGTTAATACAAAATCATGACAAAGATTGGTGGTACTATTAACGCTGGCCCCATTATGCGAACGGATAGTTGCGAATGTTTCTTCCACAGAAGGAAGATCCTTCGCAGGTTGAAACAATGATCGAATTCGTTTTTGCCCAATTACTCGCATAATAAGGATTTTTGCCACCCAAACAATGAGCAGGTTTTGATTTAAAATTTTTGTATCTGGTTCACAATGGTATGTTTTTATTGTTTTGTAGTCAAACTTTTATCTTCTTCAAATGTTGCATTCCTACACCGCAATATCGAAGAATGACTGTTGCCGCTTTTTAATCCATCCAACAGAGGCGATGCAAATTTTTCTCAGTTACATCCATTATGTTGAGATGGTATATCTCTAATGACAATGATCTATGGGGAGTATACATGACGGAGCTACTGGTTTGTTGTGATGAAAATCTTTGGTGTGAAGAAGTAATTCACTATCTAATAATTGTCCATGTGCGAAGTATTTCATTTTTCTCGATTTGAACTATTTGTTTGTTTTTAATCACATTAACTGCTTCATTCGCGGAGTCAGTTCAGTTACGATTTCATTGACCTCTCTAGAACATCTTAGAAAGGTGGGCAATCTCTACCTTTTCTATAGATATTTCCATGGTCGGTGTTCATCAGAAATCTCGTCTGTTGTTCTACCACGAGTGATTCCAGATAGGCGGACTAGACGAGCTCAAATTAGTCACCACTTCGCTGTCAAGCTCGAGACCTACCGAACTTCTTCCTACTAGACTTAATTTTTTTATCCAACAGCGAAGTTGTGGAGGTCTTTCCCTATGCCTATAACATCCAAACATTTAAGAAAAATACGAATCTCCTCTCCCCACATTCCACTATTGACTGACACAATAGTCTAAGTATAAATAAAAAAACGGTTCAGCTAATTGAGAACCAGTGAGCAAGCGGGGTAGTATATTTAAGCTACGGAAAACACTACTGCGCTTGCTCAGTGGTTCCCAATTTTAGTTCTGAACTGACTTCGTGAATAAAGTTATTATTGTCTTCTAAAAAAAATGGTTTCTTGAAAGTGTGAGTTCATAATTGATGTTAATATTGTAATTTTTAATTCTCACAATCCATTTTTTTTTCGATTCGTACTATTAGGTTTCGAGGTCGATTATTACACCTCATCCTCAGATATACAGGGTGTATCAGTTTTTTCGTTCATAACTTCGGCAAACGATAGAACTTCTAAAAATAATAGGGGTTTTTCATATAAAATTTTTCTCTAAATCACTTCGTTTTCGAGATACGGTGTTGAAATTGAAAAAAAAAATTAGTTTTTTGCGAATATCTCCGGTACCGTTCATCGTACAGAAAACAGCTTTTGTAAGCAATCTCTACTCATAGTAAGCTATATTTTGTGCGATAAAAATTTTTTTTTATTCATAATTGGTAAAGATTTTGAAGGGGTAGTGGTTGTTTTTAACCCCAACTTCTACGCCATTAGAAAAAGTACGGTTTTGAGATGCCCATTTGAACCGCCAATGTTTTCTACACAAAAAAAGGTACTCTTGGTCATAAGCTCTAAAGTTGACCGTTTTCGAGAAAAATCTACTTTTATGTTGAAAAACATGGTCAATTTTTTGGTTTCGTTACTTGTTTAAAGAAATTTCGTTTAATTGGTAAAAAATAGATTTTATTTCAAAGAATTGACAATGTTTTTCGACATAAAAGTTGATTTTTCTCGAAAACGGTCAAGTTTGGAGCTTATGACCAAGAGTACCTTTTTTGTGTAGAAAACAATGGCGGTTCAAATGGGCCTCTCAAAACCGTACTTTTTCCAGTGGCGTAGAAGTTGGGGAGAAAAACAACCACTACCCCTTCAAAATTTTCACCAATTATGAATAAAAAAAATTTTTTCATGGCACAAAACATAGCTTACTATGAGTAGAGATTGCGTACATAAGTTGTTTTCTGTACGAAGAACGGTTCCGGAGATATTCGCAAAAAACTGAATTTTTTTTTCAATTTCAACACACCCTGTATCTCGAAAACGAAGTGATTTAGAGAAAAATTTTATATGAAAGACCCCTATTATTTTTATAAGTTCTATCGTTTGCCGAAGGTATGAACGAAGAAACAGCAACACCCTGTATATGTATAAAGCATGGCTGTGATAAAGAAAAAGGAATCAAATTTGTTAAAACAGTTTTAAAAATCTTTTCATTTCAAAATTTGATCAAAATAGTATTTTTTAATTAATATAATATTGTAAATTTTTTAAAGATTCACTTACATTCAATATATAATTATTTATTTATCGATAATAATTATTTATATGGCTTCATTTCCAGATAATTAAAGTTTATATGTAAGATTTCATTTTTGATTTATATAATACATGGTCAACAGTTGAATTTCAAAAAGCTAGTTATTCTATTGGAGAGGAACTTTAGATAACAAATATGTAAAAAATTATTAAAAAACTAGTATAAAAAAAATTGGATATATCAAACTTTCAAAACATATCCAAATTTTTATAAGTTTTTTAATTAAATTTTTTAACAATTTGTTATCTAAAGTTACACATTCCTCACCATTCGAATAACTACTTTGTAGCTTCCTGAATTTCAACTGTTGAACATGTATTATATAATTCAAAAATAAAATCTTAACATATAAACTTTAATTATCTGGAAACGAAGCTATATGTAAATAATTTTATATATTGAATGTAAGTGAATTTTTTGAAAAAATTTACAACAAATTAACAATTTACAATATTATTAATTGAAAAATTCTATTTTGATCAAATTTTGAAATAAAAAGATTTTCAAAACTGTTTTAATAAATAAATTTATTTTTCTCACAGCCATGCTTTATATATACCTGAGTATGAGGTGTAATAATTGACCTCGAAACTCGGTAGTACGAATCTATATTAAATTGATTGTGAGAATTAAACATTACAATATTAATATCAATTATTGTCTTGCATGCACATCAAGATCCATCGTTTTGAGAACGTCTAGGTATATGTATACATTTGCTTAACGCAAGAAAGTCTGTACTGCCTTTTGAGTCGCCTAACAAAACAGTCTGCTTTCAATCCCTTAATGATATGCGAATATGTTGAGGGGTGATTCCTGGGTCAATTTTAAATAAAAAAGTTTCTATAAACCTGTCCTAAAACGCTCTGTTTTCGATATACATGGTGGCAAAGTTTTATCTTTGTGGTTTTTTTTTCAAAAATCTCTGAAAATGATTTGAGATATTGAGCCGAGTTTTGGGGCAGATGTCGTAGTTATGGGTTAGCCTTACAGCAATTTTAACAAAAAAAGTGGTACGACACTGAGCTTTTTCGATCTAGATATTTTTTGGATAGCCTGGTCAATTCTATATGAAAAAGTTCTCGAGAGATTTTTTCGCCAGATGCGCCGTTTTTGAGTAAAAAAATAAAACCGTTGTATTGACCGAAAAAATTAATGGAATTATTGATGAATACAATTTTGCAATAAATTTAATTTGCCGCTGTCACTTAAGTTTTAACGTTCCACATTTTCAAGTAAGTCTCTGTCGTTCAAATCTGTTGCTGTAAGTGTCTTATTACAATTTTGTTAATAACAATGGTGAATTATTTGCCCTGTATATCGAAAATTGACCCAGGAATCGCGCCTTAAAATATTCGCATATCATTACGGAACACCTGTGTTTTCTCCTGAGAATAATTAGTAGGAAGGTGGGGGTGAAAATATATGCCCAATTTTTCTCTGTCGAATTGTTGTTTGAATAGGATAAACAATAATACATGATACGGTTTGTCGAGTCTCTTGAAATTATTGATGACTCTTCAGGGAGGTGATTTGCTGTGGAACTATCTACCGGGGTCGATACGGTGAGGTGTTGTCGGATCCGAGGTTCCTGAGACCGTGCAGTTCTCTAGCTGTCAAGTGCAAAATCGAACAAACCAAGGCTAAAGAAGACAATCACATCTCTGAAAATCCACCTACCAAGTCGTTTAGCGACAGCAGCTCAGATTCCGGCTACGACGAATCTTCCAATCAAGGTATCGTAGTTGGTCCTGCTAATTTATTCAAAAAGGTACGCGTCAGTATAGACGAACTGAACAGACAAATACCGAATATTAATTAATGAATGCTCTCTTTAGATTGTTTTAATTTATTGGTACATATTAATAATGATCGTTACGTTTATAAAATATTTATGCCTTTCTTGCACAGGAATGATTTGACTCGTAGTGGAAGGGCTTATTGCGAGTCTGTTGTGAGAAAAAAGTAAATTTATGATAAGCGCCTCTGTTAAGGGTCATTTATAGAAGATTTCTGTTTGAATTGCTGCACCAAACAAGTTGTTGGTACTTTTGAGTCATGTCATCATTATTATTATGAATAAAATTCAATTTACTTTGGAAACTTGCAATCTTAAAACCTTGCTTCTAACTCATTTCAGATGTACTTTAAATTGAACAAATCTGCCAATTTTAAGTATGTTTGAATTTTTAAGGTTTTTTGTCTAGGCATATTATGAAATTCTCGAATAGTGGCAAATGCCTTGAAAAGGTAGAACAAATGAAACTTTCTATAAATGAAGATATATTTTCAATCATATTGAATCATTGATTTCAACATTAGTCAAATGTGTTATATATTAAAGAAATGTAAAAACATTGAACTCACTAAAGTCGTTTATGTTTTATAAACTTTTAGTCTTAATTTTTCAGAAAACAATCAAAAATCAATCAAGTATATTTTTAAATGATCTAATAAATTTAAATTTTGTGTCTTATGAACAATATTAATAGATTAATTTTAAAAAATAGCATGATATTATACACTGGTCAACACAAGTCTTGTTTCCTTTATTTTTTTTCTGTTATTGGGTATTTCTATGGCCCTGACTATGAAAAAAATACTGGGAGATTGCTAACAGCTTTACCTTTTGAACTATACAGTTTTATTATTTGGACAAAAAAAATAATACATTATGTTTACAACATTTCTATTGAACACTAGCAAATGATCTTTGATAAAATTTCCTTGAATGAACGACTTTAGGTAGATCTCGTTGCAAACTCCAGCAGTAATCTGCCATCATATGTGTGAGCCCCACCACCCCTGATAACGCTCTTCCATTGTCCGAAGATCCTGATGAAATTTTTCACCCTGCTCCTCGCTAAAATCACCCAGATTTTGTGGAGATCTGTGTAAATGCGAGTAGAGGAAGTGGATTTTATGTTCACGTTGATACCTAGCTCTCGCAAGTTCGATAGCATGCACTCAACAAGCTCGACATGGTCGTCAGATTTCTTTTTGCCTAGGAAATTACTCATAACCAAAACCAATCAATTCCAAGCTTTGGATTCGACTTCAGTCATTGATTTAACAAAATTAGGATCTTTCACGAGTTGCCTAATCTGAGGCCCATCAAAGATACCAGCTCTCAATTTTTCTGTACTTAATCCTGGAAACTGTAGAAAATTAAAATATTCGCCACTTTTGTCAAGCGACTGCACAAATTGTTTCAATATGCCGAGTTTAATATGAAGTGGTGGCAGTATGATGTTGTCTATGCTAACTAAAGGCACGTTTGTAACATTTTTTTGTACCAACTTTTAGCTCTTCCCGCACTAGCCAAACTTTTTGTGACCAATGGTGTTGTTTATCACGACTGTCCCAGACACACATGAAACAAGGGAACTTTGTGTATCCCCCTTGTTAACCTAAAAGAAAGTTAACCATTTTCAGATCAACACGAATGACCCATTTGTGGTCTTGATACTTAATTTTTTCCATAACCTTAAAAACATTTGCGTATTCTTCTTTTAAAGTCGTCGAATGTGCAATAGGTATAGATCAGTACTTATTACCGTTATGAAGCAAAACACACTTTAAACTTCTTTTGCTGCTGTCTATGAATATGAAAAGACGCCAATCACTAGGTTGGTACTGTTTTAATCCCATCTGTTGCAAAATACCACCAACATCGTTACAAAAAACTAAATTCTTTCTGAGAAAAATGCGGTAACAGATTTTTTTTTTGGGATAAGCAAATTTTTTTCTTAAACGAGATGCTAAAATTTCAGAAGCTTCTTTTGGTAAGTTCAGATCTCTTACTAAGTTATTTAGTTCTTTCTGATGGTTGAGGTTCTGAAAGGCTACACTTGCAGTCTGAATCAGAGTCTTCACTTGATGTATTTCGTTCGGGTTCACAGAGATTTGGATCATCAGAAGATTTAGATGTGCTGGATTGTACCTCTTGTGATTTCAATTGAGGTCGTTGAGCAGAAGATAAGTTAGGATATGACCATTTACTTCGATTTTCACGGTTAATTCCGTTTATTTTCACAACGCAGAAGTAGCAATCGTCTTGATGATTTCGAGGTTCTCGCCAAATCGTGGGTGTTACGAACATTATTGCATCTCTTTTTCCACTGGACCATACAATATGAGGAAACCATGGCTTGTCCTAATTACACAACTTTATTTTAAAGTGTATTGATGATACGCAGTTTTCACAAAGTCCGATATTTTTTTTTTGCAAATATATATTCACCACAAATGTATCAAAAATAATCTGGATTAAGCACACAACATCTTCTTGAAGTCAAATCGAAAACTACAACAAAATATATTTTAGTGTCCAATAAAAAACGAAAATCTAAGTAGAAATAGTAAATGAGGGTGGTTAGCTATAACTCAAAAACAAAAGCTGTTGGAGAAAAATTGTTGCCATATTTAAAAAATACGCATCAATTTGAGATAGGATCAAAAAAAAATCACAGGAAACAAACAATTTTATTTTTTTTGTTCACCACTGTTATTAAAACATTAATTGTAGTTGCTAGTAAATTTAGGTGCAGAGATAGTGCTGAACTATTTATTTTATAGAAATCCATTTTAATAAAATGAAATAAACAATTTTTTTGTCAATTTCCACAAGAGATTTTATTCAGCAATAAACACGACCGGTTTCTACTTTTACATCATTATCAAGTGATAATTGATTATTGCTAATGATGTAAAAGTCGAAACTGGTTGTGTTTATTGAGAAATAAAATCTGTTGTGGATATTAGACAAAAAAAAATGTTTAATTTCATTTTATTAAATTTAGGTGCATTACAATTGATTTTAATTTATACAATAATAGAATATTATATCACAGAAATGTTACTTCATACTGTTAGTATAGCATTTGAATGTTTCAAATAGTCGGTATGTTAAGTTTAGTGTTTGCATACTTCAATTTTTATTTACTTATGCAAAAATGCATCGCCAAAAATTCTAACGGTGGTGGTAATAAGTAGATAACCAATGTCTTACTCTCAACAACTTTCAACATTGGTTTGTCAACCATAAATAGTTTGTAAAAGTAAGAGAATGAGTTCGTCGGGTCGGATATACAATTTTTTCACAACTACCCCTCATGATTGTAACATTTGAGTTGAGCCCTTCCAATATTGAGTGTACTCGAACAGCATGGTGCATTTTTAATACTTGATATTTTAGTAACAAAGACAATTTGTACTTACTAATTTATAAAAGTGTTTAGCAAATTAATTTAATGAATCATTAGAGACTGTACAAGAGTTTGTAATCTAAAGATACAACATTTAGTTGAATATTTTCCGCAAGAAATGCATAAATTGTTTTTCTTGCCAACAGTACAAATGACTGAGCAAAGTTTATTCCTGTGAACGTTTTAACCTCACGTTCAGCGTTAAAATGTTTAAAATATGTATTATTTATTATGTGTTCTTTAATACTTCTTTAAAAAACGCGATGGAATTTTTATCAACTGATTTTAAAAATTGTTTATTAATTTCTTTTTTAACTTTTCAAGTTGAGTTTGTGTTGTTTCATCATTCCAAATTAATTCACTATAGTTTTTTGTAGTTTAAACCATTCCAGATGTTGCTGAAAAGCCACATCATTTTTATCTGAAATTCATGTTATTTAAAGAAGTCTTATCGTAATTATTATGAATTTATTCATTCTAAGGATGTTCCAAATCAATTGTTGATTGGGTCCAATAAATGGATTTTCTTTTATCACCAGTTTGATATATTGTAAGAAACAATACAGAAGAATTTTAAATGAATTTAGACCTCCAAATTGATCAAAGACAAAGTATAAAAAATTTTTCCATAAAGGACATGTAATTGTGAATATTTTTATTTCAGTTCTCAATTACTTTTCATACTTTCAAAAAAGCTTCTATAATTATTGTCTAACCAAATTCAATATTTCAATCTATCCATTCAATAAGCAATTAATTGCAAATATTCAGTTGAAGTGATTAAAAAATTGAGGTAGCGATATGAAGTTGAGTCTGGAATTTTTTTACAACTTTCTATCAAGAGTTAATAGTTGTACGCGAAGAAATAAAACAGAAAAGGTCGAAAAAAAATCGGATGAACCGATTTTGATAATCTTTTTTTTAATCGATTCTGGAAGTCATTTAGAAAAAATTTTACCATTTACCGCTGAACGCGATTCCGGTGTAAGATTTAAGCTAAGACGCACCTGAGGCTTAGGACTTCCTGGTACTATCGTCGTATCCAGGGAATTCGCAGAAATACCTTCTGCAAAGGAATGAAACCTGTTAGGGAGGTTCTCTTTGAGCATACGGGTCATGACCATGATGCTCAATAGTCACCTCATGCTCAGGATACCCTGATGACCTAGGTCATCTCCATGCAATCAAATTCGTATCTCGCGAGGTTTTCGGGTCCGCTGAATGCGATTCCGGTGCTACGATAATAACATTTTTGACATTAAAATATAAAATATTTCAGTATTACTTTTTTCGCATTAGAAAAATTCAGTAAAGTTTTATTGTAGTGCAAACGGCATTTTTAATTCTTTGTTGTCGATATCACAGATCTGTTCACCAGATGCTTCGGTGATTGGTCCGAACTCCAGAAGAGTTATCAGCGATCCGAAAAACCCCGGAGATACGAATTTGGTTTTATTTCAGAGCATATTAAAAAACAATCCATGGGTCATCAGGGTATCCTGACCACCAGGTGACTATTGAATGGTCATGGTCACAACCGGCAACCTCAAAAAAACCTCCCTCACAAGTTACATCCCATTCCAAAAGATAATTTCACGAGTTCACTAGAGACGACGATAGTACCAGGATGTCCTGAGCCCCAGGTGCGTCGTAGTTGAAATTTGGCACCGGAAACGTGTTCAGCGGTCCCTAAAACCCCCGACAGACGAATTTGGTTGCATTGCACAGCATATTAAAACTCAGTCCATGGAGATGACCTAGGTGATCAGGATATATTGAGCACCAGGTGACTATTCAGTGTCATGGTCATGACCCATATGCTTAAGAGAACCTTCATAACAGGTTCCATTCCTTTGCAGAAGGTATTTCTGCGAATTCCTTGGAGACGTCGATAGTACCAGGATGTTCTGAGCATTTTCCTCTGTAGAAATGCTAAAATTCACATTAGAACATTTTTTCTAAATGACTTCCTGAATCGATTAAGTAAAAATTATCAAAATCGGTTCATCCCATTTTTTTTTACTTTGTCCGTTTTTGTGCTTTATTTCCTCGACTAATGTATTTTATGCCGAAAACATTCTTTGTTTAATCACATCTAAAAAATTATACATCACGTTCCTTTATCGAAAAAAAAACTACTTTGCTTAGATATATATCTTTTCACTGCCTTATATATAACTGGTATAACCTTCCTCTTTATCAAGTTTTTAACATTGAAAAATCATGAACTATCAAAAAGCAATAAAAACGTTCCATGTTAATGGAATGAATAATGATAATCAAATCTTTTAACAGTAGTTTCATTCAACATGTTGAAACTACAAGTTGAATACTGTTTTAAATTTTTACCTCTCCTCTTCTATATTGTTTCGATTTGGGTTAGTTAAATGTTATGATGATCATATCGTAAAATTGGTGTCTTGACATAACTGCCAAAAACTATTCAAATTGTTGAAACAAAGTGTTCCTCTTTGACACGTAATCTAACATTGTGTACATTTAGTCTTAAAATTATAATATACATTTAACATTATTTATTTCTGATAATTTATTTTTTTGAACATGTGGCAGCAATATTTTAGGTATTAATTTTCTTGATTGTGCATTATTGTGTGAAGTAGTTGATTTCATTGCTCTAAGTTTGCCTTGGAAGTTTTAACTCGCATACATAACAATTGAGGTAATTTACTGTACTGGTCGTTTTTGTGTTTATTACAGACTTTTTGAGGTTAATACATACCTACAACCTCCAATTTGAAATAGTGGGGTGAATTGATATTTTCACTTTACACCAAAGTTATATACAGTATAATTATTATTCAAAATTCATAACAGATTAAATGAGGTTTGCCTATTTTTCACAAAGGTACAACATCTTAGTGGAAAAAATATACAGATTGACCCGTGAAGGAGTCTTTAGAGCTAGATCGACCCAGACGCATTGTATTGTTTTACAAGAAAAACAGGTTAAGCGCAATAGTTGGTTGTAATTCGCGATAGAAGGATGGTTATACGTTGATTTAAGAATTTTTATTATCGTAAATCGGTTCTATGAATAATAAAATACATTTGCAACACCTACTTCAATTCGATTCTAGTTCTAGCTTCATTTGTTGATAAATTTTTTTCGGGCAGGTCAAGCGCAATAGTTGGTTGTAATTCGTGATAGAAGGATGGTTATACATTGATTTAAGAATTTTTGTTATCATGAATCTGTTCTATGAATAACAAAATACATTTGCAACCCCTACTTCAATTCGATTCTAATTCTAGCTCCATTTGTAGATACATTTTTTTCGTGCTTATTACACCACAATATTGTACGGATGCAACATCCATATGGTCTAGCTACACGTGTGACAGGCCCGATATGTATAGAACGCCCATTCATCCCCACCGCTCATTTAAACTCAATCTATATGATTCATTGTCTCCGAACAGAAGGGACATCAGAGAGATGACTGGAATCATAAGGTCACTGTCGCTTTAGTAAACAGCTATGGGCATCACAGAAGACCCAATATGTAGGAAATGCAGAGGGGCGGAAGAAACTGCCTCTCCACATCCTGTTGGAATGCCCAGCATAAGCATCCCTCAGCCACCGACACTTCGGAGAATCAAGACTGTTCGCAGCACTGGCAATATTCTGGGTTTCTGGCGAGCCACAAACCTGCTAGAATAAAAAAGGTTTCTGACCACGGAGTGCACAATGGACCCAACTAAGTTGCCTACGTGCATTTGAGGGCTACGCCTCCTCCGTTCAAACGATGAATATGATGCATAACGAAACACATTTTCTTAATAGACACAGTTAAGGCAATTCTAGGTCGAACGGTGACAACACATCTATCAGTTCCTGACGGCTGTTTCGCTCGCTGATGAACTCATTAGAGAGCGGAACTCTGTCAACTTGTATAGTAGTTCAAACGATGTTTTCATTGAACTATATGATGGGTTAACACAAAGTAACGGCATCTAGAAGCAAGTGAACAAAACCTTCTTTAATTTGATTTGATATTTTTGCACAAACTTTGTTTTTGATATTATCTCATTTATAATAAGATTGAAACTTTAAAATTACGTCATGTTTAGTAACATAATCTACCGAGATGAAGATGGTTCCAATTTGTATGTTGCGCACCTTCTGGATATCCATTAACCAAATAGTTGTGATATTTTCTGCTTCAAAGTTATCTGTAATCGGCTTTGGATCCGTCAGATCGAATGGCTAGAGCTCGTAAAATATCTTATCAATTTTTTGTTGGATGTTTGATTTCCTTAAGAATCTGGTTTGACAAGCATCGGAAGGTTTCAAATATCAAAATAATCTATAAGTAGATTCACTCATACAATGGAGCTTAACAGAAAGCTGAATTTTGCGACACATCCTTAATGCACATAACTATTGAAGCTGTAATAGGTTAATAATGATTTTTGACACAGGTTTGAATTATACCGTGCTGAATAAGTACACTGAATAAATTCATTTTTAGCCAAACTATTCATTTCTGAGGGATTCTGAAACAGGTCGATTTTTAATCTTCATTTGCCACTTTTATAAAGGAAAATGAAGACCTGTAGAGGATGATCCATGTTTCAGTACAATTTTTTCCAATGGAACATCCTATATAGTATTCAATTTTTGGAATCTCCATGGAAAGCTGAATACAAAAATATTTCACACATAGGGTTTGTATACAGTGCGTCCGTTAAATTCAGTGCTCTCGTAAAGTAGTAAACAATTTTTGGAAAGAACGCTCGTAGCCGTTGAATTTTATTTTCATTTGGGCAATCTTTCAAATTTAATTAATACGTAAAGAATGATTAGTGTAGGAGAAATGATGTCATCGGTATTTTTTGATGGCAACCCCATTTTCCATGAGGGAATGTGAAGGACCTTTTTGACATACGCAAAGGTAACATGAGTATGGGTAGCACGAAAATAAAAGGGTTGCCATCAAAAAATACCAATTACGTCATTTCTCCTTCACGAATCATGAGTGAGTAACTAAATATTCAGACGTAATTTCAAAGTTTATATAAATGCCCCAGGTATGTATTAACCTCAAGAAATATTATTGTTTTGTTTATGGAGATAAGAGCTTTCAATCCATGACTTGAGCATTGTTTCTGTTTCATGTATGCTTTTTTATTTAGCATAACGCTTGATGGTTAAGTCTGTATTTAAATATAGGAGGAGAATATCATATTCTTGGTGCCTATAGACTGCAAGTCTAGTCGTTTCCTCGGTATATAATTGCAAATGAGAGAAGTCTCCTATTTCATAATTTAACATTGAACATAATTGATTATGCATTCTAATTCTATTTTGAACATAGGAGAGTTGCCACCTTTGGAACAAATTGCGTTCATATTATTTTTTTCCCGGATTTGTAATTGTTTCATGTGATTTTTTTAACCGTATTTGGAGCTTTGATAAAAAAAAAATGCTTCGAGTCATTGCATTAATAAGTGCATCGTCATCCACATCAATTTTTCATATGCTTTTTCCCTGGTTTCTGTCACGGTACTCACCAGACTTGATTCGCCACAAACTAAGAATTCTTAGTTTTCTTCAATAAACTAAGTTACAAGCTGTTTAGTCAAGTTTTGTATGAGTAAATTGCACACTTCAATGACAACGAAGACTTAAAACAACGTTTTAAACCAATAGATGGGGAAGGCCGAAGATCTGACTACAAACGTAAATGAGACGTCATCAACAAAAGGCCTGGAGTAGAGGCTTAGACAGAGTACCGTTTAGTTTTAATGGCGCGTGGCCACGGTCGATATTACGTACGGATGACCGGCTTCATTGTGACGTCACGATCCAGTAAACTCAGGCCTTGCGTATGTAGACTCTAAAGGAATTGGATAAACACTTCGGCGCGCACTTAATATTCACAGGCTACGGTTAAGAGCGACAACGCACGACACGTCGTGTCGAAAATCAAATTTGAACTGAAATCGATACCGACTTTTCACCGCCAGTCTTCGGTTATATTATAACACGCCGCAATGAAAACCGACGGGTCCTGGTGTACTTTGATAATAAGTCATAGTGAATTTAGCAAGAGATTACTAGATACTAGTTCATTGTGTTGATGAATGCTTTGACTAATATTCCTCTTTACATATCTGCCTGAATTACTTAAGTAATCATATTTTCTAGCCGTTTCTCTAAGCTTCGCAGTGTTTATAATTTCACATCACAGCAAAATTTCATAAATTATCACCGAACTGGCAGCTTCTTTCGGGCCTGAACCGGGTTGGTGGCACTGCTGTTTGGCAAGAAACGGCGGGGAAATTTTGACATTTAAAATCAATTAAGGTATAAAAAGCCTAATGTCCCAAAGGTGGCAACTCTTCCTTATTTTCTCATATCAGTCTGTTTGTTCTGTTTGATAATACTGCCTCTCATTTAGGACTTGACTTTGTTTATGTAATGCTGCGTTCAAGTCAAGATAGCATCGAGTACATGCTGATATTAATGTGATTTGGGAAAATTTTGTATATATGAGCAACTACTCATATATTCAAAACTGGGCATGTTATTATTATTGCATAAATGCTCAAAATATATTCGATTTCCTTGTTCTTGTTGGTAAAAATGTTGACAGGTTTAGGTAGTAAATTTAGGGTTCCGTGTCCGCGTTATTGCTCACGTCTTCTCACTTGAGTTGTACACTTTTTCTTCATGCACTGAACGCACTCTGTGGCGTAGGAGGCAAAAATGTGATAGTGGAAGCTACATGCGCACTCGAATTTGAAGAAATTGATGTATACTGATGTCGGAACTTGAGATTGAGTAATTCCAAATATTCTAATTCCTCGTCGGGTCCAATCACTAATTTTCAACATCATCAGGTAGACCATAGCAGTATTCCAGTGCTGCAACGGTCTAGGGTCATTAGAATCGAAAAGACACATTTTATCTAGAGAAAACTGAAAATAAAAGATCTGTTGAACATAAGCATCAATCATGACTGGGCATTGGAAAGTTTCCCACCATGATTCATGGGCATGAATAAGGTTGAAATGGCTTCAAGTAAGCAATATATTTTCGGAGTCTAATCAATAACTGAGTCATTTTCATATGGTGAGAGGAAGAATCATTCAGAATCTTCAAAAATTTATGTATTTTCAAATGCTTCATTGAATACGTCACTTCTTATTATTTTTTGTTTTTCCTACTACCGTCTCTTCCAAGGATCTCTTGAAAATGCTACACTAGTTTCTACAAGGGAAACTCTTCAATTTCAATGGAACATCTCGTACTGAATAATGTATAAATTTGTGTCTCATTCCCACTTTAATATTGAATTTGAATGGGATTAAGACTATTCCACATCAACTTAAAACAATTCTATTCCAGTGGCCTTTTTTTTTCAATTTCACCATGATTCCAAATTGGTATTTTTATGATGACGTGATTATCTTAATTATGGCATCTGTCTAATCTTTCTAGCATTTACAAATGTAATGATACTTCACTGTTATCGGAGGTTGTGATTATCGCGAATTTATTGCATTTTTTTATTCACTATCTGAGTTCTCTTCGATGACTATCTACCAACTAACGAGTTAAATACATTGCCTAGAAGTTATTTTATCAAAACATAAAATTATGAGAAAACTATCTTACATTTATAATTGACTCATTACTTTATTAACGAGATTTTTTGCGTAATCTTTGTGCAATTATGGCGTTAGCATCATGGTGGTTGTCAGAAGTTCCGGTCTTTGAGCTTACAAAACTGCAGGTTCTAATTATTACAGGAATAATTGGATTTGGGGCACATGTCAGTCTTATACAGATCAGAACAGACTAGATTTCGTTTTTAATAGTAGGTACCAACTTGGAAATTATACATAATAAAAAATTAAATTTTGACGTAGAATAAGTTGTTTCGACAACCTTCTCGAATTCTGTCATCGTTATGAGCTGTTTTTGTCATTCTAGATGATTTTCTTTTTGTTGGCAAAATCTGCTATTGATTGATCTACCAATAGCATAAGTAAATGAGTGTGGCTCCGCCGACATGCTTATGGTCACATTCGACCAGTTCATCAATCTGGCGTCCATTTTGATTTGATCTGTATAATCTGATACTATTTTAATAATGAGACGTTCTAGCGACCTAATATCTTGCTTTAAGGATTTGTAGATTGCAAGATTTTCTTAAGTGATTTAATAATAGCAAATACTCTGATGTAATTTTGGCTAAGTGGCCGATCATATCCATACTTGAATATCCGGAGTGCAAATATTAAAAGTGGATCTCAATTAAGTTGTGAAAGATACATTCTTTAAATTCACAAATTATTTTAAGAAAGTATATATATAAACATATATATATGTTTAACATTAAGAAATTATTATGATCATAGCTCTAAGATATAGATAGAATTATTTATTTAATTTAGAAATGTCATTTGGCTAGCTTTATTATTTCTTAGTTCATTATAGTGCTTGTGAACTCACGTTACAAATATTCTTCCATTTACTCGAGGATCGAGTGAAGACTTTGATTAGGGGTCTAATGATAATGTAAGACCAATTTTTGACGCTATTTTATGAACTTGTCTATGGAATGAGGGTATGTAGAGTATTTTTAATAAAAATCAAAACATCATTTTATAAAAAGTATTTTTAGCTAGCCAATTATAGAAGAGAGTATTAATGTAGACCTTTGCAAGGAATATTCTAAATTTTATCATTTTATAAAAAAGCTAAAATACAAATGAATTGTTGTTAGTAAAGCCAAATTGTTACTAATGCAATAATATTGACAGCAATTGTTATTTGATATCTCAGATGTTTGAGGTTATATGACGAGATTTTATAGTAATTGAATGTGTGAAACTTAGTTTCTAGACTTCAAAAGTCATATATGAATTAAATACGCAAACAATATGGTTGGTATTAATAGAAATTATTCATAGAATTGTATAGAACATTTGTTTTTGTCCGTGAATAAAGTGAATTTTATTTTATGTAATGAGTGTTATCGAAAATTCCATGCAATGTGAGAAAATTCTGTATTCTGTATTTATCAATAAATTTTTTAAGTATAACTTGTTTTGATTGCTGGTTGAGGTTGAGCTTAACTGTACTTTACACAACAAGCAAAGCAATTTACACCGTTCTGAAAAGAGCAACACACATTATGCTTGTTTTGTACCATATTTCCCCAGGATCCATGAAAGTGTTAATCTTCGGAAATTACTTGCGATCAATGGATGGTTTTGAAGTTTGAAGTGGAGGAGCGTTAGGCAAAATGGATAGAAAGCGCTCGATGAATCGAGTCGTACTGTGTATGAGCAAAATGTGTTCGTTCTAAACCTCCACATTCAATAAGCGCTATAGGTAAAAACAACAGAATAAGTGCTTTCAAACGGCGATTCATTTTATTTCAGTAATATTTTTAATAATCCTTCCGTAAACCCCACACAAGGGGTTTTGAATGTATCCAATTATTCCTTATACATTTGAGAATGTGAATCGAATAGATAAAATAATGGTCTTGAATTATCAACTGGATGAGGATACACGATACTTATTTTGCGATCATCCTCTGTGATACCTTCCTGGAAAATGTCCCTTAATTGTTGCCTGTTGAGGGGAGTTTTTACATACATTAATTCCCACCAACTTAATATAATATGTATAAACTGGGCTGTGGATTTGGAATGCTCAATTATATTTGAACCAAGTTGAAGTAAGTAGAGCCTGTATAATATATTCATTGAATACCTTAAAGGCTACTTGTAACATTTTGACGTTCCAAATTTGTAGGATAATGCTCTCAAATTCAAAAAATATCCATTGAATTATCAACTGAATGTGGATACACGATACTTTACTTGTTATATTTAAAAAAATTTGTGCATTATTGTCACATAAAATACTGAATATTTTGTATCAATTTTTTTTCAAACTTTTGTCATTCCCCTTTAAGCCAGGATCACAACATTTATTCGGCATAAGTAATTAACTAGCAAACGTCAGTAAACTATACGTGCGACACAAAACCCGGCAAGAACCAACATCAACATTCACTTAGGAAGCCATTTTGCAACGCACTTTATTCAGTCATAACACTTATTTAAATATAATTTTTCACAAGAAAGTGTTAATTAAAACTGTTTAATTCTGTCGTATGCTACGTACCTTCTCAAAGCATCTTGTTGATAACGTCACTCTGACTTTTATACTAAGCGTTCAGGCCTTCTACTATAAAGAGTATTGAACTACTACGCCCAAAAACAGTTCTTATTTTCACCACTTTAAAGCAATTGTTAAATCCAAACGACCAATTGAAACCCTCATCTTCCCAGTGGTTTACGAACGCCAATTCCAGAGAGATTGTAAATTTTTGCATATCTTCTTGTGTTTGAGATAGTTCACGAGAATGAATAATGTTTGAAGGGGAGGTTTAGAGTTAAGTTCCTCGGTTGTTTGCCTCTTGCAAAAAATTTTACTTTTGTCGATTCACTTTTGAAGTGTCCACGTGAGCTTGATTATGTTCGCCTGGTTGTCTCGAAAATGTAATATTACATCCAATGGTGTAGGCTTTACCGTTGCAGTTAGTTGTTGAGTAAGTCCATTTTCTTTATTCAGTGTTCTTCAACAAAATACCTCTTGAATATTTGAAATTGTTTTCGAGAAACGATTTGTTCTGCCCCTCGCTGGCTTATCATTGTTGTAAATTTCATCTTAGATCTATCACTTTCAAAATAATGAACTAAACTGAAGAAAATATACTACCACATGGTACTTAAACCTTTATTGTTATCATAATTTGCAATTATCTACTCAGCAAAATATTCCTTCATTGTTCATTTAGCCGGAACTGTATAATACAGGTTATTAGGGTATTATAGAAATTTCGGTTTCCTAGAATCAGCTAGGTAGGTACTTAATACGAAATAAAGAAAGATTCCACATACGTTCACAGTAAATGCCAAAAATGTCATGAATTTGAAACTTGCCATACATCACGTTAAAGTATATAAAATAACCTTTCATTTGAGTCTAAGCAAAGTAAACTACGACTTTTTCGCCAGCTGGGAAGCAGTTTGGAAATTTCCGAAAAATTGACTTAAATTTATCTTTATAATCCTGTGTTAATTTATCTAAGTTATCTTAACGATTCATAAAATTTAATTCTATCTCTCAATGTACTTACATGAAATTGTGGACAATATTTCAAAGAAACCTTAAACTTGTTTATACTTACCCAGAACATTTTCTCGAGTCAGTTCTATTGAAATGTATACGAACCGGGAATGGAATAATTACTGTCAGAATAATTGCCAATCATTGAAATTGTCATAAACACTCCTCAATACCAAACGATTGGACTTTAGATGAATGTGCGTGTATAGCTGATCTATAGCTGAGCATCGGATCGCATTTTGTTTATCAATGATCTACTATCCTTTCAGAGCTTTATATTTACAAAAATATGAGACTCTCAATGGACCAGAGTAGTGTAATTGATAAACACGCTGGATTAGGCATCCAGGAATGTGGGTTTTTAATGTTTTACGTTCATTCATCTTTATAATCCTATGATGAAGTATCTAAGTTATCTTCGTACTTCAGAAAATTTAATTATATATCTCTTAATATATTACAATTCTAAATATCTATGATTATTTTATGAATTAGTTATTGTATGATTAACATTTCATTTCTATTATTAACAACTAATCAAGATTAAGATAATTCTATGGAAACTAACCTCAAAACAATGTTAGATAATACGTTATCTTTTTTAGGTTGAATTAAATTAAATTAAATTAATTGGATTTTAAAAACACAAGTCGCATTTTATTAATCGAAATCATCTATTCTTTTCTAAATTACATGGAAACACTAATTGACAAAACAATTTTTGATAAAGATAATAAATTATTAACGAAACGTCAAAAAAAAAGAATTTTTATTTTATTTCCAGTCATATCTAAGAACCAACATCAAGAAAACATAACATGGAATGTAAAATAGAGCAGTCATCGTCCAGAAATCGTGAGCGCTCAATTATGAAATTGGATTTGTTTGTCAAATGTCTTCCGAAACGAGAGTTTTTTACGCCTAATTATAAATAATCCTGTATAGGGTGTTATTAATATAATTAATGTCTAATAAATACTATAGTCATTATAGGATAATGACTAACGAAACGCGATAAACCCATGCTATTTGATGAATAAAATCACTTTCACACTATATTCGTTAATGAAATGTGTGCGCGCTTGAAGTTCAGTTAAGCGCGGATTGCTGTCGTGCGTTTATTGTGTTATCAATGTTAACACATCATGTTATTCATATCACTCGGCAGGTAGTCAAGAACACACCGTTGTTGTGTACGTTGATTGTTGAACCATTCGAAACTTGTGCGGCATATCGGTAGATCGTAAATGCTAGTCAAAGGTCGAGGTTTACACATGAAAACGAATTATATTTTTAATAACAACCGATGCGAGCTATTTACTATAAAGTGAAATATATTCTCCTATTTGCCGTTTTTCAAGTTTTGTTGTGTTCATCACTTTAAAAAATCGAACGTTATCTCTATTAATTGAGTGTAACAAGTGATGATTCAGATGAAGCGAGTTCCGGGGTTAATCGACTGTTCATGAAAATAATATCAAATATAGCCTGGTACGATACAATACCAACATCAAACAAAAATGACCGAGTGGAAACCCCAAATGGAATCGCAACTCAACGGCGAAAAACAGGTGAGATGCATGTTTTATTTGGAATTATTTTTTGCATTTGAAGTGACGCATTTCATACTAAAGTTCACTATCAATTAAGTTTATGTTTTGCATTTCTGTAAAGAATTAATACAAATAATACTAGAGTTTCGGTATTTATACGTGTAAATTCATTGCAAATTAAATAATAAATTGTGAATAACTTGAATAACAAACTTTCCTATAAACTCGGTTATAACTCATTGGTGCTTGCCCATTATGGCTAATTAATTTATTTTTCAAGTCAATAGGGATTATCCTAACTTATTCATGTCATTTTGTACCTATCATGTAGGGTCAGATTTTAATTTTTTAAAGTTGTTTCATCATTTAATAGATTTCGTATATTGTTTTCGTAGTCATCTCTATGGATAATGACGGTTTTATTACATTTATCCGCGTTCAAAACCAATATTTGAGGGTTAGCATCTAAGAACTCTTTTGTCTTTTTTGTGTGATAGTTAGAACGATTTTGCCATGCGTATTTCTGCTTTGTGTTTATTCTTTTTATTTGTCAGGATGTTACAAATTTTAGTTCTAATTTCATTTTTCTCTTCTAAATTTTTAGTTATAATTCCGCATTCTAAATTAGCAATTATATTGTCGATTGAATAACAAACTTTCCTATAAACTCGGTTATAACTCATTGGTGCTTGCCCATTATGGCAAATTAATTTATTTTTCAAGTCAATAGGGATTATCCTATTTTTGTTCCATTTATTCATTAATTTATTCATGTCATTTTGTACCGTAATGTAGGGTCAGATTTTAATTTTTTTAAGTTGTATCATCATTTAATAGATTTCCTATTTTGTTTTCGTAGTCATCTCTATGGATAATGACGGTTTTATTACATTTATCCGCGTTCAAAACCAATATTTGAGGGTTAGCATCTAAGAACTCTTTTGTCTTTTTTGTGTGATAGTTAGAACGATTTTGCCATGCGTATTTCTGCTTTGTGTTTATTCTTTTTATTTGTCAGGATGTTACAAATTTTAGTTCTAATTTCATTTTTCTCTTCTAAATTTTTAGTTATAATTCCGCATTCTAAATTAGCAATTATATTGTCGATTGAATAACAAACTTTCCTATAAACTCGGTTATAACTCATTGGTGCTTGCCCATTATGGCAAATTAATTTATTTTTCAAGTCAATAGGGATTATCCTATTTTTGTTCCATTTATTCATTAATTTATTCATGTCATTTTGTACCGTAATGTAGGGTCAGATTTTAATTTTTTTAAGTTGTATCATCATTTAATAGATTTCCTATTTTGTTTTCGTAGTCATCTCTATGGATAATGACGGTTTTATTACATTTATCCGCGTTCAAAACCAATATTTGAGGGTTAGCATCTAAGAACTCTTTTGTCTTTTTTGTGTGATAGTTAGAACGATTTTGCCATGTGTATTTCTGCTTTGTGTTTATTCTTTTTATTTGTCAGGATGTTACAAATTTTAGTTCTAATTTCATTTTTCTCTTCTAAATTTTTAGTTATAATTCCGCATTCTAAATTAGCAATTATATTGTCGATTGAATAACAAACTTTCCTATAAACTCGGTTATAACTCATTGGTGCTTGCCCATTATGGCAAATTAATTTATTTTTCAAGTCAATAGGGATTATCCTATTTTTGTTCCATTTATTCATTAATTTATTCATGTCATTTTGTACCGTAATGTAGGGTCAGATTTTAATTTTTTTAAGTTGTATCATCATTTAATAGATTTCCTATTTTGTTTTCGTAGTCATCTCTATGGATAATGACGGTTTTATTACATTTATCCGCGTTCAAAACCAATATTTGAGGGTTAGCATCTAAGAACTCTTTTGTCTTTTTTGTGTGATAGTTAGAACGATTTTGCCATGCGTATTTCTGCTTTGTGTTTATTCTTTTTATTTGTCAGGATGTTACAAATTTTAGTTCTAATTTCATTTTTCTCTTCTAAATTTTTAGTTATAATTCCGCATTCTAAATTAGCAATTATATTGTCGATTGAATAACAAACTTTCCTATAAACTCGGTTATAACTCATTGGTGCTTGCCCATTATGGCAAATTAATTTATTTTTCAAGTCAATAGGGATTATCCTATTTTTGTTCCATTTATTCATTAATTTATTCATGTCATTTTGTACCGTAATGTAGGGTCAGATTTTAATTTTTTTAAGTTGTATCATCATTTAATAGATTTCCTATTTTGTTTTCGTAGTCATCTCTATGGATAATGACGGTTTTATTACATTTATCCGCGTTCAAAACCAATATTTGAGGGTTAGCATCTAAGAACTCTTTTGTCTTTTTTGTGTGATAGTTAGAACGATTTTGCCATGCGTATTTCTGCTTTGTGTTTATTCTTTTTATTTGTCAGGATGTTACAAATTTTAGTTCTAATTTCATTTTTCTCTTCTAAATTTTTAGTTATAATTCCGCATTCTAAATTAGCAATTATATTGTCGATTGAATAACAAACTTTCCTATAAACTCGGTTATAACTCATTGGTGCTTGCCCATTATGGCAAATTAATTTATTTTTCAAGTCAATAGGGATTATCCTATTTTTGTTCCATTTATTCATTAATTTATTCATGTCATTTTGTACCGTAATGTAGGGTCAGATTTTAATTTTTTTAAGTTGTATCATCATTTAATAGATTTCCTATTTTGTTTTCGTAGTCATCTCTATGGATAATGACGGTTTTATTACATTTATCCGCGTTCAAAACCAATATTTGAGGGTTAGCATCTAAGAACTCTTTTGTCTTTTTTGTGTCATAGTTAGAACGATTTTTTGCCATGCGTATTTCTGCTTTGTGTTTATTCTTTTTATTTGTCAAGATGTTACAAATTTTACTTCTAATTTCATTTTTCTCTTCTAAATTTTTAGTTATAATTCCGCATTCTAAATTAGCAATTATATTGTCGATAGGCAGCTTAACGTACGCTGCACCTCTTCCAGTTTTTGTGTCTGTTAGGCTTTTAACCATTGTTTATTGATTTTTTGTTTTTCATAAGTTACGCATTTCATCAAACTATTTATGTTTTTTGATTGAATGGCTTTGATTTTGATAAAATATTTTTCGAAATTCTGCTCCAGGTTTTGAAAAAATTGGGTGATAAAGTTGCTATCAAAATTCTGATAACTTGATTGTTTAACGTGCTTAATTTTGTTTTCAACCTCTGCTAAATTTGCGAAAGCTTCTCTAATGCACAAATTTAAACAATTTTTATGGAGAATTTAGCCATTAACGTACGCCTTCTTTTTTTGCATGTTACTAAACATATTATCCTTTGATTTAGATTTAATGAAATACTTGCAGATTCCTACATGTTACCAGAAATATTCTGCTAATCGCAACACTAAATAAAAGGTTTTCATATTTCCATATTTTTCAAGCGTCTGATAGAAGTACGATTGAGAGTAAAACAATAAAAGAAAGACTTGAATACTAAAAGTAACATTGAGAATAATTTTCGTTAGTGTTGAAACATTTTCTGTTCCATCTGTTTTAACAATAATTTTCTAAAATTTGCGTTCTTGGAAAATATTATATTATTCTCGATTGTATATATAACTATAATAGTCTCAGATTGGCATAAGTTGAATATTTTGGACAATATGTCACATCACGTTTAGAAGTTTTATTAATTTATGACAAATTTCTCCCTTATAACAACAATAGTTTGTATGTAGTAAAAATTAAATTCGGGACTACGTGCTCCAAAAGACGAGTACACTTCAGAAAGGAAAACCAAGAATAAATTAACATTACGGTATTGATTTAAATTAATTTTATAGTTGTTATATTAACATTTAACTAATCAGGCAGTATGGTTGAAAAATTTTAAAAATGTTTTTCGATTTATTGTAAATATGTTCGCATTATCTAGATAAAATTTTCGATAAATACATCGAACGAAAATAATAGTTTGTCTTGTCTCGATTTTCATAATTTCTGTAACAAATTGTTCACAGGAGTTCTTCAATATAATAATTTTCTTAAATGATTATTCCATTTGGTATTTATTATTGTCTGTTTGATTTTGATTTCTCCATAACCATGAAGTGATTTTTCACTTCACAGCATAAATAAGATTTCACCCTTTTACTATGTGTCAAATAGATGAATGTTCTACTCTTGATGCTTGCAAAAATTCAGATATCTTAGATGGAACCGGAACTACAAATCATAGCAGATTCATGGCCAAATAGTATATATTTTGTCCAAGAATGGCATGTAAAATTGATTTGCCGACCAATTAGGGTACACTCTTCCACCACAGTTATGAAGATATGACAAAAATGGTCCAATTAAATGTCATTGAGATTACGAGTATTATCACATCCAGACAAAACGGACATCCTTCTCATAATTTAGTAAAACTTTAACACATGAAACAGAAAACAGTTCTAGTTTAAGGTTAGCCAGTTGTGTTTCCTCAAAATCCTTACTGATAAGTGCACCCGTATAATGCTAGAGTTATATAAAAATAGAGAGCTATTCAGATAGAACCATTTAATATACCTACATCCGGAAATACAATGATACAATATACAGCGTGTTGAAAAAGATGCGAGTAATTAAATTGCGTAATATATTATGTAAGAACGTGTAACTTTTCTAATGATAAAGAGGAAACTGATAATTGCTTCCATAGATTCTATGATAGTCTCATATCATATAGGAACTTGCAAAGTCACCATGTAGATCAACACTTAAGCCCTATATGTTAGCTGAGATAGTATTTCTCATCTTAAATATGATTGTCCCAAAAAAACTTCACCAATTGCCTATAGAACCGTTAGTCAGCATTTTCTGATGTTTTAACTTCCCGAAATTCCGGCTAGGCTTATTCAAAAAGTAGACAAAAGAGGTTTCCCAATTCAGCAAAATTAGGTAAATTGTAGTTTTTGGAAAAAGAATGCCCAACCGTTGAATGATCTTATGGCTTATTTAAACATAACTTAACTTAGTACTGCACTTGAAACATTTTTATTGGCCGCACTGAATTTTGAACAGTATCGTCGTAGAGTCATAAACAGAATTCCATAATCTCTAGATCGTTGATAGCATTGCAAGTATTAGGTACTCATAATTGCTTTCAACAAAAGAATAAATGAATTAATAACCATTTTTTAATTTAATTAATTTTTAATTTTGGAGAATATTTTTTTATTACTGCTTAATATTTTCTTCGCTCTAGGAAATTTTATATTGACAAAATCTTCCGCGGGCGGCAGAACCTGTGCTACGCCAATGGGATAAACTCGTATATTCTCATAAACCAGGAATCTCCATAACGAAATATCGGAAGGGAAAATTATTTTTTCCATAGGCAATTGTATAATATTATCGAATTAAATTAACGATGACGTTAAAAGAAAAGAAATTATTCTAATCAATCTATTTTTCGAACTATGACTGTTTTGAATTGTTCCATTGTCAATTTTGATTTTCTGGTCACGACACATTTAAAGCTTACCTATTTGTAGTCCTTGAAGGTTATTTCTAGAATTCACAATAGACAATAGACAATTTACTTTTGTTTTAATTAAACTTATAACATAAATAGACAAACAAAATTATATCATTTTAATTAACTACGTATAGCAATGTAAGAATTAAATTGCACATTATAATTTTCTCTTTACTAAGACTATACCTAACAGAGGCAGGTATTTATTTTATAACTGCTCACTGTTGTGACATTAATTTGCGGTTTATTTTTTTAGCCTTATTTAATAATTTATAAGCTATATCTTATGTGTTCAGTTATTATACTCAGTGCAAAGGTATCTGATTCAATTTATAGAACAACAAGTATGTACAGTAAACAGTTAAAATAAAGCGGTAGATTCTTATACGTAAATAATTAATTCTACATAGCACATAATGCTCGTCGGTAAGGAAGTAATCATGGAATAAATTGAAAACCTATTACGGATTTTCGAGCTACTTATTAATTTTAATTGTTGAATTCAACTTCTGTAGAATATTTTTTCAGTTAGATAAAGCACATAAAGACTAATAACATTTTGAAGGGAGATTATAAACAATATAAAAATGTTCATGTTAGATTACAGAATTTGAAAAAACATTAGATCATATAAAATTAGAATCAATATAACCTCATCCAACGAAATGATTCAAGTAGTCATCGACTCTGGTGTTAACAGGACAATCTCTATTAAATTCCTATAATTTTCAATACTTGAATACAATGAAATGAAAAATTATGTGAATTGAAGATACGCTGAATATAGTTCATTTTTTTTTGTAAGTATTAGTCGTTACATGTGGTTAAATAGATTATTGTTAATGTTTCCAACATCCTTCGCTGAGTTTTATTTATTCTGGATTCATTCTGGCCTGTTGCTTTCTTCTAAAATGTATCTTGATTCGTAACTGTTTTAAAAGATTGATTGTGGTGTGATTAAATATGCATAATTCATAAGATAGTAATCTTCCGTATTTCTTCATGAACACGCAACTGCCCAAATTACTGTATCAATTACAATAAATAGTTGGCCAAACATAATTCAATTCAAATAATTGTTTCATTCATTACATATAAGTACCTTTTCCTAAGCCTTGGTTTATCAGTTTTATCTCGATTAATGATTCGGAGATTGCATAAAAAACGAGGGATTCGAAATGCGTCACAGTACGCAGGTAATAACATAAAATTCGTATACGGTATTCGTCACATAGCATTCAGTCGTCCGATTTTGGGACTACGAAATTTGTCATATAGATAATTATTTATTCAAAAATTCTAAAATATAATGAAAACCTTGTTGGTGCAACAATTTTAGTACCATAGGCGTCCAAGTTATATTTTTACGTTTACAAAAAAATAATATGAATGAGAAATTAAATTATGAGCTCGGTTTTACTTTATTTATTCACTAAATCAATGTAATAAAAAAATGTGTAACAAATGATCAAGAATATAATGTACTTATAATACATACATTTTACATAACACTTGGAAGAAAAACATTGACAATTTATACATAATAATACAACAGATTTTATGTATTGTGTCCATATATATTTGAAACAACTTTAACAAAATGGAAGCTATCTTTTGTTGTTCCAAATCTAACAATAATTTCTGCAAAAAATCTCCGAATTGTGGCTGAGTTTTTAGATTTACAAGGAGTACTATTACATTTTATTTGCACTATTTGAAATTTTAACAAAACATTCATGAAATAAAAAATATTCGGTGAACTATAATAAAAAGAGTTATTTAAATGAGAGTGAAAGGACTCGCAAGCGTTCGTGGTTTTATTTAGAGTTGAAGAAGCTTCAGCCCAAATGTGGGGTGGAAAAGGCAACAATAATGTGATATAAATGACATTATTGGCTAACCAAACAAGAAAACTAATATAGCTTGCTCTTCAAAGTAATATAAAAAAAATATTTAGTTTTGTAGTAAATATTTGTATAAAGCGTTACAAGTTCTGAGTAATTTACTAGATAAATCGTGTAAGAAAAGCACTTCCTTTACAGTCAGTAATTGAGTTTCTCTTTAGAAATTGAACAGAAGGTAATGTTCGCCAAAACATGATGTGGGATGTTAGTTGATGCTGTCTTTCAGAAGTAAATTTAAATGAACTGTGATCAATTGACCACGTGACCTTCCACTTTTGTAGCAAAATAGCTCTCCAACACTCCTGCGGGTCAAATTTAAATGATTGTAGGAACAGAAAATATTTAGTAAATGATTTGGAAACCGCTAATAAAAGGCGTTCTGTTATACTCTATGTTACATTTTATACAAATGGTCTACATAATGCATTTTACAACTCTATGTTTCGTACTGACACCTGCTGTCAGATTGACTTTCTCAATTATACACTCTATAATATAACCTTTTATAATGACACTTATCAAAATGTGCCACAGAATAAGGACATAATAGTATATTATTCAACGAGCATATTATGGTGGCTATTATTCACGTTGATGAAATTTACGGCACGAGCCGCAGGCTCGATGACGTCACTTGAATTTTAAAATGAGAATTTCGGACATTTCTTGATGTTAAATATATACGTGTGATATATTTAACTAAAAAAACACAGTTGTGCTATGGTTCAAAAAAATAGCATAAGTCCATTTGAAAATTAGAAGAAGGATGCCAGAAAAACCGACAAAGGCTACCGCGCCCAAAAACAATATGGTTTCTATTTTCACTACTTCAAAGCGATGTGTAAAATATCAAATCCATACGACCAATAGGAACGGCGCAATCGTCTCTAGTGGGCTCCGCATAGATTCACACACAGATCACAGACATCATGTCAAAAACAGTCTAGATCGATTCAGAAATGGTCTCAGATTTTAATCACGATAGAAAATTTGATTTTGAGAAAAAAATTCCTAATAACATATATGCACAGACGCTTAGTTTTTGAGAAAAATCAACTTTTATGTTGAAAAACATGGTCAATTTTTTGGTTTTGTTACTTGTTCTAACGTTTGAATAAATTTTGTTTAATTAGTAAGAATTGACCATGGTTGTCTCAAAACCGTATTTTTTCCAGTGGCGTAGAAGTTGGGGAGAAAAACACCAACTACCCCTTCAAAATCTTCACCAATTATGACTAAAAAAAAAATTTTTATCACACAGAACATAGCTTACTATGAGTAGAAAATGCTTGCAATAGCTGTTTTCTGTATGATAAACGGTTCCGAAGATATTTGCAAAAAACGAAATTTTCTTATCAATTTCAACAAAATCTCAAAAACTAAGCGTCTGTGCATATATGTTATTAGGAATTTTTTTCTCAAGATCAAATTTTCTATCGACTGTTGAAGTTCTCCGACTAAAACCTGGGACAGCCTGTATATGTATAAAGCCGGAAAAAAACTTTTATTGGTAAAGATTTTTTCGGGAGAAACTACGTCAAATTAACTTTCAAATAATAAATAATCATTTTCTTGATAGTTATAGGGAGTTGAGGATTTCAAAATGTTTTTTAACATATACATTATATTTATGTTGAATTCGGTATAGAACTTATTGAAACGTAATATTACAACATATTTGGCATTTTATTATATTCAAATTACCAACGAAAATTACTTCTATATGCAGGGATTCATTGAGTGGATTCAATATAACATGTTGTTTAAAGGTAGTCTTGATGTATCCATTCCCACATGTGTTCTAGATGCAACAGGAAATAATTTAGAAGTGAAAACTACCAGGAAACGCTTATCGGAAAGGATACCTGTTTTTAATTAAAAATGTAAGAGGAATATCATCAATGTTTCATGAGAATATTTAGAAGAAAATAAGTCCAGAACTGGTTCATGTTTTCTTTTCAAATCGAGAATATACTTTCACTCAATCTGTTATTTTTTGTACAGTTTATTCACTAAACTTATCGAAAATCATATATAATTAGAATTAGAATAAGTGATTCATTTATAAATGAAATATATCGAAAGAAAAACTAGATACCTACCTATTATCAACATGAGATTTCCCAATACTTAATTGTGTGACCTGAATGTACAATATAATCTGATCCAGGTGGGTCTTCTTCATTATTGAAATTAATATTCCGAGAAGGTGTTTTATTTTTTTATCATACGCTTTGTCCGTTGACCTCTTCATGAAATGGCCAATATGAAATGATATTCACATATACCATTATCATCGTTACAAAACACTATTTATGCAAAAAATAGATTAATTAATTCTAATGTCAACACCACGCCAGTTCAAAGTTTACCAAAAGCTAGGAAAGATGGTGAACTAAAAATTTCTTTGGGGTAATACACTAAAAGAGTTTACTCTTATCCACTAAAAATAGTATTAGTACTTAAGACCTTTCAGCTACCAAGTATAGCCATCATCAGAGTAAACTAAATCAGAAAACAAAATGAACCTGTTTAAATACTATTTAGGGTTAATAATAACAAGGGAGAGATCTGAATTTAATAAGTAGCTTTTTCGCGTGTACAACGGAAGACCCAAGTATTTTTTGTAACCCCTTTATAACCACTATCAATTTTTTTTCTGCATGGTTACTTTTATTTAGAAGCTATTTACTCTCTTACAAAATTTCAGTTGTCATATTAATCATATTTATAATATTTATTTGTGTTAAGTTACAATTACTGATTCAGGCTTGTAGGGATTTAGAAAATATTTTTTTATGGCTAAACCTTTTGCCCAAATAAAATTTTGTAAGAGAGTAAATAGCTTCTAAATAAAAGTAACTATTCAGTGATTGTACAGAGATTACAAAAAATATGGGTGGATAATTTATTGTGAACAAGTTTTTAAACACCATGTAATTTTCGGAATTAGGGTTTTTTCCATAAAAAGCTGTTATTTGCAGGTACAAACGCGTTGATGCCCTCTTGCGCCCAAATTAAGCAACTTTGTTTATTAGTAAGTTGAGTTAAATCATCATGTTTTCGGCCAAGGAACTTGTGGTCTTCCATTGTACACACGCCATTACTGGACATACTGTATACGCGAAAAAGCTATTTATTAAATTCGGACTTATCTCCAACTGAGGATAACCCCTTGTTTACAGTATTAACCCTAAATATTATTTAAACAACACGTTCTTTTCTGATTTAGTTTACTCTGATGATGGCTACTTGGTAGCTGAAAGGTCCTTAGTACTTTCATTCAAGAGGAAGGGGGCTAATACTCGATATTTTCAATATCTTCAAAATAACTGTCTAAATACATTGTTTCATCGGAATCTTTTCTAGGAATTAACACTGGTACGTTTGATTCAACACCAATTTTTTTATTTTCCTATATTATTAACATAAATACATAGGTACCTACTTGTTCCTAAATTCAAGCATTCTTAGTGATTCATCATTGATGATAGTAAAAAACCAAACCTTGAGATAGGAAATAATTGATTATAAATATAGAGAAGGCGTTCTGAATTCTGTACAAAACACTCAGCATGTAGTATAATCTCAAAACCTTCATTGTCAATGTTAAAAACAAACTATAATAGGCAGTAGCACCGAAAGGAAATGTATTTTCATTGTATTAGACCTACATGGTCCGTGATTAGATAGCGGACAACAGACGACTAATGGATCCCATCCAAGGTCGTTCTTTGGTAATAAATAACTCATAAACTCGTCTTGACGACGCTGTTGTAATGTGAATATCTAAGCTTCTTTCGAGTGAATTTAACTTTCATCGATGCAAATGAATGACACTTTCAACAAATCTGTCTCGAAATTAATCACGGGGAAATTCTAATCAAAATGCCAACCAATGGAATGCAGGCATTTCCATTTTATTAATTATAATTCTCATGTATCATTCGGTTCAATTTCACGAGGTAAAATACGGGGACAAGGTGAAAAGTCCCTGAAAAATGATACAAGTAATGATTTATTTGGTTTATAAACATTATATTAACTTGGTGGAAAATTATGGAAAAACGTCCCCCAAAGCGCAACGATTAAGGGACATTTTCTAGGAACCTATCGTCAAAGGTAACTTAGAGGATGATGAAAAAATTCACTAAATTGATTATGTTCATGGAAATCTACTTCAGCTTAATTTAAATCACATATTGTTAGGAAATGTTCAAACAAATCCATTTGAAGACGGATTTTTTACATTAAAAAAGCAATTGGGGTGCAGCTACGGACTCGGTTAACGCCTGACCACCCAACGCCGTTTAAACACGAAGTCCTTATATATGTCATAAAAAATAAATAAAACTTTTGTTTTACTGTCGGTATTGCAGCCTTGTGCCCTAACGTTAACCGTTAACCAGCTGCAATATAGCCTCTGGCTTGCGACGTCACAAGCGAGCGACAATGCCTTCTGTATCTAAACTAGAGTTCAGGAAAATTGTATTTGAATACACAAAAAATTAAAAAGTATTCCTCAACATCGACAGTTATCAATTGTTTCCAAAGCTTCACCCACATTTATTATTCTTAAAAGGGCAAGGTTCACCATGTGTTAGACAGATGTGAGAAAAAAAGAACATCGAAAATGTTTTACGCGCTAAACTGTCAATTTTAAAGCTATCCAAAATTATTTGCTGCTTGGAAAATATGTTCAATCATCAGTTATCAATACGAAATAACAATATCTCTGAAATTTGCTTAAAATCTCTTGATTTTGATGTTGCAAAACCGTCTGTCAATGTTATTGATTCTCAATAATAGATGCCACAAATGGATTTTCCTTGGTCACATGTAATATCAATTTAACAAGAATTAATTTCAAGAACTGTACTGCATAACATTTCTCCAAGGTGAATGTTTTGTATTCATGTTACTGACAATAAAATATTATATTCCCATTGATAGTGAAACGATTGTTTTCCTTATAATTCGCTTTTATTCGCATGCTTTCAGTCTCCGGTTCTAATTACTCAAAAGTCATGTAACTGAAAAATGCTTTAACTTCGTTTACACTGTTGTTATTTGATATTCAACTATGAAGGTTCAAACAATACCTTTCAGTTTTCTTCGTTAATTTAAAACGTAAACAACCCCTCATTTATTTATAGTATATTGTTTTCAAAATTTACAGTGTATTGTTTTCAATAATACTTATTATTATTACTTGACAATACTAGGGCAAGGTGAAAAGTCCCTGAAAAATGAAACAAGAAATGATTTCTTTGGTCAAAACTTATTTTACTCCTCAACATAATTTCCTTGTAGCCCGATACACTTCGTCCAAAGTTTTTCGATCTCTTCCAAATAATACGATTTCGGCAATCCTCCAAAATAGGCGATGACCTCATCGTTGGAGCTAAATCTCTTTCCACCGAGCCATTTATTCAAATTTGGATATAGAACAACGTACCAGCACACAGGTCCGCAGTGGCAATGTCAAAACTGCATGAATTGCGCTACGAATTGGTTCGTCATCCACCATATTCGATTCGCCAAGACAAGTCCACTCTGTTTCGACTGTTCTTTGGTGTCTGGTGTGTTGTGATGGATCCATGTTTCGTCCACGGCTACGAAACGGCGTGAAAAGTCCTTCTTATCGCGCTTGAATGCCAAACACTCCTTTGAAGTTGTCACACGGTCGCGCTTGTTGTCAACCGAGAGCAAATGCGGCACTCACCTGGCAGATGGTTTTCTCATATTCAAAAATGTATGCAAAGTGTGCCGTACCCGTTCGGTTGAGATGCCCATAGCTTCAGCATCTCGTGCACTTTAACTCGCCGATTGTCCAATATTATACCATGGATTTTATAAACGTGGTAACCTCAATTGGACGACCAGAACGTTCGGCGTCCGTTGTGGTCGCACCACCACAACGAAAATCAGTAAACCACTTGTGAATCGTGCCAATCTATGGTTAGGAGTTTCATAATGTTTAACAACCGATGCTTTGGTTTGCGTAATGTGTCCACGCAAGAAATAATGTTCAATCAACACGCGAAATTAACTTTTTTTCCATGTTTACAAAAATCTTGCTTGCTTTCGATGGGTGTCAAAACAGAGCTGAATGACATATCAGTCTGAATTTTTAATACTTTCTAATTGAAGATGGTACATCACAAATGTCACATCGGATTTTCGATTGTGGCGCCAACTGTTTTACACCTTGTCCTCGTATATGTGTTTTACAACTCTATGTTTTATATACTTATAAAAACTGGGGCAATTTCTTATAAGTTGAACTTAATTTCTCATTCGTACCACCTCGATATCTCTTCTTCAACATGACGAATGCAGTTATTCTAAAACTGAGGAACAACAGTGCTTAAAGCTTCCTTCCAGATATTCAAGCAGCGATTAATAGCTTTCCAACTCTTCCGATGTGCTACTAATATTTCTTTGACATTTTCCACACCATTTCTATTGCATAGATATGGAGGTAATGTGTATGTCCCCATTAGACAATGAAATTTTGGTTCATTTCGCCATGATAATCTGGTTGCAACTTGTGAACCAAATATAAGTTTCGCTCCAGGGATAAAACCTCGATTGCCAGCCTAGAATACTGTATACCTGTCAACGGTCCCAAATTCAACATTTTTGACGTAAATACTACGTAGATAGGTAGTTGGAAGTTCATGATGATCGGTTATTAGAGTGCTTGGCAGTCAATATTGAACATACGGACAGTTTCACTTTCATATGTATTGATTTGTTTGAGAAGTAGTCTGTTTCTGTAATTTTCCATCTTTCCAGCTCCCAACTGCTTAAACTTGAAAGTATATGTGGCCTTTTCTCACCTCACTTGTCCTATTTGTTGATTGTCTCGAGAAAGTGAATGATTTACAAGCTCATTGAAATTAATCTTAATGCTTATTATATCAAAAACATTGTCTTTGTTGATACAATTATTGAACATCACATACTAGCATATAATGTACAACTTTTTGGTTGAGAATACCAACATTGAGCCGCGCCACAGCCAAGTTCAGACACCGACTCTACACCGAAATGCAGATCAAGAAATATTTACTATTTATAAATCATATATGTATACATCATGAGAAGATATATTCTATAGAATGTGTTTGTTTCAGATCGGGCCGTTGTACACTTCGAATGGTAATGGAACCTACAAAACGAAATCGATTCTACGATCACCATCGACGAGAGCGATGAGGAATTACAACAATCTATCAATTATAGACCACAATTGCTTCGAAAAGTTGAATTTTTTGCCTGAAAACGAAAATTACGATTCTTTAAAATATGAGGAACTTTATGCGAATTCCAATTCGAGCGTGTTTGCCGATAGTATGGGATCTCATGTGTACGATAGTATGAGGTCTTCGATAGGTCAACCTGCAAGTTCAACCCAATCAGAATTAGGATCTGTGTTGAACGAAATGGGCTCAACTGTGAAACTGGTGCCATCAAAGCTAGAAAGGGTAAGTTACTTACTCTCTAATCTGTATCTATCTCTTCAACTTTATAAAATATTCTTTAACTGTGGGAAAATACCACGATATCATGAAACGTTCAATTCCTTTTGGGCCCAGTTAGAAACATCGACATATCTAAGGTCGATGGAAACATCAAAAACAAATTCTTATAAAATATTTTGATTGTGTTGTCTTGAGTTGCAATGATATCAAATATACATCGCTATTGATTTATAAAATAGTTTATATCATAGAGGTAATAAATAGAAGTATAAATCTCCATATGCGTCAATGTTGAACATAGAGATCAAGAATAGAGTACTTCAATGACGGATTTCATGACTAGCTCTAATAACTCTACGGTGTTTCTACCTCTTTGTAATTTGTCGAAAGAGAGAATGGGGATAAAACCACCGCAGCTCGTTTAGACCTAGTCAAATTAATAACATTGCTCTTATAGGCTTCGAGTACTCTATTCTTGATCTCTATGATGTTAAATAGTTTTGCCGCGTAAACCATAGCAGTATTACATTAAACTTTAATATAGGATTTTTGCTAAAAGCTTAACTACTGTGATATCTAAGATGTTTAGTTTTTTTTAATCATTAATCACTTACCTACTTGTATGACAATGTATGCTTCAGTTGTTGTCTTTTAGTGTTTAAGGTAGGTTTAAACCATAGACCTATTATCCTAAGGAGACATTTAAACACGATCAAACATTGCCAAAATTTTGGGCCCCTCAGACCGCTGTATATTACAAGTATGGCCGTATGGAATGTGCTGTTGCCGGATTAGAAACAATACTGTTGAATTGTCGTTTTCTCTTAAAAATATTCCATAATTTATGATAACCTGGAATATACAATCGAATTATAGAGTATTTAAATATTTAAATATAGAACTATTCCGTTCCATTGCATCATTTGTTCAGAAGGCGACAACGCCGCGCACCTTTTATGAATGGGGACTTTGTTCTGTACTCTCCAATTTGACAGCTTCCGTATTTCTCGTAGCTATTTCGAAGCGGTGTTGCCTTACAAGTGGTACCAAGTTTTCAATCATAATTACAGCGTTGCCAATAAGGAGTAATTATGACTCGACGACAAAGAGGTCCGTTGATTTTTTTTGTCATACTTCATGTAATCATTGCGACAAGTCAAATGGAGTTTTATGAATGACATGTTTCGCCTCCTTAGGATAATAGGTCTATGGTTTAAACTCAGATGAAGAATAATTTCATAACTACGACGAAAATGAAATTGTATGTTTCGTGTTGTTTATGGTAGGAAGTTTTTTATAACAGCATTTTTTGAGATAACAACTATCTTCTGGTATCTATTGTGTTTGAGATTAGTGACAGCAGATATTTTTCATCAGAATTCTAGATTTATTACAATCATTACTGTTTGGTTCTGGTGATAAAAGGCAACTAACAATTGTCGGTAGTATATTTCAACTTTATCTTAACCGCGGTCGACTGGAAGAATTTCATGACAATTTTGCAATTTGAGAATTTTTGCCAATGTTGTTCCTACTAAAGTTGTTATGTTATATATGACTATATACTAACTCCTTTATTCATTGTTTTTTCTTCATTTCGAATCTCCGGTTCAGGCAAATGTAATCATCATGATGACTAAGTATGAACACGATGCTTCTTAATGTAGATTTATAAATGACGTAGGTCAGACTATCATTAATTTAGTAGTTTTAATTAATTTTTATCCCAACAATCGGAAAATTCCCATACTGTTTGTTATTGGGATTGTTTACATATTATTTAAGATGATTGTTGTTTTGAAGAAATAAGCTGAAACTAATTCAACTAAAATGTACACTACATTTCAATTAACGCTTTGAAATAGCGAATACATTTTTTTACTTTGATAAAAATGTTTGTTCAGTCTGGATATGAATAATCCGATGATGCAATATTAATGTAAGATGCAAATATGTAATGTTCTTCTTTAAACCGTGATACTTTTTATCATTTTTTATAATTTTAATGAATATAAGAATATATTTATTTATTTCATGTTGGCTTTTGCGCCAGATAACAATGATAATGTCTTTCTTCTAGTCTAGATCGATAAGTGTCCTATATTGTTTAATTTCTTAATGGGACATGTATTCGTAGATGGCGTGAGATATTTTCGTCTTTTTACCACGCTGTTGGACGGTTATGTGTACCTTCAACAGAGATCGTTCAGTAATTTCACAAACTTTCGCGTTCTACTGCGGGACTCTCTGAGAAGAGCGAAACATTTGTCTAGGACAGGGGTTTCCAAACTTTCCAGCTTTAGGGCCATACTGTTTACTCCAGTAAGTTTAAAGGACCAAAACCGTTTTAATGTTCCTGCCTTTATCTATAATTTATACACTAGTCGCCGAGTTCGCTATTCCAATTACTGTTGTGTACTAACTGTACTTTATTGTTACGACCGTGACACTTGACGACACCTGGTGGTCACACGCGGAAATAGGTAGTGGTATTACCCTTTATAGCTAACAATACTTTCGAAAACGCAGTAACAATTAAACATTCGCGAATAATCTCGTTGTTTCGAGAAAGTTTTGGTGTATTCCACGCAGCTCTAGATGGCAGTAGAGTAGTAGAGCATAAAAAGGTTAGCGGCGCGTCCGCGAGTCAGTCTTAGGGGAGGAGAAGGAAGCGAAAATGTCTGTTGTGAAATGAAGCAGTGCGTAACTCCTTAAAACGTGTTTGTGCGTGTTTAAAAGACATCTTCGTACAGTATTTTGATTTGACTTGTTGTTTTTGTGTGTGATTCACTAGTATGGAAAAGCAAAAAGCGAAAAGTAGGCAGTGAATGCAGAACATTCAACGATCAATGGAACTTTCAATATTTCGTAATTGAGCCAAGCAAAAAGGCACTATGCTTGATTTGCAATGAAACCATAGCCGTTCTTGAAGAATATATCATTAAACGTCATTATGAAACGAAACATTTTCAAAATTACCCAAAATATACAGAAAGTTTGCGGACAGAATTGAAGCTTTGAAGCGCGAATTGAAATCGCAGCAATCTTTGTTTACGAAACTCAATATTGAACAAGAGGCTGCAAATCGTGCCAGCTTTCGTGTGGCTCTTTAAATTGCGAAACATGGAAAACTATTCACCGATGGAGAAATGATCAAAAAATGCGTTATTGCAGTAGGCGAAGAAATGTGCCCCGAAAAGATGAATTTATTTAAAACTGTCAGTTTGTCAGCAAACGCCGTGGCTGGGAGGATAAAAGACATCGCAGAAAATATATCATCTCTACTGTCTGACAAAAATTGATATCTTGAGTGGTTTTCTCTGGCCTTGGATGAGTCAACGGATGTGTCAGATACTGCTCAAGTGTTCATTTTTATTCCAGGAGTAGATAAAAGGTATGAAGTTTATGAAAAACTTCTTGATATTGATAGTATTCATAGCACCACTACTGGGGAAGATATTTTTGAGGGAGTTGAAAATGCCATTAATAATATTTCTTCGATGGAAAAACGTGGAATCTATTACTACTGATGGAGGCAAAAACATGTGTGGTAAAAATGAAAGGAGTCGTTGCTCTTGTGTCAAAGCCTGTAGAAAATGATGTTAGTTGGTTAGTCTTACATTGTATCATTCATCAACAGTCCTTGTGCGGGAAATGTTTGGATGTGTCTGAAGTTCTAAAACCAGTCATATCAGTTGTTAATTTCATCAGATCCACTGGGCTGAATCACCTGTAATTCAGCGAGTTTATTGAAGAGATTGGAGAAAATAACTTACCACATCATACTGCCGTACGCTGGCTTAGTTGTAGAAAAGTCCTTCGGCGCTTTTTTGAACTTCGAGCAGTGATCAAATTTTTTTTGAATGAGAAGCTTCGTCCTCTTATCGAATTACAAAATAGCAAATGGTTGTGGAAGTTAGCATTCTATGTCGATTTGTCGTGCGTTGTTTTCTGTTTTTGGTACGTCTTACTTGTGTGAGAAATCATTCTCCAAAATGAAGTACACAAAGAGTGTTTCCAGAGCTAAGTTAACCGATGAGCATCTTGAATTTCTTTTAATAATTGGTACAAGTAGAATTGGTCCACAACTACAAACTATTGTCAGTGGAAAATCACAATTACATAAATCTTATTAATATATTATATGTTTTAATGTTTATATGTTATAATGTTTATAATGTTAGTAGGATTATTATGCTTTAGTTAAATTTTCAGAGTATTATACTTGTCATTAAGCTTTACCTAGCACGTAAATAAAACTGAGTTATTCTATGTCTTTTTATCCAACTTATCACAACAACAACAATAATAATAATAAGTCATTAGCTGTCGCGAACCGGATTGATGACACTGGCGGACTTGATTTGGCCAGCGGGCCGTCATTTGGAGACCCCTGGTCTAGAATAATGAGTTTTGTGACGTTACTGATCGATTTAGAGTGAATAAAGATTGAATCAGTGTATGAGAAGAGGTATAAATCTATCCGACGTGTTTGAATCTTAGTAACGATCATAAAACCATAAATCATTTCTAATTTGAGGAATTATTGCTTAGTGTTTAGATCATCGATGAAAAATTAATTTCATAAGAATATTACATCTTGGGGGGAGACATGTGCAAAACTTGAATTATCAATTAGTTTCGATGACTAATAAATAAAACTTCTACAAACTATGAATGAGATTGTTCCGGGTTAAACACCTTGAGAGCTACAGGAAAAAATTTACATGTCACTGTGAAAGATCGACGTTGTAATGAAGGCTGAGTCATCAGTATAGTCTAAAGTCAGTTACACCCCAAAGAAGGGCACAATCGTCATAGACACAATATCCAAAATATTGTAGATGTATTAAGAAAAGCTTAAAACGGATAATTCTGCTCCCGCGAACATCAGGAAAATTACAATTCTTCCCTTATTCTACGTATTATGAGGGAAGTAATGAATAAATTATAAATTAGATGAAGTTGATGGAATCATGTTGTATCTTATAATCTGTGTCATTTATATTGTGATCGATAAAAGGTAAATTATGGAAAGTACATACCTTTGCAAGTTATTGACTACTAAATAATTATTACACGTTCCCTAGCATGTGCGCGTATTAGAATTAAAATAAACTTTATCATTCATATATGCATAAATAAATTGCACAACTATGCAAGTCCTTTGTGCGAATTCTAATTAAATGAACAATAATTGAAAAACATGAATATTCTGAAAGAAAAGAAGGCAATATAGAGCGTTCCTTATATTCATAGAACGTTTGCACACTTGAGTTTGGTAACAGGAAAATTATTGCTTCAAACGTAAACAATAATAACATGTTGAGTTAGGAAATTTTAGAAAAAGCGGAAAAATTTGATAATGTTTGTGTGTGCGTGCGTATGTATGTGATTGCCAAAACCACTGTGGTGGTGATTAGTTCCTATTGGTCGTACCTACTCATTTTTCTTTCAGATTTTCTGAGATTATTTACCATGCAACATTTCTTGTACAATAACTTGATGGAAATAGCTATTACAAATTGTAAACATTTCGTTGTAAACATATGTCCTGCATTATACTTATTATCTGTTAATGTTTATTCTGGTTTCCAATTTTCATTGTTCGTTAATCTCATTTATCAGATCAACAAATCAATAAATGTACGTCATAGGTGTATCATATTCTACATAACCTGACAAGCCTATATTTATACCAGTTGTTTACATTACAATGTGACATTTCAACTGTAAATAATTGAATTGATGTGTCCATCATTTTGGGGTATTCCTTTTTAAGCGTGCAAAAAATAATTGTTTATTGAATATTAATAGGTTAGTTGAACACACACAAATGTTTTTGAAAATGCACTGTTTAATAAATATTTAACAGAGTTAAAATCAAAATAAAATAAGTTTCCAAAAGTTTGTCGATGATGTTTTCGCGATTATAAGTAAAGATTTTGATTTACATGGTTTTTTTGAACACGCATAATTGCCAATTTGATTCACACAAATTGACTGTAGAAATAGAAACAGATAAACAGATTCCTTTTCAGGATATTAATATTATAAAAGATGGTAATCACTTGGAATTGGTTTATGAATCTTGTAAGCAATATAGTTTAGGTAGATTAGGATTTGAAAATCTAAGTTTGTATTTTAAATTATCAGAGATTACAGCTGCTGTACAGGATGTCCCATTTTGGGTACTTCTGCGGGGTATCTCCTTTATTTTTAAAGATAGAGAGTTGCGGTTTTCGCGACACTGTGCTACTTTTTCGTAAAACTCAAGATGCCGTCAACAGAATTTTCATAGCCCTTTTAGTTTTTAAGATACAGGGCATTTCTGAAAATGTTGCATTTTGTGACCCCCCTCGTATCTCCGTTATCCTTCAACTTATCGAAAAGGTAAAATAACATTCTAATAGTTTTTTTTTCCGTAGAATGCAGTGGTGTAGATAACTTTTGTTACATATTTACTGTTTTTGAGTTATATAGCAAACTTATGTTTTTTTAAATGGAACAGCCTGTATATTTATAGACTATAAAATTTGTCTTTTTTTTACCTTTTCAAAAATATATGATAGTATAAACTTTTTTTCAGAAACACGCAAATAATTGACAATTTTTAGAAAATAAATACATATTTTAATTGTAGGCCATTGATATTGCTTATGACAAGAAACAGAAATAAACATCAAATCTCTTTCGCATTTAAGCTGTTTATTTTCGTTCTTTTGGTATCATTATTCAATAGATATTTATCAATTTTTTCGAATAATTGCAGTTTACGAAAATTATGAGAAATATGATATGATGGTATGTTTTATACAGAGTAATGAAAGTTCTGAAGAAGCTTCGGAATTATATTTCCAAAGGTGAGTAAGCTATTATGGCTATGAAAATCTCTATTATCATTTTAATTTTTGCTTGTTAGTTATCCAGAAAGAAGGCAACCGTTTTTTGGGATATTTGCCCGTTTAAAAGCAAATTTAGTTGAGCACGGATCATTTGTTCACCCGCGCCCTAAAACATACAACAAAGAGAACAGGGAAAGAAAAGAGATAGATACTTTAGGATATATAGAAGCAACACCTTCGTCCTCATGTAGAAAAATTGAGAAGGAAATTGGTGTCCCAAAAACTAACGCTCAGAGGATCTTGAAGAAATATAAGTATCATCCATACAAATTTAATATACTACAACATTTGCATCCTGGCGATGCCGAGCGCCGGGAACTGTTTTGCAAGTGGTATTTGCAACAAATCGATGCTAACGATTTATTTGGCAGACTTGTTATCTGGTCAGACGAATGCTTTATTTCAAGTGCTGGCATTTTCAATCGTCACAATACCAGGAACTGGCGTAGTGAAAATCTGCATTTAATGTTTGAAAGGGCACTACAAGGACGCTTTGGAGTTGGGGTTTCATGTTTTATTTTGGGTAGACATATAGTTTATAGGATTTTTGAAGGAGGTCTTACAGCACGTAGATACCTAGAAATTCTTGAGGAAGTTATTCCAGAACTGCTCAAAAACATTCCATTAGCCCAGTATAATGCTGTTTACCTACAGCAAGATGGTGCCCCAAGTCATAACTCTAGGCTCTTAAGGGCCTTTCTAAATAATAACTTTCCTCAAAGATGGATAGGTACCAACGGACCTGTTAGATGGCTTCCACGATCACCAGATCTTTTAATTTTAGATTTTTTTTATGGGGTTATATACAAAATGAAGTATATAAAACTCGATATGACGGCATTGCAAAACTTCGAGAGGCAATTCATTTAGCTTTTCGAAATCTGCGAATGAGAACAATGGTTCTTTTGAACGCTATTCAAAGAATCTCAAAGATGTGCCAATTTTGCATTAGAGAAAATGGTGGTCAATTTGAACATCACATTTAATTTTTTTTAATAATGTTGTTTTTTTGTGTTTTTGTTATATTGTCACTTTACGCCACAAAACTGTTGTTACAAACTTACTGTTATAAAAAAGATCTATGGGAATTTTTTTTTAATAGATACCTATATACAAGGTATCCAATTATTTGTTAGTAATATGTAAGTTGCACTTGTTTATTATTGTTATCCATAGCCTACTATTAAAATATGTATTTAATTTCTGAAAATTGTCAATTATTTGCGTGTTTCTGAAAAAAAGTTTATACTATCATATATTTTTGAAAAGGTAAAAAAAAGACAAATTTTATAGTCTATAAATATACAGGGTGTTCCATTTAAAAAAACATAAGTTTACTTCATAACTCAAAAACAGTAAATATGTAACAAAAGTTATCTACACCACTGCATTCTACGGAAAAAAATCTATTAGAATGTCATTTTACCTTTTCGATAAGTTGAAGGATAACGGAGATACGAGGGGGGTCACAAAATGCAACATTTTCAGAAATGCCCTGTATCTTAAAAACTAAAAGGGCTATGAAAATTCTGTTGACGACATCTTGAGTTTTACGAAAAAGTAGCACAGAATCGCGAAAACCGCAACTCTCTATCTTTAAAAATAAAGGAGATACCCCGCAAAAGCACCCAAAATGGGACACTCTATACACGATTTTAATGAATTATTGACTAGTTTAAAGCATTTTGATCCCTGAGTCGACAAACATTCTGAAGAAATGGCTTTCAAATATTAATATCTTCTATAGAAACTGCAGAAAATACGTGATTATGTATGGAGCAAAATTATTTCATTTTTTACAAAAATTACTATAAACAAACAAGCGGATGTGCAATCCACTCTCTCCTTTTTTGACCAACATTTTTCTAAGCGAACTTTAAATCAAAATTGAATCAGTTTCCAAAAGTTTGGTATAGATTTGTAGACGATATTTTCGCGATTACAAATAAAGATTTTGATTTACATGACTTTTTAAACACGCTTAATAGCCAATAGATTCACTGAAATTCACTGAAATAGAAACAGATAATCAGCTTCCTGTCCTTGATATGAACATTATAAAAGATGATAATCACTTGGAGTTCGACATATACAGAAAACCCACTCAAACAAATAGGTATACCCCGGCAGATTCAGCTACACCATTTAATTATAAAATAACTCCATTTAATAGTCTTGTTCATAGTTTATTAAATGTTCCTTTGAGCCAGAGAAATTATAACAAAGAAGTTTGGAAACTTCAGCAAACAGCGTTAGACAATAGTTACGACGCATCTTTGATCGATAACTTAATTTCTAAACAAAAATGAAAATTGGAACGCACCCCTATAACCGTATTAAAGCCACTTCCTCCAAATAGTTCAATAAAATTCAAAAGTTTCACTTATCCAGTAATTAGTCAATTCCATAAATTGTTTTCTAAATTTGCAATACAACCCTTTTATAGTTGTAACAACAAGGGAATGACAATGTTTCTAGGTAATTCAGAAGGAATGGAAATGTATTAGCAGAAAAGCAATTTAATGATTTCAGATTTATCTCCAGTGGTCGACGTAAATTAAGTCTGGCCATCTATGTAGGGTGAATTCAGTCCCGGGTCTTTTTAAGGTCTATGTAAACTGAGTCCCAGGTATGTACTTGGTTGTCAGGTCAGATAATTAGCAAGTAGTACCTGCTGCCTATGCCAACCACCCTTCTGAACGCCAGTTGTAATCGCGCTAATCTTAACACTTATAATACCCAATTATGATTGCTTATTGTAGCTCTTTTGTTTCTAACCTAATCTAACCTACTAACCTAACTTTTTTTGATATAGAATGCAAATACTGTAATCGCGCTAATCTTAACACTCTCATTTTTAAGGATATTCTAAGAATCATATTGAAACCCGGAATTCAATTTACGTTTTCCGATCTCCAGTTGAGGTTTTTTTTTTGTTGGGAGATGGTTGAAACCCCTTATGGTCCTGTAAAATCCCATAAGGTAGTGTGGGAGTCCCTGAGTCCAAATTAATCACCTCAGATATACCCACTAAACATTCCAGCTCGTGCGGTAGGTTCGATCCTGCAATCAGGAGAGCCTCGATGACACTCAGGCCTAACGGTCCATTGTATCTTTAACCACCACTTTCTTGGGCCATCGGAAAAATTCCGCCGTCGCTGACATTCGAACCCGCGATCGGAATTGGCAGTAGAAGATCGATGGTGCTACCACGGAGCTCCCTGCCCCCCCACCCCTCGAGGGTTACATACCATATTAATTCCAAATAATATTTAAACAGGCACATTTGGATTTCTTGGTAACAGTATTTTTAGTGGATAAGGGTAATTGTTTTTTATAGTGTTATATTGTATTCACAGTGAACTCTTTTGTAGTTTATCAGAGTAGTTATATTTATATTTGTTCAAATCGTAATTTTGTCATTCATAATTATTCATTTTTTAATCATTCAGTATTTCGATGGGGAAATAAGGGGCAATATATTAACACATATTCTCCTGGACTAGAAAACTTATTCCTTCCTGCAGGGACAATCGCGAAAACATAGAGACGGACATAAATAAATAAGAATAGTTCGAATCAGTAAGTCTTCTAGATACAAATGTTCAATCTTTAAACGGATTTACATTTACATTCTCCAATATTCGGATTCCTCGAATTCGGGTTTCTTGCAGTGGCGGCTCGTGAACTTTTTAAGAGAGGAGGCTAGACATAAAACGTTCTTGTAAAAATATACTCTATTCAGCCAATAAATTTAACCTTTGCACAGCGACCGTACCAGCTACTTCAGTGACAAAATTAATTGTTGCCAAGCAAGAACCAACGTGGAGGTGTAGAGTTTCTCTTGGCAAAAAATTTTTTTGTTCGTTTTTCTTTTCTTTGGATTTTTGATATTTTTTTTTTTTTTTTTTTAATTTTTCATATTTTGTTTTTTTTTATTATTTTTATTAACTTTTTTATATACTAACGGAATTCTACGGTCTTTAGTTTGCGAAAAATGATCAATAATATTATCATAAAATGTATCATTTTGTTTTAAGTGTTTTACTAAATCTTTTTCAATAGATATCAAACTAACATTGTATAAACGATTTTGGCCCATTGTATTTCGCATGTAAGTTTTAATTCGTTTGAGAGTAGAAAATGATCTCTCCACCGATGCCGACGTGACAGAAATGGTGACTGTCAAACAAAGTAGTTTATAAAACTGAGGTAAAACTTGTTGCAAATCATTGTCTATCATATATTTTATCATATCGGCGTGAATGTCGTACTGGCCTAAAATATCTTTATCCGAGTAGGTATATAACCCATAATTCATTGTGCAGTGCTATTTTATCAAAAAATTTATATTTTAGAACTAAGTTATCTAAAAGTGTATTGGGAAACTTTTTTGAAAAAGATTCGAAAAATCGTCAAGTCGAAAAACTTCAATTCATGTAAATCGGAAAATCGAATCTCAATTTGACCTTTAATAGTATCTAAAATTTCATAAAAAAAGTTATTCTTGATGTAGTTTCTTGTCTACCAAATTATATGTTTTCCTCCTTTAACAATTTTCTGTTTACCGGTTAATTTAAACTTAATACTCGATGTAATATGTTTCTGCGATTTTTCATGTCTATCTATACTACGAGCTAAATTTTTCAAATCATCATAACCCGAGTGTCCCCAACATGAAGTTGTATCAGATGTAAATAGCAAGCTATATAATTTATTGTGTATTTCGGTTTTGAAACATACCCGTCATCGTCACCACTAATCCTTTCAAATCCGGTAAAGGCCGTTTATTTTTAACAAAACACTTTTCTATCATATGTTAATCCACTAAATGGATTTTCTAAGAATCCAGCAACTAAGTCACTCATCATTTTAACGTTCACCGATTAGATAAATTATAACTTAACTACTTAACCTTACTTCGCCTCGCGGTACAAAAACAAGAACTAACGGAACACGACACATGTAGCATTCTTCTAGCGGAACGGCGGTAGCAAGTAATCGTATTTCATTCGACCGACGATTCCGTACGAGAAGCTAGCCTCCATAGGGTGTTGCCATATTCGCTCTTTTACACTATCTAGCAATTGAACTGCTTGGAAAACGGCAACTGTGTTGACCACACGTATTTAGCGTTTGAGATATATAGAGAATCTAGCCTCTGGCCACTGTTGCCAGATTAAAAATAACTACTGAGAACGGGGAATTAATTGTAAAATTTAAAGAATTATCAGAGAAACAGGAAATAAAATGGAGAATGATCATTCAGATAAATTGGTGAGGAGGCTGAGCCTCCTTAGCCTCCTTCGAGGAGCCGCCACTGGTTTCTTGTAATTATGATGATATCAATAAAGTATCATTTGTCTCGTCTTCGGTGTTCTAGAATATCATCGTAAATGTTAATCAATTCTTTTAATTGGGAATAATAAACAAATCGTTTTATTGATGCAGAAGTTTTAAACGTTATACGTTCATTACTATTTCATGGTCATATTTAATGTTTGTATTCATTACCATTTCTATTATACAATTATGGAACGTCACGGCTTTTGTTTCAATTATATCACCTAATTATGCATAAATTTAATAATAATGAGAAGGTCAGTGTACTTTAATTACCCAATTTCTGTGTTAGGAATAATATGAATGGAATACGATATTTGTGCAAGATGATCCTTGAAGGTAGCATATTCTGCATTTGTTTATTTAAATACAGGATTCGTCGGTGAAGCGGGAAAATTAAAAAACTCCTGAATCTACATAAGTTTCTATCTTAACATTAATGTTTTTACAGTTTTCTGTTGAGTTAGACTTGCCATTGTATTTTTTAAAACAATACTTGACAGCTGGGCACCATTACGATCTAAGCATTCTTGTAGTCTTATTCTAAAATTTTCCATTACTCGCCGTAATATTTCCGGTGTAATACGTGCAACTTCTTTTTGAATTTTTCGTTTTAGTTCCACTAACGTTTGCGGTCGTTCAACTCAACTCTTGAGCCGACACCAAAGTGAAAAGTCGCATGCGAACAAATCAGGCGATCTAGCCGGCCAAGCAATGTCTCCATTTTTGATTCGGTTCGGAAAGAGTTCCCTTAAAGCAGCAATAGACATACGAGCAGTATGATTGGCATCACCCTCTTGCTGGAACCACGTAATCTCTGGAAATGGAACAAGGTCTAGCCCCACAAAAGTTGTGCACATGTTTGTGTAACGAACTGGAGTAACGGTTGTAGCATTTCCTCGATCGTCTTCAAAAAGGGATGGCACAATAATGCCAGATGAAAGAGTACACCATACTGTCACCTTAGGACTATGTAAGGGTTTTTCATGTAACTGAAGCGGGTTTTCAGCGCTCCGATATCGGCTATTCTGTTTATTTACATAGCCGTTAAGATGAAAATGGGCTTTATCTGACATAGACATATGGTGGATTAAGTTTTATTCCCTATCCAAACGCTGCAACATTTCTTGACAAAAATTCGAGTAACCAGATCTGCTTCTTTTAATTGTTGGATAATTTGAATTTTATATGGGGGAAAACTTGACAAGTCCTTATGGATTCGACATATCGACTGTTCACTGATATCCAATGTTTAATCGCAAACGTTTTGGACTACGTTTTATGGCAGTTCGAACTCTATTAATGTTTTCTGGCGTTCTAACACTTCATGCTGCTCCGTTATGTTTTAAATTTAAAGTAGATTCAGTTTCTTCAAACTTTTGTACCCAGCAATTAATTGCATTAATAGACGTTGTATTTCCAGAAATATATATTAATTCGTAAAGAAGCCTTCAGCGAAGGTATAGAATACAACACTAAAAAAAATATCCGAATAATCTTCAGAAAGTTGTGGGGGTATTAATTTATTACCAACACCTCCTCTTTTTATACGGATATTCCATAGATAGAATTTTTCGATCAATGTGTCTCAAGAACTGGCAACCGTCCAATCATTTCAAAATCTGTTTCAAACATCGCAACTCAATATCACCTCAAGTTCTTGACTACCCTGATGATGTCACTCACTTATATGAGCCAATAGTAATGCTCCTATGTCTCTTAATTCATTTGGAAGCTGAGGTAATTTAAGTTCAAAACTGCAAGCAAATATACTTTTAATGGGAATAATATAATCTCCAGCAAATTCGAGACCAAGGTGAAAAGTCACTTCAAATTGGCGTCCACTCGATCCAACAGCTCTGTATAATATATGCCGGTGATCGTTTTGCCCTTCTCAAGGTAATCGATATGGAAGATCCCGTGTGCATCCCAAAAAACTGTTTTTGTGGTTTTGTTGGCTGATAAACCCACTTTGGTCTTTTTCGGCTTCGATTCGCCAGGACAAGTCCACTGTTTCGACTGTTCTTTGGTCTCTGGTGTGTTGTGATGGATCCATGTTGTTGTTGTGATGGATGTGGCGCCCATCTGGCAGATAGCTTGCTCATATTCTAAAATTTATGCCAAATGTTCCGTACCCGCTCGGTTGAGATGCCCATAGCCTCGGCAATCTTGCCGATCGTCCAATATCATACCATGGATTTTATCGACGATTTCTGGCGTTCTCAATTGGCCAACCAGAACGTTCGGAGTTCTTTGTGGTCATACTACCACAATGAAAATCAGTAAACCACTTGTGAATCGTTCCAATCGAAGGTGAAGAGTCCCAATAATGTTTAACAAACGATGCTTTTCCACGCAAAAAATAATTTTTAATCAAGACGCGAAATTCATTTTTTCCCATGCTTACAAAAATTTTCAAGGCTGCTTGCTGTCGATGGGTGTCATAACAGAACTGAAAATCTTAATGCCCTCTAGTTGAACATGGTACATCACAAATGTCACATGGAATTTTCGATTGTGGCGCCATCTGTTTTATTTTTCAGGGACTTTGCACCTTTCCTTCGTATAGTTTCAACAACTAGCGTGTCATCTGCAAGACAATTTTTTGTTTTGAAGATGAAACCATAGTTTGTTGAAACCATATTTAGTGTTTTTTTATAATATAAGTGATAAAAAACAATGTAATAAGTGAAGAAGAATGATTTGTTTAAAAAATTGAATAATTAGCAATATTTTTTGATGTGCAAGATTAAAGATTCTTGCGGAAAGAAACACAAATAGGTATTTCATTACGAAAATCGAACGATATGGACCGATTTTGATGAAACAAACTGCATTCGATTCGGGATGACGTCTAGAAAAAAGGTTACCGGTTAGTTTTTTGTGCAAATTTGTTATTATTTTTTTAACCGAAAAATTGACCAATTTCCAAAATTTCATCAAACTAACCAGAAATCCTCAGTAAGGGGTTGTGGAGGTTGTTTTTTTATGTTAAATGTTTAAAAGTTTGTTAAAAGGGGGTCGTTACTAATTTAAATCAAAAACGAAATCGAGTTCTAATTTTTTAATTTTTTAATTTGAAATAAATTCCCGCTCATCTAAAACTTTTTTCTACCTTCTCTACTCAGTCTTTTTATATTCCACACAACATCTTTTACATATACTATGGACATAAACCGGGCGGGAGTAGCAGGTAGGTATTTTTCTTAAACTATGGAGTCTACACTATACTATAACACTATCATATAATAAGATCCACCGCTCCATAGAGCAGCTGTTTATCTAAACCGGTCCTTTCTCCCACCCCCAAAATAAAGACGCGGCAACGTATACGTGGACCACGCTGCTATTGTAATGTAGATACATAATAAATGATCACCACGTGTCACTTACTGTTGGATGCTGCTGTTGTTCAGATTAGTAAAATTTCTCATTCGTTTTATGTGAAAATTATTTTGTTCTGTGGTTCAGTAAATATTATCAGAAACATTTTTTTAATAATTCAAATACATATTGTTCAATAAATAAAATATTGCTTTAATAAAGCATTCACGCTGTAAATTATTAAAAGTGTTTTTCGGTTAAAAACATAATAACAAATTTGCACAAAAAACTAACCCGAATCGAATGCACTTTGTTTCATCAAAATCGGTCCATATCGTTCGATTTTCGTAAGTCGGCCTGTTTTAATACCTATTTGACTGGACTATGAGAGAATTTTAACTTTCAGGGACTTTTCACCATCCCCTCGTATGTATTGATGAGTCCAACGTCGAAGTAGAGGAAACCAATGTCCAATGTAATTTTGTTAAATTAGAGTGGTTTGAATTAATCATTGACATTCACCTTCAAGATATACGTTAAAACTGAAAAATGTATTTAATGCGATTAAAATGCATTAAATGGTTCAATTATTTTGAAAAATGACTCTTTTTTCATTCTTTTAAAAAGAGATAGAATCAAAAGTGTCTTCTTCATTTTCGTCATTTCAGGACCTTCCAGCGACTGTGCAAACTGATCCTTGTAGAAATGATTTAGTTCTAAATAGAGTTTCAACACGAACGATTGAAAATTTTGCCGGTACGTAAAATTATTTAGATATTACGTAAATATTTGTAAATTCATAGTAGCATTAAATTGAGATTAACTTTTTTTTTAAACACAATCTTTGCTAGTTAAAATTATATGCAAAATAGTGCTGCGCGATTGATTCTAGAATGGATCATTGGTTTCTGATTATTCAACAATTATTATGTCTTCGCCGGTTAAATAATTCGATATTAACAACAACATCCGTTGCTTCCCCGTAATCAAACTACCTTGTCTCAGAACGCCAGTGGCCAGAGGTAAAAGTAAGTTTGCACCTGTTTTTTACACTCTACTGCTCATATGGTCACAAAAGCTTCCTAGTAAAAATGCCGAGTTATTTCACCACAATCGTTCGTTATATCAACTAGAACCGCATTATAATGAGAAAGTTGAAGCCATACAATTAGAATTGTAAAAAAAGAAATGATATTTAATTCTAGAAACGTACAATTTAAATTTGGTACGGGTCGCAGTGTCAATTATGTTGTAAATAGTAATGTTTGGCGGTTATAAACAGAAAAATAACTATTACTACGAGTATTGTAATAGATTACAACCCCAAAACTGTGTAAAATATGATACATTAACTACTTGGAGATATAAATTAAAGTTCATCTTGAAGAATACCGATTGGTGCGGGAGGTGCCAACAAAATCCAGTAAGTCTAAGTTTTTTCCAAATTATTTTATAACAACTAAATAAAAAAAAAATTGCACGAGCAATATTATAGGCTAAATCGGTAGCTTTTTACTCATTTTTTAATTTTGAAAGGAGATGATTTAGTGCAGATTTATCAGATAGACTCCTATGGCCCATTAAATATGGAAACACCCTTGTAACTTTCCTTCAGCTTATGCCGTAAAAATATTTTCTATATAACCCAATCGAGACACCCTAGCATTTTTCCTTTGTTACAAATCGAAAAAGTATCAGGGTGCATTCTTCAAAATGGTTAAGAAAGTAGTAAATTTTATTCATTACTGAAATGTTACATACAAAATATATACATGTAAAACTTAATGGATTAGTCAGGAGAAAACATTCAGAAATATACAGTCAAAAACATAAAAAATACATGTAATTGGAGTCAAATATTTCAAGATTTACAAAATCTTGAACTCTAGAGATAGAATAGAATAGAATATAATAATTTATTCATGCTAAATACCAAGTATTGGCTTATATTCGTGAAGATAAAAGAAAGAAACAAAAAAACAAATTCAAATTATGATACAACAAAGAAGAATAAAAACTTAATAATATTAAATCAGAACTGAAAATCTAAAAATTCCTTAAGAGTATAAAAACAATGTTCAGTAAGAAAATTATTAATAATACCATTTTGTTTAAGTTTCTAAGCACGTAAATACCTTTAGCAACTGATGAAGCAACTTGATCACAATGTTTCCTCCAAGTTAATCCTTTATCTAATAGTAATCCAAGAAATGATGTAAATTCACAATTGTTAGATTCCGATATTTGTCTTAAGGAAAAATAGAAGGTCACAGTTTTTTCATTATTAATATTCAATTTATTATGTGTAAACCAGTTAAGCAAATCAGTTCGACTCTTCATGAGTGAATTGTGTAAGTCAACTACGTCTGTATTAACCCTTGATGCGGTTGTATCATCTGCATATAAGATTATTTTGCCTTCAGGAACTTGTAACGGTAAATCATTAATGTATATTAAAAAGAGTACATGTCTAATATGTAGCCTTGAGGCACCCCTAAGGTAACCGGCAATATAGACGAGTTGGTAGAATGGATATAGACAACTTGCATTCTACCAGATAAATAAGACCGTATCAAAGAAAATGATGTTTCAGAAAATGTATAACTGTTCAATTTAGACATCAGAATATCAGTAGAAACACAATCAAATGCTTTTGTGAGGTCACAGAAAATTGGGCCGAAATGCTCACCGTTATCAAAGATAGATAAGATAGTTCATTTACCATCGAAATCATAAAGTAAAATACAATAGGATTATGAATTCAGGAATTCATCAATCCCATAAAACTGTTTATCACATAAAAAAGTATGCAAGTTCTTCTTGGAAATAGTTATTGTGCTACTTGTCTCGACAAAACTTTTTATTTCATCAAAACACTTAATGCCTACATATTTCGGCGACTTTTGGCTAACCCCAAGTCTAGAGTAGTGTTGCTGGATAACTTCGCTATTCTTCGTGAAATATGGATGCACTTCACAATTTTTTCTGAATTCTGTTTCGTTTGTTTTGACATACATTACCAACTGGAAAATAAACAGACAGGGTAATGTTAGGATCTGAAATTGTTTAAATAAGGGTTTACATGTTGAATGTGGCGGAATACTTGAGCAAAATAACTGGAAGAACCCCAGAAAATCAATCCATATTGTAGGGTTGATTGGACTAACCCAAAGTAGAGAATTCTCAAAATGTGAAACGATAGAGTTTCTCTCAAGTTTCTTATTATGTAGCAAGTAGTGCCTAATTTAGAACATAGTGTGCTTCCCAGATCAATTTTCTGTCTAAGGTTAAACCTAAGAATTTTATGGTATCTTTGCTATTGATAGAGCGGCCGCATACATTGAGGTATAGATTGTAATCGACTCTTTTAAAATTACTTTTAGAACAACCTGTTTAAAGAAGGAACGCACATCACTCTGAAACAGCCTGTATATAAATGAAGGTACAGATTTATGGATATTTACGCTAATTGAGAAATAGATAAGTTCTTACTTTGTTATTATAGGCTAAAAGCGTTGTATAAAATCTGTCATCTGACCATTTTTTCTAATGTAAACAAGGAATTATAAACGTAAACATACATTCTTGCCATATTCGAAACATCTTTCATCTTATTCTGTTATCTCAGTCAGACGGTTGTAAAACTGTTCTCACTTGTATTTTGTATTATAATATAAATGCAACCGAATAACCAAAATTGACGCTGGAAGGGCAGTGCCGTCTCGAATCTCTGACAAATTAGTTATCTTATAGGTAGTTACAAAACAAACAACAAAGAATTCGAGAATTTTCTGCTTTTCCAAAAATCTGAATAAGTAAAAGTTAGCTTTTTACGATGCGAATTTATTTAAATATGTCACATCTAAGTGGAATATCGAGGCAGGCGCATTTTGTTTCTTACAAAATAGTGTGGGCATCTTTTGATTGAAGTGACAATTGAGTCAATTGGTATTAATAAATATTTGTCGAGAATAGTGCCAGCATACATAAATAACACTATGATATTTCAGGTGTTGGATTTATTATTCCTCAAATTACAAATAGTAAGTTTGAACAAAACCTTTCAAAAATAGAAATACAATAACTATTACACTTGAGCGAAACAATTAATTAAACAATAGAATATTTATAACTAAGTAAACTCATCATTCATACATAAGTCTTTCATCAGCTTTATTCTCAATTTAAAGAGTGCTTTTGTTACACGGTATACTTATGCATGTAGAAAACAGTAGAACTCTAATTCATTTGATTACACGATCATAATAAACATTCAAAAGAAAATTGTTATTGGAATAAATAATAGTATAGTTTATAAAACACAAAAATAATCCAGATCTGGCTGTTACAGAAATATGATGAAATTAATTTGTCGATGACGTAAAAAAAATTAACTTAACGTATATTTTAATTATTTTTACAAATTCTATTCTCATGAGATATTGAACTATTTGAAGCTCAATTCAATATTATTATTAAATCGTATTTGATATAATTTTCACATGCCATTTGTAGCAATTCCAATAATTCTACATGTTCTTATACTGATTTCTACTCCATTTTAAGCAATTATCAATACAATTATATTAATAGCATACTTTCTATCAATTAGCAATTTGCAATTATTTCGGGTTAAAAGTTCATAGAATGAATTAGAGACAATTATGTGCAAAAAGCCTTGTAGATCGTATTAAATTATAGATTTCTCTGATAATCTCTTACCTTCATGTATAATTATTGTGATAATATGTTATGTTTCGCGAATCGAATCAAAGTCCCTTTTTAAACAAGAACTGTAAGTTGCAACACAATTTTTCTTATCTAATAAAATGATTTGTAAATAAGTGATTTTTAAATTCAGCTTATACAGGCTTCCCCATAATAGACTACCCATTTTAATATTTGAATTAAAATTTTTTTGGTTAACAAAACAAACTTTTTATTTTACTAAATTACAGCTAACTCTTTGGGATTTACGATAACTTATAAATATTTGGCTAATTTAATTCTAACTTTTAAACTTTCTAAATGACCTCCACCAACTTCAACACATTTTTCAATATTAGATAAAAAGTGGTTCATTACACGGCGTAGCAAACCTTCGTCTATTCCTTCAACTTCTTCACGAATTTTGACTTTCAGTTCCTCGATTGTACCTGGACGACTCGCAAACACTTTGGCTTTTAAATATCCCCACAGGAAAAAATCGGGTGTCGTTAAGTCGGGGGACCTCGGAGGCCAAGGCAAATCTCCGAATCGAGAAATGAGTCGGCCATTAAACATTTCTCGCAGGACCCTCATTGAGTTTGTGGTGGTATGAGCTGTTGCCCCATCTTGTTGGAATAGTAAGGCATTGTTTAGTAATCCTCGTCTATTTAATTCTGGAATGAGAAATGTCTCTAGCATATTAACGTAGCGCTCGGATGTTACTGTTACAGCGCGGTTATTTTCATCCTCAAAAAAATAAGGGCCAATAATACCAAAAGATCCTACTCCACACCACACAACAACTTTTGGATTATGTGTAAAGATTTCACGAGGATTTTCATTTGACCAGTATCTAAAATTCTGTTAAAAATTTGCTTCGTCGGTCATTAGGAGACTGAATTACTCCTTGATGTAAATCCAAAAATTCTTGACAAAATCCTAACCTTGCTTCTTTATCTTGATTGCTAAGGTGCTGTGCCATTTGGTATTTATAGGGATGACATTTTAAATCCCTAAGCTTCCCTTCGATATTCCTAGGATAAGGGTTTGTCGATTAGCAGACCTTTTAGGACTTCTCGTAAACGCAATTCTAACTCGTTCAATATTTTCTGGTGTACGAACTGTTCTTCGACGTCCAGGCTTCTTCAAATTTTGTACAGAACCATTTTCACGCCAATGACGAACCCATAACACACACTTAACAGTTTTACGATTTGGCGCGTGACCCCTATTGTTGTTATTAAACTGACGCCGGAATGCACGCCTAACTTCTTCTATCGAATTGCTTCTTATGTAAGTTTCTACACAAAACACACGTTGTTGGACTGAGTAATCCATGAAAGTTCAAACGGATGTTGAAATAATGTCTCAAAGCAAAAAAAATAAATAATTATTGATGAAAACTAACTAGCTTCTCGTAGAAAAATGGCGTTCCACGAAATTATTAATTTAAAATTTATTTGTGACAAGCGCCTACTTGATTAATAATTTACTTAAATCCCAAAGACTACAGAAGATAATCCCACAGAAGAACAACCTATTTACTTATCTCGTAGGGAATTTATTAATAATATAAAATGGGTAGTCTATTATGGGGAACCCAGTACTATCACCCTTTTCCACTTAAATTATCTAAAACACATTTCAGTTTACATATATCTTTGATAATGACTACATTGGAGCCTAAAGGTGTTTTAGATAAGTTATAATAATGTAAATGGAAAAAGAGTGATATTGTAAACTAAATTATATTATATTACATTCCACAGTACCTTAAATATGAATTTCAAGCTTGTTTTCGCATTTCTTTTAATCACGCATCTATTACTTTATCCGCGTTCAACAAAAATCATTCAAATTATTTAATGTTTTCATTCGCTATGTAATAATATTACACCATTTCAGTAATTTTATTAATTACCGATATCACGATTAAATTTCACATTATAGTTGTTAAACATATAACGAACTAAAACTGTAACTAAATTTGAATACTTACAACTAAATAGTAAAAGTTAATTGTCGAATAAAATCACAGTGTGGATCGCCGAATGAATTTCCTTAATTAAGGAGTCCAGTTATTTCGAAAACATGAATAGTTTTACATCTTTAACTTATATTAACTTTAAATTTTGGTATTACCAAGATAATGTTTTTAATTGTTTTTAAACAAAACTACTGAGATGATTTAAACAATAACTATATTCTTCAGTAACAATTTTTTATATGAATATGGTAAATTACGATATTTGTATACAACTTTAATTGTATCGATCGGATCAAATTCTCTGAGATACAAACATTTCCATTTTGCTCATTATACTATATAATCGTTGGGTATTTTTTATATACTTTGACTACACGAGAGAGAAACCTATAATGTTCGAAGAACATCGTGTGAACCAGAATGTTGGGACAGGAGATAGGCATTTTCTTGAAGGTTCGAAGTTTATAGGCATAGGGAAAGACCTTACTAGTTCCACAACTTCGCTGTTCGATAAAAAATGAAGTCTGGTAGGAAGAAATTCGGCAGGTCTTGAGCTTCACAATGAAGGGGTTATTAGTTTGAGCTCGTCTAGTCCGCCTATCTGGAATCGCTCCCGGTGGAACAACATATGAGTTTTCTGATGAACACCGAACCATGGAAATATCTATAGAAAAGAAATCTCCCACCTTTCTATGATGTTCTAGAGAGGTAAATGAACTCGTAAGTGTGACATTATCAATCGAACGAATAGCTCTTTTCGGGATAGAAACCAAGAACTTCACCGTATGTTTGGGAACAGAACTCCAAACATGTGAGAAGTACTCCTGGGCAGGTCAAATATGTGCCTTGTAGATTATAAGGAGCTGCTGGGATATAAAGTAGCTCTTGGCACGGAATAGAAAACCAAGTTTTTGTGAATGGACCTCACATGATCGTCCCATGAGAGGCTGGTGATGCCGAGCATGGATATGGAATACTTCATAGGAATAGTTGTACCTGACATCATCATATTAGGAATTCTAGGATCCGCCTTCCTGGAGAAGACGCAAGCTTGATTTTTGGTTGCATTATACTCTATTAGATTATCAGATCCCCATTAGATCTCCATCAATTGCTTCAACCTGTCTCTGCCTCGCTCCTCTGGCTTCATTGGATGTATAGAGGCTCTAGATGAGAAAGCGGTATGAAGTGTACCATCATCTGCAAAGTTGTGCACGAGACAGGTGATCACTTCCAGCAGATCGTTTATATGAAGCAGAAACAAAGTTGGTGCCAAGACAGACCGCTGTGGAACACAAGCGTTGATAGCCATGATATCGGAGGATACTCCGTCAACCACCACATGCAGTGATCTATCTGAGAGAAAGTTGAGGCTGCAATGGTCTACGATATATTTTGGATAATATTAATGTAATAAGATTATTTTGAATTCCGACTGAATTCCCCAAACACTTGGTCTGATATTTTGAGTGTTAATCAAAATAGTTGATTATTATTCGTAAAATCGTAGATTACCTAAACAAGAGCAAGAAAATTCATATGAACTGTGATAGAAATGATAAGAAATACTAATAGATGCAAACAAACAAGAAAATGAATTTTATATGCATGAGATTACATAACAAATATTTACCGTGAGGGCGCTAGGTATTGAAATAATCAATAAAAAAATTTGAATCCCTAAAAGTAGAGGTAGAGGCCTATTCAAATCATAAAGAAGAGTTGAAAATATACTGATTTGAATAAAAAACGCAACACCTAGTGCCTCCTGAAATTTTGCACATATCTTTTTCTTTGTATTCGTCATTGAATAGTGGTTGTGATTATTTTCTTTACAACACACTTTTTCCTCAAAAATATATTATTCAATAAAACGTACGCCACTGTTTTTTTTTAGAACTACAGAGAGGATTTGCCATTCAATTTAGAACCTTTTTTGTATCTTACATTTTTTTGATAACTCAACTTGAAACAAAAAAAAACTTTAAAAAACATTATCACTAATAAAGTTTTTTCGTTTTACAAAAATTCTGATTTTTTTAAAAGCGCGCAAATTTTTCTTTTTACACATGTTAGAGGCTTTTTATTTTTATTATTAATCTCGGTTATTAAAAAAATAAATAATAAATAAACATAGTAGATAAATAAATCAAAACTAGTCTAGTTGATATTTGAAGTATGCTTAATATTGTTCTCCGTTTGAGCAAAATAAATTTATTTTGAAATTAAGTTTTTTATTCACAAATTCAGTAATTGGTCACATGATTCTTTTTTGTTTGTTTTGAGTTGAGTTATCAAAAAATTGTAAGATATAAAAAAGGTTCTGAATTGAATGGCAAATCTTCTCTGCAGTTAACGTTCTAAAAAAAACAGTGGCGTAGGTTTTATTGAATAATGTATTTTTGAGGAAACCCGTTCGCACGCCTCTGTGTTGTAAAGAAAATAATTACAACCACTATTCAATGAAGAATACAAAGAAAAAGATCTGTGCAAAATTTTCATTATTAATTTATAACAAATTATTTAAAATAATTCATTTTCTTCAACACCCTGTACATCAAAAAGGAAACAAAATTCGACCATAGTTAATCATACAAACTACCTTTATTTTTCGATGAACTATTGGCTGGTGAAATCCTGATGATATAAACTGAACCATCCTGTATAATACAATAAAATATAATAAAGATAAAAAGAACAATAATAAAGATTCTTGACCCAGTATGAATTATATATAAAAAGAACAAATGGGGTTGCAGTTGGAACATTGTGAACTACATAATTTGAATAAGAATAAGTTACTAATTACCTTACTAGTATTATTACAAGCGTAGTATATGTATGATAATTCAGTTTTGAGAGATTGGGACAGGAAGAATGATATTTTTTAAGTACGATTTATTCTTAAATAGTAATTGCAATAACTTGACCATATTGTTTGTGGTAAATTAATTTTCCAATTCTTTTATAAATATAAGAAAATAATAACAGTTATTACAAAGAAACTTCATCCATAATAATATAACTGTTGTATACTGAATAATTCAATTATAATAATATATGATGCGATTCAGATAAAATTAATTAATAGTGTACGTATTATTTCTAACTTTTCCATTCTATAATAATTGCTATTTTGGTAGAACTTTAAACTTAATCATACTGATTTGCTTCGTAAGATCGAAGTTTGTATAAAGTACTTTCTCTAAACGTACTCAACTGCGAAAGTACTTATTATATTTACTGGAGGCAATTTGTTCGCTCACAAATTGCCTTGTATGAGTCAAGAGCCTTTTTTATTTCATCACGTTCGGTAATCACTTTTCAGTTGTTTATTATCTAAATTCAGTTTTACTAGAAATTACTGCTCTGTTAAGAATCAAGTCAATTGTATGAGCTAGACAATAACTATGCTTTAACTATAACAAAGGGCGGTGAACCAAAAGTTTGGTCTAGGGACTAGAACACGCGACTTCCACGCAGTAGGCTCGGGTTCGATTCCCAGAAATGGAAAATTTGTTTTTGTAGTAACATTTTCTTAAACGCATTAATCGTTTGAATATTATTTGGTTGTGGATATTGAAATAAATTATTTATTTCATTATCTTTACACAAATGCGAATAGTACACTATTTATCTCTTCTCCAAGTGTCAATACCAGTTCTACTTACATTTAGGCGGGTGGGGGTTAGAAAGAGAAAGAAAATGTTTGAATTTCATGTCATTGATAATAAAAGCTCATCCAAATTTGAATGAATAAAAATATTGGTAGAATCCGAATTTAATTCAGTAACAGACTGAACAGTCAGGAATGAAATTCAATGTCAACCAAATGCCGTCCACAAATCGGGTGACATTCTTCCAGTGAATTTATTCATAATGTTCCCGCTAAATGCGACACTATTTCAGCAAATAGCACGAATTTTTTTCCCTAGAATCAAACCAGGTTATTGAAATAAATCCTTTCATAGAAAAAGGCCCAGGAATCTACTTTGTTATTTGAAACGATACTGGTTGATGCATATTTTATAATAATTCCTTTTTGTTTCAGACGTGCCAAACATGGTTTTCCCACATACATACTGTGTTATGTACCATCGCGCTTGCTGCTGGGTTTGGTAATCTTTACCGATTACCTCAAGTTGCTCTAGCCAATGGTGGACTGCCATTTCTTCTAGTATATATATTTTTAACATTAATAATAGGATTACCACTATTATTTTTAGAAATAGGTATAGGGCAATTAGCTGAAGAAGGTTTTATAAAAAGTTGGAGAGCGGTTCCTTTCTTCAAAGGTTAGTTTCAAAATTATAATTATCTCTTCCCAATATTCGATAGTACCAAAATATTAAATGTAGGTAGCAAACGCCATGTCAATATTGATTAATCTAAATTGCTATCTTCAGTGCATTTAATCTGGTGCTGTTGTTTTTTACTTTTCAATAAATTGCTGCATCTATTTAGGTTCCTCTGATGAGATTGGTGTAATTATATATATTTTCAGGTGTAGGATACGTGAAACTAATAGCGGGAAGTCTATTGAATATTTATTATTCCCTGTACATGGGTTTATCCCTATTTTACATCATTTGGATAGCAAAAGGTACACTCCCTTTTCAAGAGTGTGCCGTGGTAAAAATCAAAGAGGTACGTAGAGATTTTTGGTTACAAAATTAGATTTCACGTATTGTAGAATTAATCTATTATATAAAAAGGTTTTTTTTCGACTATTAATTTTGTTAACTGGAGACATTTTCCTCTTCAGAACACGTATTACCAAAGAAGAAAAATGAAACGTGTGGCACTCGGGGACTGCCGCGGTAAAGCTATTGCACTACGCCACTGGAAAAAGTTGGGTAGAAAAACATCCACTACCCCTTCAAAATCTTCACGAATTATGAGTAAAAAAGAGTATCATCTTGATCTCTATGAAGAGTATTCTGTGACATGCATAGATAACTCTACTACCGGTAGTAGAGTTATCTATGGTGACAAGTGTCAGTTGACTTGTAAACACAATTTTATACGAAAGTTTTAACGTTCAGATCTCGATAGCGCTTCCGGCTCCGGGATTTTCACGTGGCCTATCGAAATTAGAAGGTTCGAATTGTATAAAAACACAATTGCATGAACGCCAGACGACTTATGTAATTAGCTACGAACCTAATCATTTTGACATATCCTCGAGGAGCTCGCTGCGCGTAAGTTAGAGTTCATACATTTTACCTCTATTTTGTTAATTTGGGGCCGTTTCGAACCCCGTGCGGCCGGCGCCAGTTGTAATAAAGTATTTTGGGCTATGAGCCGCTAGCTTTTACCCGCTTTCGGTATATTTAAGTAGCTAGAAAATTCCCTTTCGTACGTCGCACGTCAGATGCTAGTAGGTGACAGCTGAGAATACATCAAACTGTTTTAATTAAATTTTCCTATTCAATCGACATTTTGGGGCCCGAGACTATGCTATTTAGTTGGCCCCGTTCATAAACTAACGACATGGAGCGAAAACCGCATGCGAAAAGTCCTCTCGTTAAGACGTTCTATGTACCGTAAATTTGCACTTTTCTAACTCGCGACCTACGCGCTTCTCACGTGAACGTCATTCGATTTATCGAAAATTAACCAATTCAAAACAGTTTTCGACCCAGTTTGGTTCAAAGTTAACATTTCGACAATTTTAAGCTCGGCCGAGCCACATGGTAGGCTGAGTGGTGGGTGTCAGGATATTTCGTTACGGTATTTGTCTTTTGTTTTTTTTTCTTGATTCGGTCGCCGCGCTCAAAGCTATATGCAATAGCTTAAAAAATTAATTATCATAAATAATGATGACTTGTCAACATTATCTATCGTAAGAGGGTCTTTGTCCATTATGATTATATTATCTCTCGCAGGATATCGTATCTCTCCGTCGTTCGTTTAATAGAGCTCCTATAGGTCTTGTTAAAGACCCCATCTATGTCCAAGAAGGCACCAATGCAGACTCCCTTCCGCATCTGCTGTTGCTCTATAAAGCCAACAGCCGAGTGGAGGGCCGTCTCGACAGATCTGCGCTGATAAGCATGCTATTCCTCGTGAAGAACGTAATGCTTCAGAGGTCCTGCCTTAAGATACGAGTCTGCAAGTCTCACTAACGTCTTCAACAAAAACGACGTAAGACTTACAGGCTGGTAATCTTTGACGTTTTATCCGCTTCAGAAATGAAGGTCACATGAGTTCTCTTCTACTCCTTGGGCGTGTATCCTAACGCAATAGAACCCCTCAACATCCCAGTCAGCGGAACCAGGATTGGGGTCAAACCTGATTTATACATGTTAAATTGACAAAAAAAAATCGTTATTTCTAAGGCCTTGGGAAATCTAAGTTCAACCCTAATTTTATATAATCACTTCAAACTTAATGAAATCATCTCATGAATTACTAATTATTATTATGAATTAGGAAACATTGATGTTACTTCTATTTCACTGATTAAATTTATTTACAGACTGGGTATTCTGCCGAAAGCATAGATAGGCAGTTATGTTTAAGGTAACACCAACCACACATTTGTGCTGATTTTTCTTTCTTAATTATTGTGTTATTTTTGCAGTAATACATTCCTTGAATCTCCATTCAAAAATCCTTTCTGGTATGGGATTTATGCTTCTCTTTTATTAGTAATATGGAGTATTGTGATTCTATTGTAAGTGAAATATTGTAACATTTGAAAAGAAACATTCAAGAGATTGATATTAGCTGCACCAGAAAAAATTGTCAAATACCCAAGGTCATTGTTAGATGTTAATAATAAATTATTATCTCTTCATTGAATTAAATATTTCAAGATTTTAATTTTGTCTCTAATCTGAACATTATAAAATTCAAAAAATTCTTGAAATGACAAGAATATTAATTAAAGAATTATTTGCTAGCACAGAATCCCTTTGATGTTTCGGTTCTTATATTTTATCCAATTCCATATTTATTTCTAACACTCATTGTTATATCTTATATTGAAGGTGTAGTCGAAGAACAAAAAGTTTCACCACATCTTTACTGGTCCTTTTGTTTCCCACCTTAATTTGCTTTATAGCTCTATTAGTCAAAACAATTTTGGTAGCCAATCACAAGGATGGTTTGAACAAACTTACCAATGATACCAAATGGGACGACTTGTACTCTCCAAATGTGAGTAAATTTATTTTTAATAACGTTATCGGAATCGAAAATTAATAAAGAAGCATTTAGTTAAAAAAAAATTAGAGGAAGTTCAGAAATGCTTATCGACGAAAATCGAAATTCTCACAATATAATTTAAGTTTGATACAATAAATGTGTTCTCAAAAATTATCCGCAATTGCAAACTTCTTTGTTTTTGATAGAAGTACAGTATGGGATAAATTTTAAAAATGGAGAAATACATAACTTACTACTTTCTTAACCGTCCGTAAAATAAAAATTTTCCCTACGCACAACTTGCGTCCACATGCACGTTAACGCAGCTTGGTCCTAATGCGAAAAATGTTCGTAGTATTGCAGCTCTTGATGACAGGCTAGCAAACTTATCTAGCAGGAATCACCAGTCAATACTATATAGGTTGCGAAAACAACGTAGAATGCTTTGTCGAACCTGCTCCTGCTCGACAGGTGGGGGTATAGTCGCCCATTGCACAGGATGTTTTTTAAGTACATGTAGAGAATTTAGGAGCGTGTTGCTGACGTCAAAATAAGAAGAAAAGTTCCTATAAACAAGTTATTCGTTTCTGAGTTACCGGGTGTCAAATATGAAGTCTTATTTTTAATTGTGATATTCGAGTGAAAAATACTCCCAGATACCAAACTTCACTCGAATATCACAATTATTTTGAAATGTATTCACAAAAAATAAAAATAAGACTTCAAATTTGATACCCTGTATCTCAGAAACGAATAACTTGCGGACATATGTGTATAGGAACTTTTCTTTTTATTTTGACGTCAGCAACACGCTCCTAAATTTTCTACACGTATTTAAGAAACATCCTGTATATTAATGTTGAATCAGCGGTGTATATAGGAGCCTTGTGAGTTAGAGCGACCCAGGCGCATTGCTTTGTTTTACAAGAGAAACAAGGCAAGCCCTATAATGGGTTGTATCTAACAATATGCGATGCGTGCAATTCGTCCGACTCTCAGTTCACTTACCACTGTAACTCGCGATAGAAGCACGATTATACAGCTTGTAAATTATTCGGATGGAACATGCTAGAACTAGACGCGCTACAAATAGAACGCCCATTTGTCCCTTTTTTATACGAATCTCGTTAGCACTTATTAAATCACTAAGCACCGCTGATTTAAACTCAATCTGGGTGTGTACCACCGATCGGGTGTCACCACGAACTGCATCGATCGATATTTCAAGAAATAAACGTGGAATTTGTTTGAAAATTTGGGAGCTGACAAAAGTCAATGAGTACTACTCGTCTAAAATATTTTCAAGATGCGGCACTTCTGGTTACACCGGAAGTTGATGACAAATTCGTTATTTCAAATGGAACACCCTATAATTCATTGCATTTTTGGATTCTACGGAAAATTCTAGGTACATTTCATTCATCATGCCCTATACTCAAATTCAACCGTTTTTGAGATATTTGTAATTTTAGAAAAAAATTACAGATACAGAGAAATACCATAAAGTTTCCGAGCTCACAAAAAGTTATTGAAATATTAATTCAAAAAATGCCAAAATAGTATATTATTCAACGAGCATATTATGGTGGCTATTATTCAGGTGGATGAAGTTTACGGCACGAGCCGCAGGCGAGTGTCGTATATCATCCAAGTGAATAATAGCCATAATATGCAAGTAGAATACTATACTTTGTCCACGACCCATAAATAATACTTTGATACTAATAAACTTTGCCGTTGAAACAAGTCGAACCAACAAATTGTTGAAGTTTCAAATTAAATTTGATCTGACTTGACGTTTCATAGCACGCTCTATTTTTATCGTATTCGTCTATACGTTTCTATCATGTTTGTCATATTGATGAATAATGAAATCATTATTCACTAGTGATTAATGGATATCATTATGCTTGAGGAAACACATGCATTATGCATATTTTATACAATAGTCGTGGACAAAATTAATTTTCAAATGGAAACCCCCATTTGTTTTATAGTAGCCGTATTCAGCACAAAAAATTAGGGCAACTTTATGTTTGGTTTCCTATACCTAAATATTATCGTTTTAGATTTATTTACAAAATACTAGTTTTCCACCTTTGTCAAGCGGGCGTTTTTAAGTTAAGATAAATCTAGTTGACCATGGCTGATTATACGACTGTCTGGGAATGAATAAATGTCATTTAGTTTATGATTATTGTCAACAATGCCAACCCCGTTAAATTACACAAACAAAGACTATTTAAATTTATTTATTATTTATGGAGGAGGCAACAGAGTTATAACAAAAACGTGTAATACGTATTTGCTGCTTGATATCCCGAAAAACAAAAACTATCAGCAACCACTATCTATTACTTTATGTATATATTACTTATAGGTCTGGTATTATGCTACAATTCAAGTTTTTATATCTACAAATATTGGTTTTGGATCTTTTATCACGAATGCTGGGATAATGTATAGTAAAGGGAATCCCTTATGGTATGACCACCACATTTTATATCTTTTTACATATTATATCGAATATTTTCAGGATTGCATTAGGGTACATAACAGCCAGTCTTTTATTCGGAGTTGGAGCTACAATAATGTGCTACATTCTAACTGGAACCTTCAATATTTCCTATAATGATGAACATATCCTCGAATTGCATTTAAAAACATTGATCTACGATGTAGCGGTGAATAGTAAAGACAAAAATGCAAAATCGTGGGTGTTGGTGGTTTATGCTGCACTTCTATTTGTTGGTTTTATTAGTATGGTGAGTACATTAAATCAAGATTGAATAAAACCTTACTAAAAACAAATTCTGACCAATAAAGTATTCAGATGAACGTTTCAAAATATGTTGTCTGACGGTGCCGAACAAAATATAGAAATTATTTTAAATACATAGTTTGAAGATATTCCTGAGGTGTTTGGTGGCTACATAATTTTTAAATAAAATAAAAAAACATATGTATATGTCATGTTACGACTTGAATTTTTTCCCTCTTCAGTGCTAATAGGTGTGTCGTTCTTTTGTTATACGGGGCTTTGATGTATTACTTCCCATGTTCGTTTCCTGGGATTTTTCCACTATGCATTATGAATATTGTTCAATAAAAAAATCGTTTCACAATCTCTAGTAGTCTGGAAAAATAGAATAAAGATTGTGATAACAATAAAATTGTATGTAGGTACGTCAAAAGTTTATATGTTTAAGTTCATGACGGCTCATTCAAGTTGAATTGAAATTTTGATGCTGTGACGTTCTTGTACTACCAACAATATTGATATCTAAATCGGCAACCAATAAGTTTTCAACATGTCACAACAATAAGCGGAAGTAATAAGTAGTTTTAACATCCGTTAGCAGCTACCACCCAGCTTGTACGTGTTCATATCTCCACCCTGGGTGGTAATGTTATTATTTATACGTGTATAATAATTGTTTTGTGCAAAATTTGCTCAAGTTGGTGAGCTAGTGTGTCTGTGTTAAGATAATTACTTTGTATTTGGAAGGGAACTTGGTTTGCACCCGGTCTTTTTCAGAGAGGTTGTTCGAGGCATATACCAAGTTCTTTGTATTGTACTTCCCCAGACTATGTCCGGCTAATGCTGGGTCAGTAAACTTCTTCTCAGGTGCGTCCTCAACCCGAACCTCTCTATCCTTCCAGTGTGGCTGAAACAGCATTTTTTTCTCATGAGTGGAAATCTTTTATAGACCCGAAACGAGCTCTGTCATCTTGGAGTGTGAGAATCTCCTCACAGGGCATACTCACTAAAACCATTCCTCGTTGACCTCTCGCTTCACTACGGAACTACCCGAAGGTATAGTCGTGATCGTGTCGTCTGTAGATGAGTTCAGTTTCTTATTCGTCGTTCCTCTTCCCTTTCATCCTGCTCCTTCTGCTTCATTATTTTCTCAGCCATAGCATTGACTGATGTCCATTTCGACTCGCAATCTTTTTACAGTTAGCTGCATGCCAATAACTACCTCAACTTCTTGTCGTAGTTGTGACCATTTGATGAATTCGAATAAGGTGTGCTCAGCCGCATCCTCTTCTACTTTGCAGTATTTACATTCTGCCAACTCAACTTTTCCTATTCAATGTATATGTAGTATTTAAAACAACCATGGCCACTTAGGATGTGCGCCATGTGGAATAAAATTTCTCCATGCTTTTCGACTATCCATAGTTCAATTTTTGGGAGCAGTCTGCGTGTCCATTCGGCCACGGGAGACCTTTCCCATGTTTTCTGCCACTTTTTAAGTGTTCTTTCTCTTGCCTGTTTATTTTTCTCTTTGGTTGCACCTACGGTTTCCTTTATATCGCCAATGGATCTATTATATAGGTATGACTGTTCTATAGCTTCTGGAGATGCGTATAGTCATTGTTCGCTGCACTTTCGTTAATTCTTTGGTGTATTTCTTTATGCCACATGCTTGCACCCAGATCTCCTTGTCGGTTGGTCCTTGCCGCTAGTACTTAGTCTTGCCAGCAGTATCGCTGCCTTTAGCACTTTGCCGCCAACGTGTGCAATGTGCTCTTCAAAAGTGAGATTTGTATCTAGAATAACTCCAAGGTATCTAATTCCTCTCGATGGTGTTATAACGGTTTCATCTATTATAAATTGTACTCTACCATACTTCTCCCTACCAGAGAGTATATTCTGTATAGGGTTTCGCTTGCCCTGTACATCAATTGTTCCTCCGTTTCAGCTGTTACAACTATTGCAAGATCATCCGCAAAGGCAACCATATTCATGTTCATTGTCAGAATGCTGTCATGAAGGATGTTCCAAAAAAGAGGGACTAGAAGCTACCCTTGCGGTACTCCACAACTGGTATCATCATTCCTTCCTCTATCTCAAGTTGTCGATTTGACAGATAGCTTTCTATAATTCTCCTTATGTACTTCGAAATACCTCTTTTCTGTAACTCAACGGTGATTAGTACACATAACTTTCTGGTTATTCTAGTCTTTCTGATCTCATTTTTAGCTATGTAAACAACTCTTTGGTTGGCTTGCATTGTGGACCGTCCCTCCTGAAGGAGCCCTTTAAGCATCAATCAGCAAGAGAACTTTACTGATTATTCTATAGACCCTAAGCAATCTCACATAACGCATCCCAAAAGCCATGTTTGGACTGGTAATAGGGGCAAAACTACATACTATTCGGAAGTTATCCAGTTTATATAAAAATGAAAGTATGTAGCAATTGCCAGAACATATGTCCTCATATGTAGATTAAAAATTTACCACAAAATATCAGATCTGAGTTCACAACTAATGAAAATAAGGGTGTTGAAATAAATGTAATCAAATATATTTTGCAGGTAACAATAACTTACACATTACTCAAAGTGATAACAGTTCAGAGCAAAAGACGACTGAAATGGTGGCAGGCCAACATTATTCTAAGTTTCTTTGGATTCCTAGTGGGTTGTGGTATACTGCTTAAAGAAAATTTCCAGTTGGTGCATTTGTTGGACGAGTATATTATAGGAAATTTGATATTAATTTGTGTCATTATGGAAGTGTTTGCGTTAGTCACATTTTATGGTACGTATAGCACCTTGAACATATTCTACAGTATTAAGTGATTAAAAAAGGAAAATTCCTGATTATCCTAACTATTTTGTATTTTCAGGTACTGAAAGAATAAAATGTGACTTCGAATTCATGTTGGGTCATGTGCTGTCAAAAATTTGGCTAATCTCGTGGTGGATCATCCCAATATTACTAACTGCAATTTTCGCTTGGGGTTTATCCACTTTACCTTTTGGAAATGATCCTCAATGGTTATCCGGAATTGGTTGGGGGTTCATTTTAGTTGCTACGATTTTCATATTTGTTATTGGTTTTTATACAATAACAAAACAAGAGGCGTACACATTTATTGATGTAAGAAACAGTTTAGTTTTAACAAGTTAAAATACCATGGACTCGAACCGGTTTTTTATGTTTGAGAATTTTATTCTTTTAATCTTTTAAAAACAAACTTATGCATTCTCGTATGAATATATCCCTATGGCTTTTAATGAAGCTTCAAGTTGACACATGAATACGATCAAGTTTCGAAAAAAAATTGATAATTAAATACGTAAACTGCTAAATATTCCGAAAACGGTACACATTATCAGCAGTATCCGGTTCTTAGGCACCGGAGGCCTCTAATTCTATTATTAATATTCCAAATCGCTATGACTACGATTCCACTAAATCATTTTGATCACGTTTGTCATATGGTACATTTTAGCTTCATTATTATTGGTTATTCAAAATGAGTACTTCCAAATATATTTTCTTCAAAATGTCAATAGAAGCTAGCCTCTGGTCATAGGCTCCTAACAGTAGGAGATGATCGTTTCCTACAAACGCTGGTCCTGCCATTTGAACTAACGCAATATTTGTAAAAATAATAAACGGTTTGCTCTATTTTCAGAAACTCAAGACTTCGTTTAAGCCATCTAATGATTGGGGTCCCAAAGATCCAATGTTGAGGTACGCTTGGATGCAGTGGTGCACAAAAATAAAAGAAGGTGAAAGGGATTTCACCCTAAAACGGAGAGGTACCAGGGATTACACTCGCTCGATCAAGAAAACTGCCAAAAAACAAATTGCGCAAACAGCAAGTGAAATGTCTACAATAAAACTCTCTCCTCTCTATCCGAGTAACAGGGATTCCATTGATGGAAACCCAAACTATAGTTCTTCGTTCTATTTGAATGATCTTGATGAAAATTCCCACCACAAGAATTCTGAACGTATTACGCCCTCATCGGGGGAATCGTTGATGTACCCAATAGACGTGCAATTGAAAATAAGTGGAAAGAAACGTTCGAGTCAAGATAATGGTATTAATCCAGTATCAAATTGTGAAGGAATCGACGGTACTAATTCTGACGGTTATGGTACTTTCAGAAAAGGTCCGTATGTTATCAATGATAACAGTGAAGGCCATGTGTGCCACAAAAAATACAACCAAAGTGAAGATGCCACAGAACTATAATGTACATAATTTTTAGAATTACTTTTTTACTTATATTAAATTATTTATTTTTTGTATATCTATGTTGAAATTTTCGAATAAATAGCTGAGTATTAAATGTTCCTGATGAATCTTTTGTTCTTCCTCGTTCAATTTCTACTTGTACAGAGTACATTGAGACCTTAAAAATTATTGGTTAATTTGTTAATTTAATTAATAAAATTACAAATATGAGATTAAATTATCATGTATATGAATATCTATAAAGCAGAACAGATTTGAAATTTGGCAGATAGGTCATTCCTTATACGTCGTAGGCCACTGCTAAGAATGAATTTTTCGAAACTCAATCCCAAACGGGGTAAAAGGTATCAGATATATTTTGACGTTTCTGACAGCACATGTAATTACGTATAACTTATATGACAGTTCCATAGATTACTGGATCAATATCACAATTCTGGCTATCTATGACAGACAACACATAACCTATGAACAGGACAGGTAAGGTTTACATGAGACAGCTGTTAGATAAACAGCCAATAATGTCTGTGACATACCATTCCGTAACGTAGATATCCCCGTCAATACAAATGAACTTTCACATAGCATGAGAGTATAATTTGATGCCTTCCTGAACTTTAGCTATTTCTACTCATTTGAAATATGCATTATCTTGCAACTGGGAGAATGACATCGAGGCGGCGGAACCAGCGCCTCCTTCTACGGATATTTCTGAGAGCTTTAGCTCGCGGAAAACAATAGTTTTATTACAATAAATTGAGTTTTAGGATTTTTTCTCAATATTTTATATTATGGATGCAGTGAATGAACTATTATGACAAACCTGTATGCATTAGTAGATGATATGCTCTCGGGCGACAGAACCTCGAGTTTGCAAGATCGTCACCATCAGGGTATAAGGATCTTATTAATACCCTTGGTACAAGAATTGCCATCCAATGAACTGTCGAAATCATAGACTGTCAACCTTACCTTCATGACACCACAGAGTAAATAATTTAATGTAACCTTATTTTACTATGGTCCATGATCTATAGATTTTTGGATTATCTTTATGACGAGAAACACAAAAATTAATATTGATTTAAGATACTTCTACAAGTTCAATGTATGATTGTGATATACGAGGACGAGATGAAAAATGAAACAAGAATTGATTTATTTGATCAAAACTCAACATAATCTCCTTGTAGCCCGATACACATCGTTCAAAGTTTTTCAAATTTTTCGATCCCTTCCAAATAATACGATTTCGGAAATAGACGTTTGTTTCAGCGATGACCTCAGCGTTGGATTCAAATCCCTTTCCGCCGAGCCATTTTTTCAAGTTTGGAAATAGATAAAAATCGCAGGGGGTCAAACCTGGAGAATATGATGGATGACGAACCAATTCGTAGCGCAATTCATTCAATTTTGCCATTGCGAGGGAGGACCTGTGCGACGGTGCATTGTTCTGGTGTGAGAGCATTTTTTTCTTTCCCGAATGCGTCCGCTTTCGTTTCAAATCGGCGTCGAATCGGTCCAACATATTTGCATAATATACGACGGTAATCATTTTGCCCTTTTCGAGGTAATCGATATGGACGATACCGTGTGCATCCCAAAAAACTGTCAACATGAGTTTGTTAGCCGATAAACCCACTTTGGCCTTTTTCGGCTGCGATTCGCCAGGACAAGTCCATTGGTTCGACTGTTCTTTGGTCTCTGTTGTGTTGTGATGGATCCATGTTTCGTCCACGGTTACTAAACGGCGCAACAAGTCCCTTCTATCGCGCTTGAACATCGCCAAACACTCCTTTGACAGAACAGAAAGCAAATGAGGCAGATAGCTTTCTCATATTCAAAAATGTATGCAAAATGTTCCGTACCAATTGGGTTGAGATGCCCATAGCCTCCGCAATCTCGTGTACTTAATTAATTTCATACCATGGATTTTATCGACGATTTCTGGCGTTGTAACCTCAATTGGACGACCAGAACGTCCGGCTTCCTATGAGGTCTTACTATCACAACGGAAATCAATAAACCACTTTTGAGTCGTTTCAATTGATAGTGAGGAGTTCCCATAACGTTTAACAAGCGATGCTTCCCTTTGTTTTTTCCACGCAAGAAATAATGTTTAATCAGGACGTGAAATTCACTTTTTTCCATGTTTACAAAAATCTTCAAGGCTGCTTGCTTTCGATGGGTGTCAAAACAGAACTGAATGACATATATGTTTAACAATTTCAATGCGTTCTAGTTAAAGCTTGATATATCACAAATGTCACATGGGATTTTCGATTGTGGCGCCACCTGTTTTATTTTTCAGGGATTTTTCACCTTGCCCTCGTATATTCATAACCAGAAAAACATAGTTCTCATATAATACAAAAGTATTATAGATTACATTTCAAAAACTGAAGATGAATGCCAAAAGTACCACTATTAATGGGACTACCGTGTCCGAAAATATTACAGTTTCTATTTTCGCCACAACAAATCGATTTTCAAAGTGTCTCCACAGTCGTTTACGCATGCACACACAGACGTCAAAAATTTTTTAAATGGTTTCAGAAAGACTTAAAATGGATATTTCCGCGAAAATCCGGAATCTTTTTTAGGTCGATTACTATATTTCCCTTGTGCTATTTATAGTGAGGGAAATAAAAGTAAGCTTATGCAGAACTGGAGCACATAATCTAGGTAAAAAATGGAAAATTGGTTCCAATATATAGTTTTCGATGCTGGCATCAATGACATGTTGAAGAAGAATTACCTTGCTAAACACCAAAAAGGAAGAGCTGAAATCGGCTAGTCACAAACATCGACATATACATATGGACTGCGCATGGCAATGATAAGCGCGGGTAGTGCCGGCGTGAGAGAGGGGAAAACGAAGAGGACTAATACTGTCTTTATCTACTTTATCTACCGCGTTTCTATTGGCCGCTGCGTTGCCATGGAAATGCAACATGACTGTAGCTAGTATGTTTACGTCCCGAGCCGATAGATAAAGACAGTATTAGTCCTCTTCGTTTTCCCCTTTCTCTCGCCGGCACTACCCGCGCTTATTATTGCCACGCGCAGTCCATATGTATATGTCGATGGTCACAAATAACACTTGAGACGATGTTCTGTCGCCAGCGACACTTCTTTAACCGATAGTAATAGACCACTGAACTTCTTTGTCGCCCACGTCTAGTAGTACTAGTTGGGTTATTCCCACTTTAACTGTGTGTGGCTGGCCGCAGAACGGATTTATGAAAATGATGCTTTGAATTGACGTTTCCATAGCGACGCAACTGTCATCTATCGATGAAACAAGTGACTACACTTACGTCATAGAGTCATCACTTGAAATTGAAGCAGCGTTTTCCAAAGAGTATGTGATTTAGTTCTAGAAATTCTTATATGAAAAATGCAACGGATTCAATCATAAATTATATTGCATATCAAAACTGAAAATTCCCTTGCTTTTGATTATAGAATCTACCAGAATCTGTGTTCACACTTTGCGTTGAAAAACAGACTTCCATAAAAAAAAAAATATCAAGTATGCTGTGAATAGGATTGGTAGTTAATAAAAACAAGTTCATATGGAATGAAGGAACAAATGAAAGTTAAAAGAATGTGTTATACAGTCTTCAAAATTCACATAATACTTACATGTATATTTCTTAATCTTAGGTTAAGTTCATTCATTCAGTGATAAATGAGAATGTAGATAATTGTATGATACATCTTGTGTACTGAACAAATCAAAATTTATAGAGCTATCAGCATGTGAACTATTTCTATTTTTGGAATTTTTATACTGTTTTAGAGTTTTTGTATGATCAATACTACTACCACATCCTGTTTTCCCCTTATCATTATCCATGGAATCCTCCGATGAACCGTTTGAACTATTACTTTTAGAGTTTTGGTAACTAAAGTGAGTGTTGTTAAACCTGTCGTTCGGCTCACAATCACTATCACTCGTATCACTTGTATAGTTTATATTTGAACTTTCTTCCGGACTATCACATTCTGAATCGCTTGATATGTTGCTTGCGGATTCAGGATCAGGTAGAGTGATGAAACTATGTGTAAGCGGGTGACAGTTGTCGGAATAGAGTTGGGCCAAAAGGCAGTCAGTACAAAAGTCTACTGAATCGCCTGAACATGTACTGCAGTGCCATCTTGTTCCAATTATTGGTTCTTCACTGCAGTAGTCGCACTGAAAAAAAGCATAATACTTTATTAAACTTTTTGCGATTTGAAAAGAGTAAATATTTCATCAACATTCAAACGTCTCCCAACTGCAATTCTAAACATAACACCTACCACTATACAGTGGTATGTAGATGATCGTGGTATGTAGATGATGTGTGTTCCCAATGATACAATTCAGTACGTGATTAATAAATTTAACAATAGCAAATAGAAGTAACAAAAACATAAATTTCCTAGATATGAACATTAGGCATGATGCAGATGGAAAAATTAAAACTTCGTGGTTGACTAGAGAAGTACTGTCTCAACGTTATCTTCACTTCAATACCGTTGCACCAATAACTTATAAAAAAAGTGTGATAAACAGCCTTACAGAGATCGCGCGGTTAAATTGTCCCAAAAATTTAAAAATTGTTCCTAATACATTGGAAATGAATAGCTACCCGAAAACATTTTTCAAGCCCATCATTAAAAAAAGAATTAACAAAATCTATAATGGAACGTCATATATAAATAACATAAAAGGTAATACAAATAATTTTATAGCATTACCATACATTCGGTAGACCTCAGAGAATTTTTTTTTTTTTAAGTATGATATAAATGTCGCTCATAAACCTACTAACTGTGTTGGGAAATTTTCCTCAAACCTTAAACCTTTAATACCTAAAGATAAACAAACCCACACAGTATACAAATTAAACTGTTTAGATTGCGATGGGACTTAAACTGAAATCTGTAAACAATATTTTCAAAAAAGAATGTATGGCCATAAGTATAGCACAAGAAACAAAAACTTAGAAAATTCCACCGTCCTTCCTAAACATTGTTTCCATTAAAACCATCAATTCGATTACAAAAATGTTAATATTTTAACTAAGGAAACCAATTATTATAAAAGATCTATTCTGGAGATGATTCACATAAAACATCACTCCAAATCATAGGACAGATATTCAGACATTACGTCCGATTTATACTAATTTAATTAATTAAAACTCTTACAAATTCCTACATGCGTCTTTATAATGTTAAAAGTATATTTTAGGAAGAATGCTTACACAACCTTTTTCTATTACCTCGTAAATCGTAACATCTGGTTCGAAAGTAGATACTTAATATAATAGTTTTGTCTTCAGTCGTAAATAGAATACACTAACACGCGATTGTATATCATCAGAATATTACTAAATAGTGGATTTTTGATATATTTTATACTTGAAATATTGATGTGGTACAGTTCCGATTATTCGTGTTTCTGTTTGTTTCGGCGACGTGGGCATTTTTAATTGGAATTGGTGTGATAACAACGCTTTGTGCTAATGCAATTAGTTTTAAGAAATCCCGTTTTGGACATAATAAGTCTTCTGATGATGGTCGTAAAGACGAAAACATAAAGCATATGCGTTAATGTGACCTATTTCCCGAGCATTTATATATGATTATTAAAATAGTGCTATTTTCATTCAGCTGTCTTCTAATAAATATTTCAATGTGTATTATTCATTTTCAATTTAGTTAAATTTTGTACCTCTCTTCTTTTCATTAAATTTTATATAATATACCATATGTAACTGTTGAAATTCGTGTACATTCAATTGTCAATTGGCACCAGTACTAATAAATCTTACTAGCTTTCTAATATAGCAAATCAAACAACCTTAAAAGAATGCATTACCAGAAAAACACTGTTGTCATGGTATTGCAGATTTCATTTAAAAAATGAAGATGAATACCAGAAGTAGCACTTGCAAGGGGGCTACCGTATCCAAAACTTTACTCCAATTACTTTTAATGTGCCTATCAGACGTATCAAAGCTAACAACCTTTTCGTACTTCCCTTTGGTGTACTAATTCTGCCTTAAAGTCATGTATTAGTAGAATGTTGCGATCATATATACACGTCTTCTTATAGAAACAATATTACGAAAATCGCTAGAAACTCTTTATAAAACCTAAGGATTTAAGTGCTTTATTATAATTACATAATCATAATTTGCATGAAAAGTAAGCTATCTGTCCATAATATAACACCAAGTTCCCTTATTTCTGTTTCACTAGCTGAGATATTGTTATTAATATGATAATCAAAATCAACAAAACTATTGGTTACATAAAACCTCATTACAAAGCATTTATTAACATTAAACTCCCATTCTACACATATTATTTAATTCCGTTAACTCCTTTTGAAATGTTAAAACACCTAAGATAGATTTAATGACATATAAAAACGTTTTAAATCATCGGCTTAAAGCAAAAAACGAAATAACTTGAAAATATACTTCGTATCGTCGATGAAAAGAAGAAACAGCAATGCCCTCAAAGGCGACCCTTGAGGCACCCCGATGGAAGGTTTATTTCTTCAGAAAAAACAGTTTACTATTTGTTTCCTGTTGGTAAGGTAGCTTTTTAACTGCTCCAATAATGCACCTTGTATTCCTATTCTTATTGAATATAGGTTTGAGATCAATAGCTCATGATTTATCTGGTCTTTTTATACCAGAAATAAATGAGTAAATAAAAAATAAAAAACAAATTAAACAATATAGTTCCTATTCCCACCATCTTAAACCGATTTGCAAATTTTCAAATACATACTACCAGAAGGAATGTCGCAATCGTTACCATAGTGGTTGGCGCACATAGATCCATCATTTCAAAAAACTGATATTTTCGCGAAAACCCGATACATTATTTTGAAGCCGATTATAATAGGTACTTCCCTTTGTAAATTGAGGGAAGTAAAAAGCAGTCCAAATTTCAAAAGTTTGAGTACTTTAAACTTAACGACCTCAGCGAAATATCCTTGGGTATGCAGTGTTTTTTGGGGATAAAACTTCCTGCAGCACGCTCTGGAATGAACACTATAAAATATAAGAAAGTAGCAAAGAACTCACCCTGTACGTGTGATGTCGATGTAACACTTGATTTGCCGATTCACTTTCTTTGAGTTTGAATGTTTTTATTCGTTTCAACAGTTCCAGCTGAAGTTCTGACGCCGATTTTTCAGTGGTTGGCTCTTCACACTCTGGATAACCCACAGGAAGCAGATAATTCTGGTTGGTAGTAGTTGTCGGCGGGCGCATAAATTCAGTTGACTTATTTCCAGATCCAGGTCCTGGTGCATTGTCGCCATCGTTCATGAAAACCGAAACGTTGTATTCCGGGAAAAATGTAGTTGGTTTCCATGACTGGTTATGCTTGTGTTTATTCCTCCTCTGCAAAATGGTTAAGTAACTAATTTCATGTCAATGTATCTATGATAAATATGCAAAGAATTGGATAAGTAGTAAATACCTTTCTATGCAAATCTGCTGATTTTGGAATCCTTCCAGGAACATGCAATCCAGCTTTATACAATTTTAAGAAATATTTTTGTAACCGACTGGAGACTTGTTTCACTGTCCTGTTTCCTGAAAACAAAATAAACAAGTTGGTCATCCCATAACACATAATAATCTATTTTCAAAACAAACCTAAAGCTGCAGCTATTTTCTTAATCCTTCTCAGTTCGATGGCTTCAGGAGGATATTCCACTAATAATTCTTCTAATTTTTTCTGTTCTTCTGGTGTCCAAGCCTATATAATAACAAACAAAATTCGTTTTAGTAAGATATAAAATAACTGTTTATTTATTTTGTAAATTCTTACACAATATTGTCTCATATTTTTTTATTATAGCTGCTTTATTGTTTTCATATACCTGTTTATGTGTATTTTTTGGGTCCATTAGATCTTCGTCTATTTTTTCTCGTTCTTTCTCCTGCTTGTCTGTGTAAATTGATCTCAGTTCTGCTTCAGGTATCTTAGTTTTATAGCTGTACCAATTTATCACAGGAATCTACAAATTGTAATATACACTGCTAGTTAATGGTTCAAAGAATTGCATACTTTTTATACATCTGCATTCGTTAGATTTAAAACTACCTAAAAGTAGCAAAAGGTTTCCAATTTGTTCCATTTACAAGAATTTCCTCTGAATTTCTAGACAGTAAAATCAATTTATCGTCTTCAAATACTTTTAAATTTAAATCATATAAAAATTGTTGAGGGAAAACAGATTTACAAAGTTATCTTAATCTTATTTTGATAAAAGCTCATCACAATATACCTGTAAATAATTACATGATGTAATTATTCTTCTAAATTGATATAATTATGAATATTAAATTTAATTAAACTATGAGGATAAAGGAATTATTTGTAAATATTTTAGAAGAATATTCTTATCATGATTAAAAAAAAATTTTAAATGGGTATATCTTAAAATCAAAACTAAGAACATATAAGTTATCAATTTTGTCTCACTAGACTCGTAACAGATGGAAAATAGTTTCTTAATCAACATAGAAATGAGCATGAAACAGCTTAATCTATAAGAATATTAGTTGATGAGATATCGATTGTACTCACCTCGGCAACAGTTTGTAAAGGAGGTACTAGAAGTCCACCTTTCTTAATATTTTCTACTGTTCTCAATGGGTCACTCAAGGCTTCTTTCTTCATTTCAACCACTTTCTCATAATCCTTGAATAAATGTACTTGTCGATCAATCCAAAAAAGGTTACTTTAAACTACTACATACCTTTATAGCCCTTTCTCGTTGTGCTGATAGAATGTATAGAGTCTTCAATAATTCACTGTAATCTTTATTTCCTCTAACTGCTAAATGATCAGATTCGAAATAGAATAAATCATCTTCAATGTGCACGCTACTAGTATTATCCTTAAGCTTAGTTGGACTTGTCATACCTGGAATGTATTGTAATCTTAAATTTCAAATTTGCGCGCCTTTTCAATGTTGTGTTCTTGACGAAGGGTTGCCCTACAAGAAAAATATATTTATTCCGAAATAATTTAACACATTTCTAGGGACTCAGTGTTTTTACTCTGTACCTGCAAGAAAAGTTAACTAAAAGTTGCATAATGGACTATATGTGTTTAAAACGTTATATTTATTGATATAAAACTATTTTTTGCACATGGAAGTGACAGGTCCCATGAACATAACCTGAACAACACTACATTTAATATTACTTTACAGTATGTATAAAATGGAATTAACTCGAAAATTTTCTAATTAAGACGGAAAAGTACCTTTCTTAAGCGATTAAATATATATTTTCAACACTTGAAGCCAATCGAACGATATTTCGGTAGGATTTTGGAACAGCAATCGTGTTTTCTTGTGTATGCAAACTTGACTACAAGTATGGCGCGAAATTTAAATGTGCTATAAACTGAACTATAATTTGAATTCTGAATTTTTTCAAATATGAGCTTAATAAATGCGTATAAAATCACGTCTGGGCAGTTCACTAAAACTGCTCCGTTCTTAAAAGCACCCAAGTTTATAATTAATTTTGTGAATGTGAACAGTTTCTGTGACAAGACACCCAAAAGTGAATCTCCTTTGAAAAATCTGTTAGACAATTCTGCATCTTTCCAAGATCTTAATGTGCAAACTGAAGAACAACGATGGGCCACACTACCTTACCTGGAAGGCACTAATATTAGGAAACAAGGTGAACATTTCAGGAAAGCAAAGGAAGATCCTAGAGAATCTACGATAATATTATTTCCTGGACAAGGCAGCCAATTCGTAGGCATGGGCAAAACTTTGATGAAATTTCCAATCGCTCGAGATTTGTATGATCTGGCCAGTTATATTCTAGGCTATGATTTATTGAAATTATGTATAGAAGGCCCTAGTGAACAATTGAATCAAACTAAATATTGTCAGCCTGCTATTATGGTCACCTCTTTAGCAGCTATAGAACAATTGAAAGAGGAAAGGCCCAAAGCCATTGAGAACTGCGTTGCCACTGCAGGGTTTAGTTTAGGGGAAATTACTGCATTAGTTTTTGCAGGAGCATTAGGATTTGAAAGAGGTATTTCATATTTCAAATATTTCAATACTATTGATATTAACCCATATCAATCGAAAACTATAGGACTCTCCCTCGTCTCTTGGATATGAAGACCAAATACCAAATTTATTTTTATGTTTAATTTTTTTCAAATTTAACACTAAACTCAAAACTTTATTTCTATTTACACATCCAATTAATTGAAATTGTTTATTAGATTCTAGTTGTAGATTGTAAATTATTGAAAATGAATTTCTAAAAAAGGCAAAAGCCAAAACAAGTAAATGAACATTGTGTTTCTTCATTTACCTCCTCAATTTCAATTTTTAGTGTAGTCTCATCCACACAGTATAGTCTTAACTGCTATTGAGTTAAGATATATAGAACAGATTCGTTTTTCCATAGACATTGAATATTGTAGAGTTCCTATTGATAATTATAATGATTTTGAACCATTTAAATAACCCTGTCTGTTTCATTGCATTGTAGCACTAAAATTGGTACAAATAAGAGGAGAAGCGATGCAACTAGCTAGTGAAACATGTAAAGGTGGAATGGTTACAATAATATATGGACCCGATAGTAAAGTTAACTATGCTGTTTTAAGGGCCAAACAGTGGGCAATAGACAAAGGAGATGAATTTCCAGAATGTAAAATAGCAAATTACTTATATCCTCACTGTAAAGTTATTGCAGGAAGTGAATCTGTAAGTAATAAAAATAAAAAATATGTGAATTCTTGAAATATTCAGCAGCATTCACATATTTCACAAATTTGATAAAATGAGCCACAGATTGTTACTTGAAAATATGCATAATATCGGTTTCGATAATAGGGCCATTAAACTAATATACTCGTATTTGGTAGAGCGTCAGCAATATGTACTTTATAATGACTTTAAATCTACTGAGTTTCTAGTCACATCTGGTGTGCCGCAAGGTTATAACCTTGGTCCACTATTTTTTATAATATTCATAAATGACCTCGTCAGTATTATAGACATTGAAAAGGAAGTTTTTGCAGATGATTTAAAAATGTTTCGTTCTATACATTTCAAAACAGACTGCGACTTACTACAATTCTCTTGTAACAAGAATAAACAACCTGTGTGTATTAAATAAACTACCATTAAATATCTCCAAATGTAAGATTATGTCGATTACCGGAAAGTCGACATCAACTATTTGCAATTATAATATAAAAAACATAGCACTAAAGAGAGTGTATTCAACGAAAGACTTAGGAGTAACATTTGATTCAAAATGGTAATTTTCTAACCATAATTAAGATGTTGTCTCCCAATCAATGCGAATTCCAGGGCTTACCATACGGAATTGCAAAAACATAAAAGATTTAGACGCATTAAAACAACTTAATTTTGGACTGGTGCGCTCTAAGTTAGAATATGCATGTGTTATTTGGGACCCATACTACGTGAAATACGTAACTTGGAACGTGTTCAGCTCGTATTTTTGAAGTATCTGGCATTTAAGGCGGATGGTGTGGTGTGTATCCAATTAGGGGAATTGACAATTCAGTTTTGCAGATCAGATTTGAGTTACCTAGTCTTAAAGTAAGGCGAAGATGTTATGCTGCCTCTTTATATATAACATAATTAACAATAATGTTCATCAGTGTTCCTACTTGACAGCAAAACTAAATTTCTTGCTTCCAAGAATTTCAAATGGGAGAAGTGATTACTTTTATTTAGTTCGAGCAAATTCAAATATTTTATATAACTCTTTAATCAATAGAATCTGTAGATATTTTAATTCAGCCAATCAGATTTCTCTTTCTCTATATACAGATTTAAAAAAGTGTTAATTAGTTCTCTTTAACTATTGTTATGACTTACATTATCAATTAGTACTACTTGAATTGTAACATGATTATATCTGTGTATACTGCCCTTCAATCGGATAATCTCCTGTCGGGTTTGTAATTAAATAAATAAATAAATAAATAAAATAAATAAATAAATAAAATAAATAAATATCTAAATTCTAAAATGTAGCTTTAAATATAAATTGAGTGCCTAAATATAATGTAAAACATGAAATTTTCGCAAAATCATTTGGAGATCTGAAAAGAATGCTTTATGTTGTTAGGCTTTGGATTTCTTGGAGAAAAATTACAAAGAATTCCATATTAGGAAGGTGAAGAGGTTACCAGTATCTGGTGCATTCCACACAGACTTGATGCTACCTGCTGTTGAAACGTTTCGAAAAGCTTTAAATAAAACTGATATATCTGATCCAGCTATAACAGTTTATTCAAATGTTGATGGAAAACGTTATATGAATGCAGAACACATCAGGAAACAACTTCCCAAACAAGTAAGTATTCATACTATAATAAATGATAGAAGCAAGAAGGCTACATGAATTAATAAAAAAAAAAAAATAATTTTGAGTTACAACTAGTGACATTTAAGAATAATGAGGATGGGAATTATGATTTGATTGTGTTATAGTGATCTATGTGCGTTCCCGTTGCTCGAAAATTTAGCCAGGAAGTGGTGTTTCCCCCTTTACCTACTACAACTGTCTTGATCTATACCAAAATGTTTCTTTTGTTTTACTTAGATCGTTAAACCTGTTAGGTGGGAACAACTTCTACATGTTGCTTATGAACGAAATCCTGATGACTATTTCCCAAGAACATTTGAATGTGGACCAGGAACATCTTTAAAAACCATTTTGAAACAAGTGAATGCCAAAGCGTGGAATTCATGTTTCAACATAGAAGCTTAGTCTATGTTTAATTTCAAGTGAATCTGTACTTATTTAACATATTTCTGTAAATCAAAAGTGTTGTTAATAAAATTTTTACTTTATCGTCTGATGCATGCATAATGTTTAAATGTATTTTTGTTCACTTCTATTTCACAGATAAATTGAAGTTTACAGTGGAAATTGTTAAATTTAATTGTTTAATTATATACTGAATTTTATCCTTGGGAACACACATACCGTTTGAAGAATACAGGTTTTGAATCTGGTGAATTTATTAAAGATTTTTCTAGGCATAACTAGGCTAGTGATAATACCTAAAATATGGGATCCCGTTGCTGTGCTAAAGTATTGTTCACTGTAATTGAAAATAAGTGCATTCTAAACTGATGTAGGGGTGTGTGATCATTAATCTCTGCCCAAAATTTTTGTATGCCACTTAATGCTAATTTGATTGGTATATTTGTAAATAAAGAAACAACATCTAAGAAAATTAATTGATGATCTATGGGTACGGATTGATTTTTTTATAAACTCGTTAAAATGTCCTTTATAAAAATTAATTTTTTCCTATTTTATTATTTACTAGCGACCCGCCCCGGCTTCGCACAGGTGCAATGCTGATACTAAGTACACTACAGAAAAACTGTGAACGTTGTATATAAAAACATAGCGGCCCGCTCCGGCCGGTACCGCCGCAAACGCTACGTCCCGCAATTTTTAAATCTGTAATATCTTCGAAAATATTCATTTAAATCATATGCTGTAAAGGGCCATATAGATCTATATTAAATCAACAATGTATTTAAGGTATTTAATTGGATAAGGATTAATGCTGTGTTGGTTAAAATAGCTACGAAAATTAGCCATTATTTGTCGTAAAAAGTAAACGACAAAAAAATGGTATTGTGGGATAACCATAAGAGATAGACATATGCCATCGCGGAGTTTTCTGTAGACCTTTTCAATGTGTACAATACTTTTTCAATGTGTACATTATTTTGATATATCTCGTAGGGTTCAGCCTGCGTTTGCAATGTAAGCGGAAAAAATGTAATTATTTACGACATCACATTAGAAACCTCAAAAATAACAGTATTTCTCCACTATTTAATGGATGTTATTATACATATAAACCTTCCTCTTCAATCACTCTATCTATTAAAAAAAACCGCATCAAAATCCGTTGCATAGTTTTAAAGATTTAAGCATACATAGGGATATAGGGACAGAGAAAGCGACTTTGTTTTATACTATGTAGTGATAGATAAAAAACGAGGCAATGTTCTCGTCTTCCGAGCCAAGGTTCGGATTTTTTTGGGTTTTGAATTTAGCCAATTATTCCTTATACATTTGAGAATGTGAACCGAATCGAATAGACATAATATTGGCCTTGTTATGTTTAGAAAAATTGTTCATGGCTTTGAGTACAATATTCTCATGTGTTATACAGAATATTTAATTTGTTCTAATTTCAAAATAATCGGCAAAATTTTCACTTACTACGGTACCACTTCGAGAGTCTTGTTCTGTTATGTCCCTTGCAGCCAGGAGCACAACATATATTCGGCATAAGTAAGTAACTAACAAACGTCAGTAAACTCAACGTACGACACAAAACGCGGTAAGAACCATCATATAACATACATTCACTTAGGAAGCTATTTTGCAACGCAAATTATTCAGTCATAACACTCTTATACACGCTTATTTACAGGTTCAATATATAAGAAAGTGTTAAAACTCTGTTTAATTCTAATATTTATCACCTGCCACAGTCAATACCGGTTACGCTCCATCAAGACTAAACGATACGGTCGTAGGCCAAGTATCTTCTCAAAGCCTCTTTTTTTTCTTTTTTTGTACTAAGCGTCAGGCCTTGTACTATAGAGGTTATTGTCTAGCGGCGTATAATCAACGTCGGCCGACAACTAGCTCAGGTTTGACGGTTAAGAATGGACCATATTTTATATGTAACTTAAAGCCTTCTTGTAGTGTGGTTAACTCATCTTTACTAGGTTGGGAAATACTATTGATAAGAAATAACCACCCTTATCCATAAATAAAAAAGGCGAAACGGGCAATAGCGGAGGAGTCGCCAACAATGTGCAAGCTATCTAAATGTATAAGTGTTATAATAAACCACAACCAATCGCCGAGTTATTCCTATACTACCCATAGCTACGGATCCTAAGAACCTGAACACCACATGGCGATCCTGTCAGGAATAACTGATGGAAGGGCTGGCAGTGTCCCACTATAATGTATGAAGAAGGGTTCCTTCTTTGGCTTGGAATGAACGTCATGTCTTATCAGATGGTTGGAATCACAACACTGATGTATGGTTATAATGTTCACTACATGTGATGTTGGTAGTCGTATCTCTAGAGTTTATACATATGGTCTGAATGGTTTGAATAACTATCACTAAATAAATGAAACCTGAATATCTACCTGATAGCGAAGCATGTTGTATTAGTTAGTATATGTCATATAACAGGTTGGAAAGGATGGGAAAAGAATGAATATATTAATTAATGAATGGAATAAATTCAAATTAGTTAAAAGTATAAATTATTTATTTTCAATATAAAATTACAACATGAAATCTAGTCAACAGAGAAAAATTAAATTTTCCATATATTCATATGTAGTCAAGCAAACTTTCACAAAGTTTAATTAAAACATATCAATTTCACGAATCATTTGTACTGTCGAAAATCTCAAACACTACCCAACTTTCTCGAAAAGAACTGGAATCACATGATTTCTGTTTCTGCAGATAGTTTAAGGCATCTGTTTTAGTTAATATTAACTTCATTATTGTCAGGCGGAACAGCTTCAAATAACACTTGAATAAAGTACGTAAGTCTCCCTGAAAAGAAAATAGAATTAGAGGCTCATATTCAGAATTAAGTCTTCTCATAAATTAAAAACTAGTTTCATTTAAATAAGTGGAAGAATTTTTTTTAAGCGAATCCACACTAGATGTCTGCTGCCAAATATATTGTAATTCTACATTAACTTCATGTTGTCCGAGTAAAATAGTAAAATATACCCCTTGATTCTGTGCTTCTTGCTTATTAAAACTATTCACAACACATTGACTGTCCTTAGTGCAAATACTATATATATATAAGTACGCGAAAAAGGAGCAAAAATTAATTAGATTAAGATAATAAATAACTAAAAGCAAATAAAAGGTTGTTAAAACAATTTTACAGTATTTTTCTTAATTTTTTTTGGAAATATGAGGAAATGCATTAAATCACCTTAGGGTCGGAATAAATACTGTTCTAAACTGTTTTTGCTTCAATCGCTGAATGATATAAGATTGGATAGTTTAACTCCGTTAAAGGGATCTGTGATGGTAGTACTCACCCATTAAATGTTTTGGCTCATTCTTTTTGTATATAAACCAGTAATATACAAGTACCCCAAGTAGCATATGTCCTAATGCGAATAAATATTTTGGACTAGGGTCTGTTATTATGGGAGTTACACTTAGAAAAATTGCTACCAGTAGAATAAATATTGGAATCCATAAGGGAACCTGTGAATCAAGTAAACTTTATTACTTTGTCTTCAACAAATGCATCATCAAGTACCTTGTATGGCCTATGAACATTTTTCATAGTTCTCCGTAATATCAAAAGGGAGACCATAGCAACGCCATAAAAGAACCAAATGAGAAAACTTGCGAATTCTATCAATTGGACTATCTCGCCCATCACTATGAAAAGGAATGCAATTAGGCCCTGGAGAACCACAGCTGGAGAAGGAGTCAGTCTTTTGTAATGCACGAATGACAAACTTTGTAACATCAGACCATCTTGAGCTGATACATAACATAACCTGGAACAAACATATCATAGATTATGTTCAATTATCATATAACTGGTGAATTTAATTATGATTAATCAAAACTAAATAATTTATGTTCAACCACTCTATTTTATTATGTATGGTTCTACATTTGGAACTCCATGTCAAACGACAGAGTTAAGGCTTATCTAGAACGAACCGTTACAACACGTCTATTAGTTCCAGACGGCTGTTTCGCTCTCTCATGAGCTCATCAGTGAAACGAGTAGGAGGATAGTGTTACAATTCGATCATCTCAGCCGGGAGGTATAGAACCTCCATTTGTAAATGTTAGAGCACCAAGTGTTCCAAACGCCAGCTACTTTGGATATCCCACTTAACCTTAACTCTGTCTAGTCATTGCTAACATTCATACCAAACATTTTACATCGCATTGTGCTGGAATCTCGACTATTAGGAAAACGAAGTCTAATGTGTTATTCCCGAAGAGTGATGAAGAATACAGGAGGAAAAAATATCAGAGTGTAATGGAAACTTCAAAGTTATCAAAGAAACTATATTAAGGTGGCAAATATTTATGAACAAAGGTTGGAACTAACTGTTAATAAAATAACTATTAGAAGTTCTATTGAATAAATATTTATCAAAGTAAATTAGTGAAAATCAAACTTATTTCCTCATTGTTGTGGTAGTTAGAGGTAACAATTAGATTTGTTATATATCATTGATGTTGAATGTTGAAGTTGTATCTTGTGAAATGAATTGAAACTATAAAATTATACAGATTGAGTCAAATAGCCTGGTGAATTGCCAATTAATAAGTGCGATAAAGAATCTACGCAGATGAGAATAGCATGTATCCCCAACCTGAAAGGAAATGGGCGTGATTTATAAGGCGCATGACAGTACCCCTGCACAAACGACACATACCAGTATTTTCACTAGAAATGGGCAAAACTGTTATTTCTAAATAGAAATACCCAAAACATCAATTGCTAATACTACTATTTAAAAATATGCATACCCCTTTCCCTATCTCACAAATCAAGTTCTTCTGTTTATGCTATACTCTCTCATTAATCCTATACACCGCCCGATCTGCTCAATTTGTATATGCATTATAAAGTACATATTATTATCGTTGTTATTCTGTATTTTAATAAATGTTAATATTACATTCAATCATATATAATATTTAGACATGTTAATACCTGGTAACTCCAAATTGAATGCTCATTGCACATCCAAACGTGCTTAGTGCTACACCTAACGGTATTAAAAAAGATGCAGCACCAAGGACTCTTTCACCAAACAAAACTGCAACTGCTTTTGCATTAACCATTTCCGGCATAGTTAATACCGTCATGTAGGCAACGTTCATGAACACATATAATATTGTTACGATCGGAACACTTATAGCTATGCTTCTTGGAATATTCCTGAAAATTATTGAATCAAATGTGTTGACGCAGCTTTTGCAAATGTTACACTTACACTTCTGGTTTCTTGATTTCCTCAGTCACTATGGTTACGGCAGACCTGTAATAACTATGGTTTAGAGACAAATGTTAAAAAGTTAGCTTTGAATATTTACCATCCGTCATAAGCCCATAAACCACTATAGAAAGCTAACGCAATATTTTTAGGAGCTAAATTTGTTCCTGTGAAACCTCGATTTAAATTCTCTGTATTTCCTGAAAATTAAAAACTAATAAGGAACATTTGATTCGTGTGTTTAAAATGGATGAACTGTCCATTTTGCCTATAGCAAAAGAAATCATTTAATGCATGCTAAATGTTGAAGCGGATGTGGAAATTTAAAGGTAGGTATCACTTCTTGTTATTATATCCAATCTATGTTTCTTGTAGTTGGAATATTGGTTACTGAAATTTCACATGACCTTAGTTTCAAAGGTTTTTGGAATCCTCAGTTCTCACAGATAAGGATTTTTAATGGTGATGAGATGTTGGATATGTGACATGTGGGGACAGGGGTAAAACGACAACTGTTATGTACCACCAATGTTCATTTTTGATCGGAAGAGGATGTCTCCACATTTAAAGAAAGATGGTACACCGGTAGACATCTACTGTTGCTCAGATAGTGGATGCATATAACGAAGATTGGTGTTCATTGAAACTTCTTAAGAACATTCCGTCATGCTAATATCGGACAATCATGTTGATCGCTACACACTGAATGCCTTCAATAATTGCAGAGGCTATGGTATTATCTTATTGACCTTATCTCCCCATATTACATAGGATCCAAAGAAAAGAGAATACTCAAAAAGGGTTTCAAGTATCTGGAATTTTGCCTCTGAACCCCGACATCTATACATAAAATGAATTCATAAAATATCAGAATACTTAAAGGGACTTTTACATAACTATTCCTGAACCCATTTCCCGAGAAACTTTAGGTATAAACCTATACTTCAAAAACTGTATCTCATCCAGATCCAGAATCCATCAAACATAGAAAACAAGGAAAAGAAAATGTACCACACCTCGCGAAAACTCTTCAAAAAGTGGGCGAGTGGGAACATAAGGCGTGGTCCATCAGTAATTCAAAAATTTCCAACATCTTTCAGTTTGAACGTAATCTGAAAATCCCCTTGGGAGCTGCCATTCCCACCCCCGATAAACTAAAAATATAATTTACTTGTTTTATTCTGCTGAAGCCTCGTTAGGTGATAAGGGGTGAAAATAGCTTTAGCCTAGGCATAAGGAACCTCAACGGTCCCCCTTCATTAGTAATAATAGTAACCAGCCATTATCAAGTCATCGATTTTTCACTGTACGTTGTAAATGAAACAACAATTAATAAAACATGAATCTTACGGAAAACTAATTAATGATAATCTAAAACTAAGAATTATGATATTTGAAGTATGGACTCACCTTTAGCAATTTCGTAAATTCCTCCAAAGATGACTATGAGGCAGGCAAAAATTTTGAAAGAACCAAAAATATTTTGTACTTTAACGTACAATTTAACGCTGCTTACATTAATGTAAGTGATAATTCCTGAAAATAAACGAATGAATATATATACCGATTTTTATCTGAGAAAGGAGTTTCTTTTAACAATAACACAAGATTGAGGTTTCCTATCATTCATAAAACAATTTAATCGCATCAATTATCTAAATAGTGCGAGTTCATAAAATGTTATGAATACTAATTTGAAATGCACGTACTTTCAAGCATTCCATGGAAATTATTTAATTGAATATTGATTGAACGGACTCACTTTAAGCTCTACATGAAATCACAGCACATCTTGTACACCAATAATTCAATCGATAATGTCACTTACCTAAAGAAGCCAAGGCGATAGTTTTTGTGATCGTTTCTGCTTCTTGAGGATCTTTGATACAAAGAAAATCTAAAAGGGGCTGCGTCAGATATTCGGCGAAAGTGAGAATTATAACGGCTACTTCTGCAGGTCGAATAACAACTACCATAACCCACGAATAAATAAATGCTGGAAGGTTACCCCAAAATTTATGAAGGGGACCAAAGGAATCTATAAAATAAGCATATTCTGCTCCAGATCTAGGTATAACCGTTCCCAATTCGGCAAAACATAAAGCACCTGCAACAACAACATATTTTATTTAACTTCATAATTCAATTTGTATCCAATTATTATATGAAACTCTCAAACAATGTGTTAGATTTACAAGAAATGATCAATGTTGTACTTTTTCATCACCTCCAATGTTTTGAAGGAAATACGTGGAATAAATTATGTTAGACCTGTCAAACAAAATTGATGTTTTGGAGATATGCATTACCTAGAAGGGACACGACTCCGCAAACGGCCCACACTACTATACACATGCCAACAGATCCAGATTGTTCCAAAGCAGGAGATGGAGATACAAAAATTCCAGAACCAATCATCACAGCCAATATCATATTAATGGCCGAGAATAATCCCAGCTCACGTTTAAGTTGAACAGGTCCATCTCCTTTTTTTCCATTGCCTGAAATTAAAATAGACATCATTAGTATTTTATACTAGCAATAAACTATAAAAGAGTTCACACTATGGAAACTCTAATGTGTAAAAAATAATCATGCTTATCCACTAAAAATACTCAGTTAACCAGTAGCCATCATCATGGTGAACTAAATTAGAAAACAAAATGTGCCTGTTTAAATCCTATTAGAGATTAGTAATGCAAATAAAGGATTACCCCAGCTGTAGATAAATTAGAATGTAATTATATATAAAAATTCTCGGGAAATAGGTCACATTAACACTTTGTTTTAAATATTCGTCTTTACGTACGTTTCGGTCTCACGACCATCATCAGAAGACTCACTATGTCTAAAAAGGGGGTTTATTAAAACTAATTATAGCACAAGCGTCCAAATCGCACAATTTAACTTCAATCAAAAGAGCCCACGCCGTCGAAACGAACAGAACTACGAATAATCGAAATTGTATCGTCAGTATTAAAGTATAAAAAAATTTTTTTTTGTAGTAAGAATCCGCTATTCAGTAATATTATTAAAATATATGAGTGCATATTGATTGGTATTCTCACAACAACTGAGAAGAACGAAGCTATTTGTCAAGTATCTACTTTCGAAACCAGATGTGTAGGATTTATGAGTAGGTACTTAAGAAAGGTTTCAGACCTGTACTGGAAAATTACTATTACGCATTCTACCTAAAAACATTTTCAACAATTATAAAGACGTATGTAAGAATTTGCAAGAGATTATTTAATCAAATTAGTATAAATATGACTTAGATTTTGTGTGTCTACCCTATGATTTACAGATTTGGGGTCCCGTTTTATGTGAATCATCTCCAGGATAGATCTTTTATAATAATTGGTTTCCTTAGTTAAGATATTAACATTTTTGTAATCAAATTGATGGTTATAATCAAAGCAATGCTTAGATTATAACCATCAAAAACTAAGCGTCTGTGCATATATGTTAATAGGAACTTTTTTTCTCAAAATCAAATTTTCTATCGACTGTTGAAGTTCTGCTACTAAAACCTGGGCACCCTGTATAATAATGATTATTGACCTAGGTATGAATTGTATGTAAATTCTTGAAAAATAGATCACATTAACACTTATGTCTATTATATGTGCGTCTGTACGTTTCGGTCTCACGACGTCACGACCATCAACAGAAGACGTTTGAAAACTAATTCACATCAACCTAAAGCGCGGGATTTTGAAACTAATTTAATGTATTACAATTTTCGTTGTTGCGACGTAGACCATTTTTAAATGAAGTAATGAAGTTAATGAGATAAAAAAGTACAAATTAATTTAAGCAATCCCGCGCTTTTGTTGATGTGAATTAGTTTTCAAACATCTTTTGACGATGGTAGTGAGACCGAAACATATAAAGACCAAAAACTAGCTGACGTAAGTTGTAATGTCACCTATTTCCCAAGGATTTACATACAATCTGTCTCTATATTTATGAATGATGAACTATAAACGAGGTCACACTATAATACTATACATAAGAAATAATCACCCTTATCCACTGAAAATACCCTTAAAGTACTGAGTACTTTTCGAGTACTTGGTAGGCGAAAATCTTTGCCAGATCTTCATTAAGTACATAGTGAGACCCTGGGAAACAGTCGGTAGGCTATTATTTCGTTCAAGTAATTCCTTAATAAATTCTAATCCTCCTGTGTTACATGATAATGGAATAATACTTAGAGTCAAGTTATTAACACCACAGGAAAGGATATTAATGATACAAAAATACAATACATTAAAATGATCGAATGAATGAATAAAATCAATATTGCTCGACTTGATGTCGATGTTTCGCCAACCATTACAGTTGACATCTTCAGGGCAGGCTTGAGACTTGAACTAAAACTGATTCTACTGGTTTCTGTATCCGTATTTATTGTAGGAAAAATCCTTCACGCTACACAGTTCACTGCCTTTATTCCGGTGGTTAATTCCGTTCCGGCACCTGACTCTGCCGTGGTATGATCATGTGCGAAGTGGAATTTTTGAGGATGGGTTTCCAAATGTTGGGAAGGTAACATCCTGAGTCACGGTTTAGATTATTTGGATGTGTTAGGATTTCTACAGCTCCAAGGATTTTTCGCTGATAGAAGTTTCGGACTCGGGCTAGGATTTTAGTATTTTCGAAAAGGATTTGATAATTAGTGTCAAACTTGTGTTCCGCAAGTGCAGATCTACTGGTGTCACGAAGCCTTGTACAGCGCTCATGTTCTTTCACACGAGTAGCTACTGTACGACCTGTTTCACCAATGTAGACTTTACCGCAAGAACAGGGAATGCAATAAACACCTTCAAAGTGAAGCGGAGGAAGGGGATCTTTGATAGGTTTGTAAAATAATAGATAATTTTGGAAGTGTGGAAAACCGAGTAGAAATATTATGTTTTTAAGGATTTTGGAAATGGGATCTGCTATATTTTCGATATATGGAAGATAGGCAGTGGATAAAGCAGGCGGGGGGTTCGTGGCTCAAGTCGATTTGGAATTTTAGGTGAAGTGTATTTCTTCATGGCTTTCTGAATGTTGTAATGGGAGACATTATTTGATAATAAGGTAGATGAAAGATGTTTTAATTCTGATTTTAAGGATTGAGGTTGAGATAAGTTGACAGCTCTGTGGACCAAAGAGTTTATGACAGATTGCTTTTGGGCAGGTTGGTGGTAGGAAAGACCATTGAGGTATCTATCGGTGTGGGTGGGTCGCCAGTACATCTAGGAATTCTAGGAGTGAACCTTGCGATTCAACTTCCATGGTGAAAAGGATATTGGAATGTAATGAATTTAAATGATTGAGGAAGGGAACAAACTTTTCGCGACCATGTTGCCAAATAACCAAAGTGTCGTCGACATATCTAAACCAACATTTCGGCTTGAGAATTTATTTGCAATTTTCTGACCTGGAGCGTTTAAATGAGAAACTACGGGCTTAATAGTTAATTGTGAATTTTCCATATAGGGAGGGTTCTTATTATGGTTTCATGTTATGAAAGAAAATCTTTTTCTGAAAATTGTAAACAATATTCTAGATTCAACAATTTCACGAATTGCAAATTAATATAATATCGTTATTCCATTTATCATAAACCTAAAACTACATCACATATTGATAAAACAAAAGAAAAAATTCAAATTGGGAGTGACCAATCAATGATTAACAGAATTATTATAAACTATAAAGTCACTGTGGATACATTATAATTAAAGGGCGGAATATATGCAAAGTGCATATATTTGCATATTTTGCTTATTTTTACAAATTTCATAAAAAATTGCATATTTCGGCAAAAATAAAATTTGTGTGCATATTTTTATGTTTTTCGTTTTATCAAAAGATTAAGTGCTACCCTTGCAGATAATTGAAATAATTTAAAAGGTGGGTAGGTTTTATTATTATATGGTTTATGGACCCATTTGAGTATTATATGGTTTATTGCCGGCATTTATTGGATGTTTAGGAATTTCCAAGTAATCAGCTTGCCTAATTCACCGAACAGAAACAAGACAAGAAGGTTCACTTGAAGCTCCACCCCTAATGTTGTCTATTTCGCTGGCATTTTCGGACTTCAAAGTACCGACGCCAAGTGAACCTTCTTGTCTTGGTTCTTTTTGGTGCCTAATTGGAGAGCAAATGTGGTCTCTTCTTTTGTATTTATATTGTATAGTTTAGTTTGTCGATAGATTCCAGTGTGAGAAGAGTGATTTCGAAAATATTTATTTCAAACGCCTAAAATGCCGAAAGCCGCTTCGTGGATTAAAAAGTTTCCTGAGTTTGAGTTTAGTGGGGATAAAGTGTTTTGCAAAGTTTGTGCCAAAATCATTGTTTGTGAAAAGAAGTTCCAAATTGATTGATCAACACTTGAAAACAGCTATGCATAAAGCTAAGTTGCAGAAAAATAAATCTGTGCCTGTTCAGCAGTGTGTGCAAACCGCATTTCAAAATGTCAAACCAAAGAGTGAAAAGGAGGTGTTTCATCAAGACTTATGGAAAGCTTTAGTCGCAGCAAATATACCTTTGAAGAAACTGCAAAATACACAATTCAGAGATCTTTTGCAAAAATATTGTAATCAAAACATCCTTGACGAATCCACACTTAGAAAGAAGTATGTGCAAACAGTATACGAAACCGTAATGGAAGAAATTAAAGTTTCACTGGGCGATGAACATTTTTATATTATTGTTGATGAAAACATAGACTCATGTGGTCGATATATCGCACATCTTACTTTTAGAGGGCTTCAAGAAAATGAGCCAGGGAAGCCATATTTAATATCTTCTAAACAGTTAGACAATACAAATAATGTGACCGTAACTCGATTTATTCAGCAGTCTCTATCAAATTTTTTTTTACCAAATCCAGTTCCATTAGAGAAGTTTTTAGTGTTTTTGTCTGACGCAGCGCCGTATATGGTTAAAGTAGGCCAAAACTTAAAAATATTTTATCCCAATATGGTACATGTCACTTGCCTTTTACACGGGATAAACAGAGTTGCAGAAACTATTAGAACAGCATATCCCTTGGTGAACAAATTAATTTCAAATGTAAAGAAAGTGTTTTTGAAAGCACCTCTAAGAGTGCAGATCTATAGAGAGAAATTGCCAGGAGTTAATTTACCTCCAGAGCCCGTAATTACTCGATGGGGAACATGGATTAAGGCCACGATATTCTACGCAGACCATTTTGAAGCCATTAAAGACATAGTTTTAGATTTAGAAGACAATTCACAGTGTGTAGTGCAAAGTCAAGCAGGATTCAAAAATGTAAATTTAGCTAAGGAACTTGTATTAAGGTTAATTTTAGTTTTATACCAGATATAATAACTTCGTTAGAAAGTAGGAGTTTAAGAGAATCAATTAATATTGTTGAAATTTTTTCCGACAAATGCAAAAAAGTTCCCGGTGGTGTAGGAAATCAAGTAAGAAGTAAACTCGAAGTTATTGTGGGAAAGAATGAAGGCTTTAAGTATTTAATGGAAGTCAAAAATATTTTTGATACTAAACCATCCAACGAAGTAATACCTTGGCTTTATAACTTACTACCCAAATTAAAATATTGCCAGATCACATCGGTAGATGTGGAAAGATCTTTTTCTTTGTACAAACATATTTTTACAGACAGAAGGCAAACACTTTTATTGGAAAATTTTGAAAAATATAACGTTATAAATGCATTTTATACTTTTCAGGTTAACAATTTTACCTACTATATTTTTCTTTTAATTTTACCTAAAATAAATGATTTTTGTAAGAGTCGGCGTTTCTTTATTTCCATTTTTCCATGTTATATTCAAGGCATATTTTGACAAATAAATACATATTGTTGCATATTTCAAAGAAAAACTATGCATATATATGCGCATATTTTAACTGAATTGACGTGCATATATTCCGCCCTTTTTTAACCACTAAGGAGAGAAGGAACGGATAAAGTAATAAAGGAATAACAAACCCAATGATGTTTTAGCCACAAGTTATTTATTTATTACTTTTTTTATTACATTATTACTTGTAATTCAATAATACGGTGGTTACTGGTTATCCAGTTGGGCTGGGCCGTTTGACATTATTTTCAGTTAGTCTCGTCGTGACAGAACGTGACCCTAATGGTTATCTTTGTCTATGATCGAAATGATCGTTATATTCGTAATACCATACAAGTTATAAACACGGAAATTACCGCGAGGGTGCGCGCGTTGCATGACTAAAATAACTGTTGAGTCGTACTCGTGCGTGAGCTGAATTCGACCGTGTCACGATTACGTGACAAGGCGTTTTTGTTATTACAATGCAGCTGCGCGCCAACATACATCACGCATACCAAACCAACACTCAATCCATCTGCAATCTGCATGATTGTAAAATACTAGTTGTCTAGAATAGCTAGAGGCAAGAAGTCGAGTCTGTGAGTTCTTCAGATATCATTCAGATATATTATCTATAACATGAGTGTTTGTCGAAAGAGGAAGTCAGAAATAGAAGACGATCTCAGAAAAAATCCTCCCGATCCTCGATATACGTTCGTTCCTCCTCTGAACAAAATGAAAAGCGATGTATGGAAAAACTTTCATCTCGTAAAATTTGAAGAGACATTGGAGAACTTCGCGCGATGCAATATATGTAAGGAAATACTCGCTTATTCTGCAAAAAGCGGCACTGGCAGTTTATTGAGACATACGTGTTCTCGTCAAGATTTTAAGGGCTCAAGTACATCAAGGACACATCTAACTGTAGAAAGTTTTGCCTCCAAGAAATTGCCCGAAAGAGTAAAGTTGGAAATGCAGAAACAACAAGTTGGCTTTATCACTAAAGACTTAAGACCGTTGAATATCACTGAAGGTAAGTTGGAAAGTTAATTTCTTGAAGTTTACACGTTACTTAATAAATATTCCAATCAGGTGAAGGATTCAAGAAATTTGCTCAAGCTTTAATCAACATTGGAGCGCAATATGGAAATCAAAATATAGACGATGTTCTAGTATCCAGGCAAACCCTCACGAGAACTATACTACCAGCAGAATATGACACACTTAAAAGTCAGCTTGAAAATATTTTATCACAAAATAATCTTGCCTTTACCACATACATTTGGACGGACGAATATAACCAGAGAAGTTTTCTAACTTTGACTACCCATTATATCAATGAAAAGTTTGATTTGAAATCAAATGTTGTGGGGACTCGAGAATTTCCTCTTGGGGAAAAAAGCGCTCTCAACATACATGAATTTGTAATAGAAATGTTAGCAAACTTTAAAATAGAAGACAAACTGAAATCTGGGGTCATAGTTACAGACAGTGGGACTAACATCGTAGCTGCATTCAGGAATTATATACGAATATCATGTGCGTGTCATAATCTCAATCTAGTAATGGAGGAAATTCTTGAAGAAAAAAAGATTCCAGAATTGGAAGAATTAATAGATGCATCAAAAACGCTTGTGAGCTATTTCCAACATTCGGAACTAAACAGCAAATTGACAAAATCGTTGCAACAACACGTCAACACCAGATGGGATTCTCTTTACATGATGTTCTCCAGTATTTTTGACATGTATCAAGAAATTCAGCAGATACTGATTGAAAGAAAGGAGTTGCCTAGAATAGCTGGAATTAATCACAACTTGCTTGAGCGTTTGCTCGAATTTTTAACTCTTTTCAAAGATTGTTCTGAAAAACTAAGCTCTGACGTAGTTCCAACAATACACGAATATAGTTTATGGTTTGAAAAGCTGTGGAAACATTGTGCTCGAAATCCGGCTGATTCTGAAGTTATTACTGAACTGAAATCCGGTGCATTAACTTCTTTAAAAGAAAAATTTCAACCAAGTACGATACACGATGTAGCTCTATTTTTAAATCCTTCATATAAAGCATTGAAATTTTTGTCGGAAGAACAGCGTTTGCACATAAAAGAGAGCGTGAAAGCTATGTTGATATTGGACCAACGTGAAGAAGATCGAATAACTGCAAGCACTGATACTACCACAAGAAACGTGGTGGCACCTTCAATATCTGGATACTCCGGTTCCGACAGAGGCGATATTTTTGAAGAATTCAAAGACCAGTATGGTGCAGGCGACGCTGACAATGATTTTGAAAAAATTGACATAGAATTGGAGATATACCTGAAAAAGCATGTGGGTCAATGCGATGTCCTAAAATTTTGGAGAGACGCATTAGATTTGCCTTTGCTTAGAAATCTTTCCCGGCAGATTCTAAATATACCAGCAAGTTCTGCACCTAGTGAAAGAGTATTTTCTATTTCAGGACGAATTTTAGAAGAACGAAGAACTAGACTGTTGGGTGAAAATATTGATCAAATTTTATTTTTGAATAAAAATTATGATTTTTTAGGTACTAACGAGAAGTAAAATTATAAATATTACAAAACCAGAATTTTAATTTATCAATGAAAACATTTTAAAATTAGATTGCTATCGCTGTAGAATAACTAAGGAAAATCCCACAATATTGATGGTTTGACAGAAAAATATTTAGGAATTATGAGGAATGTGTAGAACATCCGTTATTATAGAAGATATTAAATAAAGTTTAACAGCTTAAGTATTTGCACCCTTCTCAAAACAGTTTAAAAATAACTTCATGTATTTACATTTATTTTAGTATTTTATTAACTATTAATTAACCAACCTTATCTAAAATAGTAGTCATTTTAATATTTTATTTTCATATGAGTTTATCATAATCGGCAATAGTCGATTAGTATCGTTCAATCAATTAGATTATTTGTGTGTAACTGAGGGCACTTGAAAATTGAAAAATGATGTGCTGATAGGTGCACTACTACAGTGAAAAAAAAGATCTGATACAAATACAGATTTATTCGAGTAGTTTCAAATAAATATGTATTAGATTCAATTAATTATTATTAGTTTCATTCAAAAGAAAAGTTAAAATTTTTCTTCAATTTCCAAATATATTTATTGAAAATTCTTTCGGTACTGCCACTTACAACCGCAACGTCTACTTAACGTCAACCATGGGGGGCAGGAAATGGTATTCCTTAATGATCTGCGAATATTTTAATGGGTGATTCGTGGGTCAATTTCAAGTAAAAAAGTTGCTATAAACCTGTCCTAACACGCTCTGTTTTCGATATACAGGTGGCAAAGTTTTATTCGTTTAAGGTTTTTTCAAAAATCTAGAAAATGGTTTGAGATATTGAGTTGAGTTTTGGGACTGATTAATATGACTTAGATACACACTTTTTCACTTACTAAGTTGTTTTAAAAAATAGTACGCCACTGAGCTTTTCCGATCTAGATATTTTTTTTGGTCAATTCTGTATGAAATTTAACATTTTTTCATCAGATTCGCCGTTTTCAAGTAAAAAAATAAAAACCGTCATATTAACCGAAAAAATTAATTGATGAACACAATTTTGCAATAAATCTAGTTGGCCGCTGTTATGTTAGTAGAGTCGTGAATATTGGTTAAACACTGTTTTGCTCGAAGTTAAGTAAACTCGAAATGTTTGTGATTTAATTGTTTATTGGACCTAACTATACACTAAATAAAATACTAAAGTTAAACAATGAATCTTCAAATTATAAACTTATGATTGAATTGATATGATTGATTGATAGATTGATAGTTGTTAATACATTGAAAAACTTGGATATAATGAATTAGCTTACAATAACATTCTGCTGCTTGAACATTCGGGGGTGGAAACCTTATGCAGAATCCACCAATAGAAAATGATCGTAATAAATATTAGGTATTGGAAAAGATGCCTCACTAACATCTTGAGACCAGCTTTGAAATTGCTACAATTATGCTAAGGGTTGTTGACCACTGTGCATATTCGGTATAAGGCAAATACCGTAAACCTCTATTCTAAAAATATGAATTCATTTATTATCCTTACATCTAACTGAATTTTAAAATTAAATATATATTAGTGTCTTTATATCCTAAACAGCCGCTGTCACTTTAGTTTGACATTCCACATTTTCAAGTAAGTCTGTGCCGTTCAAATCTGTTTGCTGTATCTTATTATTACAATTTTGTTAACAATGGTGAATTATTATTCAAATGTGGAAATGGCAAAAATGCATTGTGTATGGCCTCGCCGACGATAATGCTTAGAAAGCCCCATCCCATTGTGCTTTGCCAGAAAGTCGAACCTTTTCTAAATCCATCATCGTCTTGTAGAAACTGGCAATTTCCACAAAAGTATATCTAAAGGTAGACCTCGGAGTGTAAAGAACACCAGAAATTGAAGAAGCGGTGCTGCACGAAGTCGATGAACATCCTGAAACCAGTACGAGGAAGATCGCTAGAAACTTGAACATTTCCCAACAAATTGTTTGGAGAATTTTAGTGGTTTTTTTGTTATATCCGTACCATATTTTAAGAGTACAGGAATTATTTCCCAGAGATTATCCAAAGCGGTATCTTCATAATGTTGCTCAAAATCCGCAAATTGAATCACACATTCTGTCTAGTAATGAAGCTAATTTTTCAAGAAATGTAATTAAAAATTTCCACAACAATCATTTGTGGGCGCATGAAAATCCTCACGCCACAACCATACAGATATTGGATCTCTATGGCCACAACCGAAACCCATTTCCAGCACCAATTTTCGGTGAACGTATGGGCAGTAATCATTGGTGACTAATGTATTGGCCCATTCTTTCTACTGAAACGACTAGACGGATAATCTTACTGCAATTTCCTTCAAGAACAATTGCATTTGCTGCTTGAGGATGTTCCGTTAGCAACAAGAAACCAAATGTGGTACATGCACGATGGCGCACCAGCACATTTCAGTGAAACGGTTTGCAATTATTTATGAACTGTATATCCAAAATTGGCCGCTATGGGGTGCAAGAATGACCACCAAGGTCTACCGACCTCAATAGTTTCGACTTCTTTTTTATGGGGCCACCTTAAGAAGCTAGTATACACAATTCGCATCAACACTGTAGAGGAATTAAAAGAAAGAATAGTTGCAGCATGTGATACTATAAAATACACTCCAGGAATGTTTCAACGAGTGCGCAATTCCATGAGAAGGAGAACGAAAGAGTGCATTTTAGCCGGAGGGGAGTATTTTCAGTAACTTTTGTAATAATAGTTATGTTGTAATGTTATGTTAATGTTGTATGTTGTTAGATTTTGTTGACATTATCCCAGGCCAATTAGATTTTTGCAACATTGTACGTTAGTACAACGGTTTTTATTTTTTTACTCTAAAACGGCATCTCGCGAAAAAATCTCAAGAGGTTTTTCATACAAAATTGACCAGACTATGCAAAAAAATATCTAGATCGAAAAAGCTCAGTGCCGTACCACTTTTTTCATTAAAATTGCTGTTCCTAAGTCACTCAGCTCAATATCTCAAATCATTTTCTAAATTTTTGAAAAAACCTAAAACAAATAAACGTTGCCACCCTGTATATCGAAAATAGAGCGTTTTTGGACAGGTCTCTAGCAGTGGCGGCTCCTCGAAGGAGGCTAAGGAGGCTCAGCCTCCTCACCAATTTATCTTAATGATCATTCTCCATTTTATTTCCTGTTCCTCTGATAATTCTTTAAATTTTACAATTAATTCCCCGTTTTCAGTAGTTATTTTTAAACTGGCAACAGGGGCCAGAGGCTAGATTCTCTATATATCTCAAACGCTAAATACGTGTGGTCAACACAGTTGCCGTTTTCCAAGCAGTTCAATTGCCAGATAGGGTAAAAGAGCGAATATGGCAACACCCTATGGAGGCTAGCTTCTCGTACGGAATCGTCGGTCGAATGAAATAAGATTACTTGCTACCGCCCTTCCGCTAGAAGAATGCGACAAGTGTCGTGTTCCGTTAGTTCTTGTTTTTGTACCGCGAGGCGTAGTAAGGTTAATTAGTTAAGTTGTAATTTATCTAATCGGTGAACGTTAAAATGATGAGTGACTTAGTTGCTGGGTTCTTAGAAAATCCATTTAGGGGATTAACATATGATAGAAAAGTGTTTTGTTAAAAATAAACGGCCTTCACCGGATCTGAAAGGATTAGTGACAGGTATGTTTCAAAATCGAAATACACAATAAATTATATTGCTTGCTATTTACATCTGATACAACTTCATGTTGGGGGCACTCGGGTTATGATGATTTGAAAAATTTAGCTCGTGGTATAGACAGACATGAAAAATCGCAGGAACATATTCCATCGAGTATTAAGTTTAAATTAACCGGTAAACAGAATATTGTTAAAGGAGGAAAACATATAATTTGGTAGACAAGAAACTAAATTATAAACAACTTTTTTTATGAAATTTTAGATACTATTAAAGGTCAAATTGAGATTCGATTTACATGAATTGAAGTTTTTCGACTTGACGAATAGAAGATTTTTCGAATCTTTTTCAAAAGAGTTTCCCAATACACTTTTAGATAACTTAGTTCTAAAATATAAATTTTTTGATAAAATAGCACTGCACAATGAATTATGGGTTATATACCTACTCGGATAAAGATATTTTAGGCCAGTACGACATTCACGCCGATATGATAAAATATATGATAGACAACGATTTGCAACAAGTTTTACCTCAGTTTTATAAACTACTTTGTTTGACAGTCATCATTCCTGTCACGTCGGCATCGGTGGAGAGATCATTTTCTACTCTCAAACGAATTAAAACTTACATGCGAAATACAATGGGCCAAAATCGTTTATACAATGTTAGTTTGATATCTATTGAAAAAGATTTAGTAAAACACTTAAAACAAAATGATACATTTTATGATAATATTATTGATTATTTTTCGCAAACTAAAGACCGTAGAATTCCGTTAATATATAAAAAAAAGTTAATAAAAATAATTAAAAAAAACAAAATATGAAAAATTTCAAAAAAAAATAAAAAATATCAAAAATCCAAAGAAAAAAAAACGAACAAGAAAATTTTTTGCCAAGAGAAACTCTACACCTCCACGTTGGTTCTTGCTTGGCAACAATTAATTTTGTCACTGAAGTAGCTGGTACGGTCGCTGTGCAATGGTTAAATTTATTGGCTGAATAGAGTATATTTTTACAAGAACGTTTTATGTCCAGCCTCCTCTCTTAAAAAGTTCACGAGCCGCCACTGGTCTCTAGGCACTTTTTACTTAAAATCAACCCAGGAATCACCCCTTAACATATTCGCATATCAATAAGAAACTCTGTATATACATGTATGTATATATTCAAAGAAACATACAATAAGACTTCACTTGGAATTCATACATAAGAACAGCTGCTTGACTTTTGTATTCGATATTTTCTGTTTGAATAAACAATTTACAAGAATTTCAAATCTGTGACGTGTCCACAAAACGAGTTAAGTAGTCATCTTCACTCTCACTAAAAATAAGCAACAGCAATATAATACATGAAACATAATATTAATGCCCTTTTGTAACATTTTTATTACGATATCAGTAAAACAGAATGAACTAAAATCTTGCTTTATTATCACAAGTTATATATTCATATCCTTGAATCAAATTGCCGACTTCATATGTAACATTATGCCAATTTTTTCTGGATCCGCTCATATCTAGTGATTCCATTAATTGTTTCCAAATAACATCCCTATTTTATATTGAATGTGGAATGTGTTATGAAGTAAATTTCGCAAAATGTCTTGAGTTATCAGTTCATGAAATTTCCACTTTGAAAACTTTTAATTTTCGACAAACTGTATTATTAAATATCCAGTACATCACTAATCCGGCATCATAAATCGTATGTGATTATTGAATATTTATATTTATATTAAAATAGGCAGTTCTGATTAGAAGTTGATGTATTTACTATGTAATTATTACATATACATATCTATTGATAAGGGAACATAAAACAAAACCCTAAGCATGATTTCTCCGATGAAAAACTTACATTTATAAGTTTTAGTGAAAAATGTATCTATTTTAAATTATTTTTTTTTAATTTATGAGCTCTGTTATTGGGCACCAGAAACAGCGGATTACTGAGCTTTTCGGATTAATGAATAGCGCATTAATGAGCGTGTACTGCATAGCAGTATAAAAAAATGGCAATATTGATCAAAATCGGCTATAAAATTTCAAAGGGAGAGTGATTATAACTTATAAGCAATTACGGACAAACCAACTTCTTTCTAAATAACTATTTGAAGATCCTGTGGGTATACTTAATAAAAAAGTTCTAATTGATTGATTACAAGTTTTTCCTTTCCGGAAAGATGAAGTAGAAAATAGCTAATACCATGGTACAAATACCTAGATTGTGTCACACGATTTAAAACATATTTAATTCCACATACAAATACAAATTGACATTCAGAAATAGTATTAAAGTATAACGATGGTTTGTAGAAGATGCAAAACGAAGCAGCTACATCAAATTTCTTGCATACATGCAATACAGATAAATGATGATGCAATAAACTGTAACAGAAATAAGCTATAGATAAAATGTTCTCACCAAATAACTTTCTGAATATCCTAAATGGATTCATTTTTCTGTAAGTCGTGGGAAATAATTAATTGGGAATTAATAGTGAAAAACATATTAATATAACCTCCAAACACTGTTTTAAACGTGCTCCCAATTCTCTTCGCGTTCTGACCCAATTCCTGCCTACGCTAGCCACCACATCCCTGACGTAAATTGATCCTGCCAGGACCAGCGCAGAGAGTTTAACGTTTAAAGGTCAGTCCACACATTGAATATGCCATGTTAAATTGTTCCACTCAGAGAACCGTCCCATTAAAAATTGTTAATAATACACTGGTAATGAATGGCTACCCAAAAACATTTTTCAATCCCATCATTAAAGAAAGAATAAACAAAATCTATAATGGAACGTCATATATAAATAACATAAACGGTAATACAGATAATTGTATTACATTACCATACATTCCGGAGACCTCAGAGAAAATTGAGAAATGTTTAAAACAGTACCATACAAATGTTACGCATAAACCTACTAACTGTGTAGCTAGATATTTTTCAAATTTAAAACCTTTAATACCTAAAGATAAACAAACCCACACAGTACACAAATTAAATTGTTTTTATTGCGATGGGACTTAAACAGGAATATCTGAGCAATATTGGCAAAAAAGAATGTATGGCCATAAGTATAGTACAAGAAACAAAAACTTAGAAAATTTCACAGCCCTTGCTAAACACTGCTTTGATTATAACCATCAATTCGATTACAAAAATGTTAATATTTTAACTAAGGAAACCAATTATTATAAACGATCTATTCTAGAGATGATTCACATAAAACGTGACTCCAATTCTGTAAATCATAGAACAGATATTCAGTCATTAAGTCAGATTTATACTAATTTAATTAACTAAAACGCTTGCAAATTCCTACATGCGACTTTATAATGTTAAAAGTATATTTTATGTAGAATGTTCAAATGGCAATTTTTCTAATAAGGTCCGATAACCATTTTATATTACCTCATAAATCTTTAACTTCTGGTTCGAAAGTAAGATAGTTTAGCGTTATATGTTTTGGTTTTAGTCGTATACAAACTTTGTTGAGATTAATTTCTATATTATAAGAAAATTGCTAAGCAGTGAATTCTCGATACATATACATATACTTAAAACAGTGATGTGGTACAGTTTCGATTATTCGTGTTTCTGTTCGTTTCGACGACGTGGGCATTTTTAATTGAAATTGGTGCGATAAGGACGCTTTGTGCTGATACAATTAGTTTTAAGAAGTCCCATTGTAGACATAATACGTCTTATGATGATGGTCGTGAGACCGAAACGTACGTAAAGACGAAAATAGTAAGCATATGTGTTAGTGTGACCTATTTCCCGAGAATGTATATATAATTGAATGTGACTAATCTACTTGCCTGATTTCTCTTATGCTTATATATTGCAATATGGACATAATGGCAAAATGTGGCAGTCTATACGAACAAAACTAAATATAGATTTATTTCAAAAATTATGCATAGCCTTTGATCATTTACTTCATCACTATTAATCAATTTTTTCCCAATGAGTTGTAATTTTTTCGATATGTCCCCTTTTTTGTGTCCTAGTTGATAATATACATCTATTTGACTAAAAGAAAATACTGGAGTGTTGTATTAATAAAATCTGCTGAACTGAAATAAATCAAATAAACTGATCAGCAGATCACTATAACTTTCACCTCCCTCCTTTGTTAACATAATTTTCCACTTTGGGACACTGCGTGTTTTTTTTTTGTTGCGGAGGGGAAGAAAACCCTTTATGGGGGGGTTATTAGCCTTTGATTCTCAAGGTCTACTGTGAGAGTCAACATTCCAGGCATACTCACTAAAAACTTCACACCCTTTGTAGGCTTGTCTGGCTATTGCCTCTGGTGACACTAAGGCCTGCTGGCCCATTGTATCTCGCCTCTGTTTCGTTTCTTTACGGTATCCACTCGAGTATTTTTGTACCTTGTACGAGTTTGTACAAGTCCTTTACTGGGTGGGAACTGTATAATTCTGGTTCGCCGTTAGGCTTTCCAAAAATTGACTGTCTTTTGCGACCCAGCGCCTCGCATTTACACAGTATGTGTGTCACTGTTTCTGTATCCTTACCGCAAAGTCTGCATGTCAGGTCGCCATTGTACCGTCCCATTTTGTGCCCTTTTACTGGCGCATGGCCAGGCATGAGCCCTGTTACGACTTTTATTTTTTCCCTATTTAGTGCTAATAGGTCTGTCGTTCTCTTGTTACACGGGGCTTTGATGTATTTCTTCCCATGTTCGTTTGTTCTTTGTGGTTTTTCATGATCCAGTCTTCTACATACCTTCGTGCTGTACGTTTTGGTACCCCTGTGGTCTGTTCTGGATCTGGAGCGTTCTCCGACCCTCTGTTAGCAAGTTCGTCGATTTTCATTGCCTGTCGTTCCCTGATGTCCCGACACCCAAATCAGCTTAACGCGGTTTCGGTCTGCCAATATTTCAAGTTCTTCTTTGCATGTGCATACCAGACGGGATGTCACTTCCTGACTTCTCATTGCCTTAAGTGCAGCCTGACTGTCTGTCAATATGAGGATCTGCTCATCGTCGATGGCTCTCTGATTGTTTTTCTTCACACATTGGAGGATTGCATATACCTCTGCTTGTAAGACAGAGGTGTGATTACCCAATGAATAGCTCAAGCCAGTCTTTGGGTTTCTGTGCGTGTTAAATGTATGATTATAATATATTCTCTTCTAGCTTTCTTCATAATCAACATAAAAATTAAAGCTAAAAAATTATACGATGATAAGGTCTTTCTATTCCAGATCGATCAGTAACGTCACAAACCGAGCGAAACGGCTGTCTGGAATTATAAGTTTGTGACGTTGCTGATCGATATGGACTACAAAGACCTTATCAAGCCAACATGAAATAAATGACTATAGGCATACACGTTTTAACGAATGTATAAATGAGTAATGAACCAAGCTATTATTTCGAATGTTTTCGTAACTAACAAGTTTTATTTTTTTCTGACATGTCACTTATGACTTTTCAACAATCTTGATTTATGTATTAATATCTCGAGCTACCTGGATAATGACACAGCAAGACACAAGATTAAAATGAATGACAGTTTTGAATCCTAAATACATAATCTTCTTATTACTTTTAAAACTGTTACACATTCAACTCTGCAAATAATCTCTACTTAGCTGACCTTCAATTACAATGATATATAGTGTCGAGTTTCGGATAAAATGCATCGTTGAGATAATTTGTGTAATATGTCATTATGACATTGAAACTCGTAAATTGCCGCATAAAACCAGTGACTATTAGTTTGATAATGATGCGACGAGCATCAAAACTGCAGTCGCAAATATTGTTATTCGAAAATTTTGTTTTCATTATTTGGACGGATATTTAATGACAAAATAGTATATTCTACAAGCTTAGAATGACTCATATTTGTGCTCATCTTCCACACGAGAGAAAGCTAATAGTTCGAGCCGAAGGCGAGGCCTAAGGTTCGCGAGCGTGGAATATGCCATTAGTAGACTACACTTTTCAAGTTTCTGTTAAGTTATAATAATGGTACTGCTCCGCAAATAGTGGAAACTAGTCTTGTCTATGGCGTCATTTTCACATGAACGAAATAAACGCGAGGCAGGTGAAAATCAATATGTAACCATAGCAACACGAACAAAGCTCGCCAAACGAAGGCTGTTGTTCAACAAGGCGTGGACCAATCTAATTAACAATTTCCAGAAGGCAGCTAAACTGTTTCCGATTGGTTGAAAGCTATGATAGAATACATTCCGACACAGTCTGTTAGAATGATATACCTTACAATTTAATTTTTAATCATAGAATAGATTATTATTCTAACATACTATGTCAGAATGTATATTCCGTCACTGATTTCGACCAATCAGAAACAGTTCAGCCGCTATCTACTGACAGAATATACATTTTGACAGTTTGCAGAAAGATATATGTTACAATCTACTCTTTAAATATAGAATAGACAGTTTCTAAAAGCGTGTTGGAGATAATATATTCGTAAACAGAGAAGAATGGTTATTACGATAATCAAACACACAACCACCCCAGCTACTTCGGGAAAGACACAGCGTGCACAAGCAGTTGGTGGTTTGATCGTCTAGGATATACTTATACTTCCGGGATTGACACAGCGTGCACAAATATATCGAATACGCCCCTTTACGCCCCAGGCAACGAACCGGAAAATAAAGAAAAAATATGGTAAGCTAGAATTTCCAAAAATTGTTTGCATTTTGTTCCTAATACCCCATAGATCATTCATGACTATCAAGACCGCGAGGGTCGACCTTTCTACCCCCCCCAAAACGGGGTTTCAACTCCTCAGAGGAGTATTCTTATAAAAACAATCCAAAAGTTTAGAAAATTAATGAATTAAGAGCCGAAAATGACCTCCAGCAGGTTTTTTGGGTCGCTGATCACGATTCTGCTGTTATTTTCACCAAAAAACTCTCTCCAGATGGAAAATTCGGGAAATTTGAGATTTTCTATCTGGAGGGAGTTTTCCGAGAAAACTAATAGCGGAATCGTGATCAGCGATCCAAAAAACATACTAGGGGTCATTTTTGTAACAAAATTATACTTTATTATTCATAACCGTCTCAGGAAAATCTCAAATTTCCCGAATTTTCCATCTGGAGAGTTTTTTTTGGGAAAAATGACAGCAGAATGGTGATCAGCCACCCAAAAAACCTACTAGAGGTCATTTTTGCAACAAAATTATACTTTATTATTCATAACCGTCTCAGGAAAATCTCAAATTTCTCGAATTTTCCATCTGGAGAGAGTTTTTAGGGAAAAATAACAGCGGAATCGTGATCAGCTACCCAAAAAATCTACTAGAGGTCATTTTTGCAACAAAATTATATATTATATATAAATTTTCCAAATTTCCCACCTGGAGGGAGTTTTCCGAGAAAACTAGCTGCGGAATCGTGATCAGCTACCCAAAAAACATACTAGGGGTCATTTTCGGCTTTTAATTCATTAATTTTCTAAACTTTTGGATTGTTTTTATAAGAATTGACTTCTGAGGGGTGAAACCCCGTTCTGGGGGGTAGAAAGGTCGAGCCCCGCGGTCTTGATAGTCATGAATGATCTATGGCGTATTAGGAAAAAAATCCAAAAAAAAAATTGAAATTCTAGCTTACTATATATATTTTTTTTATTATGGCCTTTTTCCCGGCTTATTGCCTGGACTAAACGTACAATTACTTGAATCTTTCAATTCACGTGTGGATTCAAAACGTAAATTTTATCGGTACGTGGTCAGAGCTATGACGGGATAAACTCAATTGTCCAATGTATTTACTGACTACTACAGGATATCGGATATCATGTGAACGTTACCATTTACAAACCACGGAATGCAGTAAGCGAAATGCCGGAAAACAAATACTAAGCTATCATTTACGTTATGTTAATTCACTGTAGTGCGGAAAGGTGTTACAAATTTCGCACTTGAAAAGAAAACTTTTAATTCTTTGTCTATCAATATATCTATCTCTCTACATATCAATATCTATCAATTATCTATCCGTCAATATGTCTTGATCAGTCTGTCGCTGTCTTTTATACGTTTTTGGAGGTTCTAGCCAAGTCCGTACCAGCAAATCCTTATTTTGTGCCGTGGCCTTTCTCTTTATGTCCTGAACAATGCTCGACAGTGACGCTACTTTTTGTATCTAAAATTCGTGCTCATGTTGCTCCACCAATTCCTTCGCTGCAGGGAAAGGAATATTATTGGAGTTTTTTGGTTGAAATGAATGCAAATTTTGGAGTGTGAAATGAATGTGCTATGGAAATGATAACACTTATTTGGAATTACGGACGTTTAGAAAAGTCTCTACACTACGTGTAATACGGCGGAATGCACAATCGGAGTCCATTCATTTCTGTTGAAATAATGAATTGTTTAAACGGAGTTTACGTGTAAAAATAAAAAAATAAATGATATATAATATTTTAAGCTTCATTACATTATAAACACAGGTATTAAGTATAATACCGTGTTGACATGTTTATTATATGTGAATCTATTATTTTATTATTTCTTATTTTTGTGTGATATTTAGTTAATAACCGATGTTTGGGCATGTGTTGTTAACACATATTAACTCTAGCCATGAGGGAATTACATCGTTATAAAGTAAACTTTAAGGACGAGATATTTTTACCCAAACTATCGTTAAAAGAGCAGAAAGTGGTAATATAAAACTACATACTTGGTATGAAAAAGAATGTTTATTAGTTTTTTTTACAAATATGCAGTTTTATTATGATATTGTTAAAATTTTGTACACTTACTACTTTATAGTAGATATAATATATAAGTACTTACTATCTGGAAATATCTGGCAAAAATATTCTTTGGTCATATAGCCCTGGCAGTGCCGTTAAGAGAGTGGGACAACCCCCCTCCTGAAATGTTCAATCTGCGTCATGTTTGAAATATTTTCATACTTTAAAATTCAACAATGTATTAACCCTCGACCCCCTTGAAAATTTTTCTTTCTACGCCACTGAGTCCTGGCACCGCTATTAGCCAATATTCATATGTAAATTGAATTTGTTCATATACCCACTGATGCCCTAAAATTATGAATTGAGCGTAGTTTTATTATTTTTGTCTAGTGTTATACTTAAAATGATCTCTGATATTGAACATGCAAATGTAAATATCAACTCCAACGATTAAATAGTTCACAGGGTAAAGTCAATATATCTATTCGACTGTACAAGTGATGAAATCTGTCAGATAGTGAAACATTTTAAGCCTAAAAACTCGGCAGGTTTTGACGGCATATGTCCAAAGATACTCAAAATGTGTATCACATTATTAGTTAACCCTCTTCAACATATATACAACGACTCGCTGCATTCTGGTATTTTTCCCGAACTACTAAAATTGGCAATTATTATTCCTCTTCATAAGAAAGGAGACTGAGCTGCTATCAGTTTTCTATAAAATATTGGAAACTTTAATCTTGAATAGAGTAAGTCACTTCCTAAACAGCGTGAACTTTTTCCATCGTTCTCAACTTGGATTTATAAGAGGTAGATCTACGGACACGTTTAATTTTGTGAACTATGTAATTCATATATTAGATAATAAGGAAATTGTATGTGGTATTTTCCTAGACTTGTCTAAGGCATTCAATTCACTTGATATTGTTTCTCTACTTGCTAAGTTATCTAAAATTGGGATTAGGGGTAATGCCCTGAACTGGTTTAAAACCTACCTATCAAACAGAAGACAAAAATTTCTGATTAAAGACAAGGGTGAAACATTTGAGTCTGATATGCTAGTAACAAACGTTGGTGTTCCACAAGGTACAATCCTTGGACCCTTTCTATTTATAATATTCATCAATGACATTTATAATGTGTCACTTGGTACAAATACTGACTTAGAAAAGTATGCAGACGACACAAATATGCTTGTAAAAGGTCCATCCCTGGATGATATCAAACAGACAGGTAAGCCCTTATGGAAGCAGCTTAAGGACTGGTTTTATATGAATCAACTACTTCTTTAATAAGTCGAAAACAAATTGCTTACTGTTTAAAACAGACAGATCCAAGTGTCAGGCTCCCGAGTTCTTCGATTTTGGAGAAATATGCCTTTCTATTTCCGAAAATGAAAAATTCCTAGGCGTGACAATTGACGAACATCTAAAATGGTACGAACATATTAACGTACTCTCGAAAAAACTGAATACAGTATGCTTTGCATTGAGGGTTTTATCCAGAACGGTGGGCAGCACATTTTTTCACAGGAACTGATAGATCATGAATATAACACGAGGAATTAAAATAGCTATAATTATCCTTGTATTAGATTAACTTTAACAGAAACAAGTCCTTATTATGCATGCATTCGTTTTTATTAATGTCTCCCAAGGGTCTACATGAATTGATTAATTCTAAAAAACTATTCAAGAGTGAAGAGATATATGTGTTTCAGAACCCCGCTCCATTGGAGAATTTTTAAATAGTAAATATCACCCTTAAATTAGTTTCTATGTAAGTAACAATTTTTTAAAGCCGTTTTTTTATTAAGTGTATGTTTTTTGTCATTGGTAGATATAATTTTAATTTTAACGTGTTCTGTTCTGGCTAGTTTTTAAAATACTAATATGATTAGTTTTATTTTCATTGTACCTGACTCGCTTCTCACTGTTTCTTTAAAATTGTTTACTGAAGCTTAATAAATTACTTTACTTTACTTATTTGAATATTAAATGTCATGAATTATGTGTATGTTCATTTCGAGTTCCAATACCGTAAATGAACTAGTTTTAACCCCCAATTCTCAAATACAGTTTTCCGAACCATCATATTTCGATTTATTAATGAGACACATCATCAGAAAAACTCAAGAGGCGAAATTGCATCAACGGATTTTTTAATGAATCCACCGACACTGATGAATTCAATGTTATATCCATCAAGATTAATTTTTGAGAAAAATTAATGGACTATTAAACAGTTACCTTCAATTGTGTTGTCCATGATGTTTAACTGAGATATTTATTCCATGTTTAGCACGTTTTGAACATCCACTTAGGAGCACTACTGTTTCAATACTGATATGATCAAATCCATTGTAAATTTGAATAATATAGTTATAGATAACTGAGCAGCAAATAAATAGTACCAACTGATAAACACATATAGTACAATAAGGTAATATGTTACACTTGTTCAAGGTGATGCGGTAATCAAAAAGATCACTTCCAGTTGAGCAATTGGACTATTTGGTAGGATGTTAGTTGATCGTCGTTTGTTGTTTATTGCAATCTCTGCAGTTATTGATGATACATTAAATATGTTATTTACCGAATCGGAAACATAAATATTTATATTATCTAAACGATAATTTTAGAACAACAATTATTTTTGGTCACATTATTTCAATGGAAGGAATTAGTCGTTACCAAACAAAGTAATTCCTCATGAAAACGAACTGAATTTCAATTTACTTGCACACAGTATAAATAAACTGATAATATTTACTTTAACCTTCTACATATACCATCCACGCGACGCGCCAGAAATGATTCTACCATCTAATAAAGCACACACAAATGAATTACTTGTTATAACTACATAAGTGAGCATTTAATTAATAATTCACTAATCTACTTATCAAATTTGTATGAACATAACGTTTATTCAAGACAACTGAACTTCCTGTTAAACTTTGGTGCGCTGTTAGCGGCCTTCTAGATATGTCGATTTATCGCAAATCAGTTAACCAATAAACATATGAGCACCAACTATAATGATAACACAGTGAGGTGATATGATCACCACAGTTCGGAATAATGCATGAACAGGTTGTTTTTGTTTTACAAAACATTAATAGATTCCTCCATTTACTTCGTGATATTTCATTTCTAAACAAATAAAAAGGCAGTTCATTGTCCATTTTCAAACAGATGAAAATACAACCTTAATTACCATTTCAGCAGTTGCTCCTAGTCCAAAACCATCTCGCTATAAATAGAATCATATTACTGATTTTTTAAAATGAACTGTTAAGTTCAAAATAAATAAGAAATGATCACCTTTATCCACTAAAAACACTGTACTGATTCATACGGTTTATTAGACGGTTCACGAATTGTCTTCCACTTGTTACGAATAATAATAGCTTTATATTGAAGGTTGAGAGACCAAATCGTATTTTCAATAACATTAACCCTGGACAATGTCTTAGATTCAATTGCAAATTTTGAACCTTCATTCAACAAACTCATTTCCGTTTCATTGAATTTAATATCGGTTTAATTCTGAATAATGTTTCTATTCCTAGTTTCTTCTCTAGGAGTTTTTGGTAACAATTGTTGAAATTTATTGTTGATTAATTTTATTTTTCTACGGATGCTATACAATGTGCCACTTCTCTCATTGCTTTCATACGTTCAAAACGAAAGATTCCTCACGCAGTGAGAAATATTCGCCAATACAGTGAGATATAATTTCTCACAGTGAGAAATAATTTCTCACTGTTATCACGATAACCCAAGTCAGTCATGAATTGTTACATGTCAGATTGATATGACACGCTCTCCACGTTGACAACGCTACGCCGACGATTCGCGTGCAATATCCAAGTAGCCCATTGTTGGCGTTTCTATAACAACAAAACCGAAGCACTGCATAATTATTGCTGTCAATTTACCCAACGAAAATAGTTTTATTGTTATTTGTTATAATATAAACAGTTCAGATTCATTAAATATTGAATATAATGGAATACGAAGATTTAGAGTCGGAAAATACACCTCCAGAAATTATTCAGAAAGCAATAGATGTTTGCAATAATTTGCTACCAAGCACATCAAGAGAAAAATATGAAATCGCTTACAGAAACTTTATGGACTGGAAAATGAAAGCCAAGATAAATTCTTGTTCCGAAAATACCTTGTTAGTTTATTTTGAAGAGTTGTCAAGAAGATTGAAATCATCAACATTATGGTCTCAGTACTCGATGCTAAGGAGTACCTTGATGATTAAAAACTGTGTTGATATATCAAAATACGTAAAACTACGTGCATTTTTAAAACGCAAATCTGAAAAATATGTTCCAAAACAGTCAAAAACATTAACTTCTGAAGAAATTCAACAATTTTTAAAAGATGCACCTGATGAAAAGTATTTGCTGATAAAGGTATGAGTTGAAAATCTTTAAATTGTTATCGGAAAATGAATGTTTGGTTTTGATTTCAGGCTGCTTTAGCTATTGGCCTTACAGGGGCATGCCGTTGTGATGAACTTCGAAAATTAAAAATTGATGACATGGAAGATCTTAATTCGGCCCTTTTAATAAAATTACCCGATACTAAAACCAAGGTTCCTAGAAATTTCACAGTCACAGGAGAATTCTACCAAATTTACAAAAAATATGTGAAGCTTCGACCATGCACAAATGAAACACGTTTTTTTTTTAATTACAAAAATAGCAAATGTACGAAACAGCCTGTGGGGATAAATAAATTTGGCACCATGGCGAAAAAAATAGCGAAATTTTTGCAATTACCGAACCCTGAATTATATACTGGCCACTGTTTTCGAAGATCATCTGCGACTATTTTAGTTAATGCAGGGGCATATCTTTTAACTTTAAAACGCCATGGGGGTTGGAAATCCAGCAATGTTGCTGAATCTTATATCGACAACTCCATAGCTAACAAAATGAAAATTTCAAAAAGTATAGTAGATTCCATTCAGCCTCCAGTGCCATTAGAACCTGAACACAACAATGCTGTGAAAGCTCAGTACGTTTCCCCATCAACTTCAACTTCGACCGCAGCTAATATTTCAATTACCGAAAACATGTTGAAACAAAACAACCTACCAGGAATTACTTTACAAAATAGTTCAAATATAACTGTTACTATTTTAAATAAAATATAAAAATGAGTTAATGACATACAAGTATTATTGTATATGTATTTTAATTTTCAATACTTGAAAACAACGCATCCGTAGAAAAAGTACAATGTACAATTCGTGAGAAAACGACATATTTCTCACTCGCTTGATAATATGTCGTTTTTCTCACTTGTTGTACAATATACTATTTTCTATTGGTTTTTGCTGAAAATAATTTAGAATAAAAGGACTCGAATTTGAAAATGCTGTGGGTTTACTCTGATGATGGATACTTTGTAGCTGAAAGGTCCTCAGTACTTTTAGGGGACAAGTTTGAAGAGAATATTGCATTTACTCAAGCCATTTCTAAAATCGTTAAAAAAGTTCTAGAGCAAAAATTCCTTCACCATAGTATTTTTCATCGAATTTTAAGCATCTTAAAACCGTGTCTCTACACGAAAGGGAAACTTATAATGTTCGAAGAACATCGTGCGAGCCAGCAGTGGAATGTAGGGAGAGGAGATAGGCATTCCAATTTTTTTCGAAGGTTTGGAGGTTATAGGCATATGGGAAGACCTCACTAGGTAGAGAGCTCCACAACTTCGCTGTTCGATAAAGAATGAAGTGTGATAGTACGAAGTTCGGCAGGTCTCTAGCTTACCATAATCCGCAAAGCTGTGGACTTGACAGGTGGTCACTTCCAGCAGATCGTTGATATGGAGCAGAAACAAAGTTGGTGCCAAGACAGATCCCTGTGGAACACCAGCTTTGATATTCATTGTATCGGGGGATACTCCGTTCACCACCACATGGAATGATCTATCTGAGAGAGAACGTTTGTAGCTCTCTAGGTATTTGATTAGCTGTGGGTCTATAATTATTAGGAAGGGTTTTCTTTCCTTTTTTTGGTATTGACTGCACTCTAGCTGTCTTCCAGTCCAGCTGGAAGGTAACACACCAAGTTTGTATGAAAGGGTAAGCAACCTGCAGAAAACTGGTGTTAATTCAAGCGCACATCCCTTGAGAATGACAGGTGGAATTCCTTCTGGCCCCATAGACATTTTGTAATTGAGATCAAGCAGAATGCGCCTAATTGTGAGCTGACAAAAGACAATTTCAAGCAGAATGTATGTCACGAAAAGTTTGTCTACACGATAACACAAAAACGAAAGGTCCTATCCCATAAAATTTTTACGAAAAATCGTTTGCTCTTCGGGGACCCTGTTGTTTCTCAGGGAAATCGTATAATAGACACTCTTTTCTGAAGGGTTGAAAATTAAAAAAAATCGTATCTTCCAAAGTTTACATTGAATCGATTCAAAACTGTTTTCAACCAAATATCAACAAAATCGTTCATTGGGAATAACAACAATAACAATTATTGAAGTAAACTTAAATTTACACCGTTCTTTAACAGTTTACAACAAACGGCGATATGGTCTAGGGGCTATGATACCCGGTTACCACTCAGTAGACTCGGGTTCGATTTCCAGAAACGGAAAATTTATTTTTGTACATTTTCTTAAAAATATTGTTAATTTGAATATTATTTAGTTGTGAAAAGATAAGAATAGAAATAATTTATTTCATTATCTTTAAGTAAATGCGAATGGTATCTTATAGAATGTGAAACAATTATATAAAAATCAGTAACCAAATTAAATGATTTGCGAAGAGTTACTTTTCCACGCACACTATTTATCTATTCTCCAAGCGGCAACACATTTCTATTTTCTTATTATGTTATGTGTTTTATAAGTAATATGCAACAAAGTAATTCTGTTTCTTTTTTACGATTTTACTTTTTGGCATTATTAATTTTTCTTCCTGACATTTTATAAAATAGCAAAGATGATTTATTTTATGTTGCTTCATATTAAGGCCAAGTAATTGGTGCCGAACTTGCGGCTACGAAGGTCTTGCAAATTTTAAGTTTTTTAAACAATCGATGGTAGAACCCACTACTACTGATGATTAAATGAAAGAACAATTACTTTTATACCAATTTTAATATTAAGCATGGTATAAAAATAAAGTAATTGTTCTTTCATTTAATGATTATAAGTTCATCTTTATAGCCCTGATGTCACCGACATTTTTACTTCTTATAGAAAAGTATTGTAATTGGTCTATAAAAAATTCCATTTTTCGACAGAATGTCAGTTTTGAGCCTTCCTAGTTCCATTTCGATTATTTTCTAGATGTGCGTGTGTTCGTAAGCAACTATGGAGACGGTTGTGACGTTCCTATTCGTAGTAAAGATCTGAAAATTTGCAAATCAGGTGATGAAAATTGGAAATGGGGAGCGTCTAGATACCCTCTATCTAGAGGTTGGGTGCTCACAAGTCGTACTTTTGGCTCTATTTCCTCTTAGTCTAGGGAAAGCAACCGTCCCCCTACCTACCACACACATGAAACATTGACTTAGGATTTGAAATGTATATTGTTCAATTCTAATATTTTGATAAACTAATAGCTTCGAACTTCAGTTGCTTTGAGACCATAGCAATATGCGTTTGTATATTATGAGAATTTTACTGAACAGTGGATTCTTGTTACAAAAAATTATACTTTAATATTAACGATACAATTTTCGATTATTCATGGTTCTGTTCGTTTCGACGGCGTGGGCTTTTTGATTGAAAATTGTGCGATATGGACGCTTGTGCTAATTAGTTTTAATTAACCCCTTTTTACATAATAAGTCTTCTGATGAAGGTCGTGAGACCGAAACGTACGTAAAGACGAAAATTTAAAACAGTGTTATTATGACCTATTTCCCGAGAATTTTTATATAAATTCATACTGGGTCAAGAATCTTTATATTATTAAACTAATAGATTTCTTTAATGATGGTAGAAATGTTGAATCATGTTACAAGTGAGCCGAATAAAGTCCCTATCCTATGGTCTCGTTTGTTCTAGACTTAATTCATCCTCACTTTCAGAATATTCACACCATCACGATTGATTCTCCAGTGTGTTGATTACTCGTGAATGTGCTAACACTGACATTTAAAATTAGCATGTTTTGGTCTTATGATCTTCAAATACTGATTGAAATGAATAATCACTTGAAAAATTAAATGAAATCTTACATATTCTACATGAATACTTTTTATGACATATTAATGCTTCTTGAGAACGTATATGCTTCAATTCGACGTATATGATCGAAGCTAAGCAAAAAGATTTCCCAACACGTTTATAAATCTATGGAAAGTATTTATTGATATTTGGTATCATAACACAAAAGATAGAGTTTATCCGTTATTCAAAGAAATAATCGGGGTACTACAACCATCAAATTAACTAATTATTCCACATGTGAATTATTTAAATTTCTTACGAGCCAAATAACACACAAGATTTAAATAAATGCAAATTCACCCACTTCAACAACAATTAATTGACAATTGCTTCACCACAGTGGCATTCTCATAATGACTTCTAACTCATAACATTGTGATTGTATGTGGTTAAATAATTTTCAATATATTGTTATTTATTTAAATGTCACCATTATTAAATGGCAAAACTTTTATTACCTCTTGAATACCAACCTGACAGAATATAAAATTATAATATATTGATGTTTCTTGAGGATGTTTTGAAACTACAATGTGCTTTTCTTACGAGCTTTAACATTAACTCGACAGCATAGGATGGAACCTTAGCAAAATAATTTCCCAAGAACTTTATAAATCTATTGGAAAGTACTTGTTATGGCATTTTCATTGGTATCTTAATACAAAAGGTTCACTTTATCGGTTCAAAGATGTAGTCGTAGTCGTAGATGAAGTCGTAGTACATAGCTATCTTAGTAGGCTATGCGTAGTAGTGCAACCATATGACAGACTTTTTGGCTTGTGCGTAGATCGATTGTAAGCGATCTCAATCAGGACGGTAGCCAGGGGGTCCTATGGACGGCTCAACCCCCCGAAATTTTTTTTTAATACAATATGAAGAGACTTCTGAGCATCTCGAGGCACCGGATACACCACCATTTGTTTAAAGGTACATACGTACTTATATAATATTTTTTTTATAGAAATCCAATATTTTTAATAGTTCAAATAATAACAACGAAAGAAATTATTGTATGTTATTTATTAAAATAATCATACATTTTCTTTATGACGATGAACACAACAATGAGCTTCCAGAGCTTTAATTAATTCTATGAAGACGAACACAAATTGTATGTATCGTCACTTACTTTGATGACGCCATTTATTTAATCTTAAAAATTATTTCGGGCACTTCTACGGGTTGAATGTACGGTTGTGATAAATATTTAGAAACAGAAAAACACGGTTGTCTTTATGGTTCAATGAAATAGCATAATTTAATTTGAAAAAATGAAGATGGAACTCAGAAATACTACTCGAAACAGGGCTAATTTGCCCAAAAACAATACAGTTCCTATTTTCACCACTATAAAGCGAAATGCAAAATTTCAAATCCATACGGTCAATAAGAACGACGTAATCCTCTCTACAGTGGGTTACACACATTCACATACATCTTGTCAAAAATAGTCTAGATCGATTCAAAATATCTCAAAACCGATTTATCCGCGAAAATCCGGAAAATTTCTTTGCCCCGATTACAACACTTCCCTTACACTATATACTATGTATAGTGAGGGAAGTAAAAATAGAGTTTAATGTGCAAATTAAATTTGGAGTGGTTTTTTTTGGAATTGCACTAATCCCCTTTCTCCCATCTTTCAAATTCAAGACATCATGGTCTGGAACTGTTCTATTCCGCCGCCCCTGTATACACTCTCTCAAAAACTTCCTGAATTAGGTTGGTTCAATTTCAGTTCTTATTATAATTTCCTCTTTAATAATCAAGGGTTAAGTGGTAGAACATTTTATGGTGAACTTTCCCTTGTGGTTTTCTAACATGTTATTCATTTTATAAGATTCAATTGTTCCTTGTAATAAAATTTATTAATAAATACTATTATTATTATTATTATTATTATTATATATAAATCAGTCCAGTTTTGCTATGGTTCTCATAAGGCCGCAAAGAGTCGCGTCTGTGGTTTGTTCAAATATATTAGGAGATATAATATATTTGTGTTTGCTGCATAATATAACATATATGGTTTGGCGAGTTCCAAAGTTCCACCATCCACCCACCACAGTCCATATCCTAACTGATGGATAGTAAGAGGTGAGAAAGAAGTTGCTGCAAACAGAGTTATTCAAAATTGAATGCAGAGTATTGTCCAGTGGTGTAGTAAGAAAAAATTTTAATGTGCGTAATGTTTGAAATATTTTCATACTTTAAAATTCAATTCTAATGTATCCCCCCACCCACCTGAAAGTTATTTAATTACCCTTCGAAAAGAATTCTTACTACGCCACTGGTATTGTCTCTGGCGAATGAACGATCTGTTGTTATATTATCTACGTGTACACTGTACATACAACTGTTGAGACAAAGTGTACACATGAAGTTAATGTATAAGTGTTAACAAACGTTAGAATCGTATTTTATTCACAACTATGAAGAATACACTTATCGTCGTTTGATTCATTTGAAATTAGTGTTCGTAGTATTTTGTTATGGTTTGATAGCCCACAAAATTTCAATCAAACCCGTGCATTTCTTTCTCAGCTAATTCAATCATAATCGGTAATTTCAGATGGTTTCATTCATTAAAAAAGAAAATAATCGTATGAAAAATTTACATTGATTGATTTTCCGGGATACTATTAACACGGAAGGTATTTATAAAACTACGAATTTTCATTTTGAGATTAAAAAACGCTCTGATAAAAGTGTTTTCTAATCAAACATCAGTGTCTTGTTAAGTCAGAACTAGGAATTATATGCTTTGGATGCAAGTAATTAATACCACTATTATATTATTTAACGTCCAATTTTGGCAACTGCAACTGGAAGCTATACCTAATACTCAATGGTTATTTCACGAATCAACTTTTTGTAATTTATTCGTGCCATGTATAAATCTATAAATAAATCTCGACGTGTGAATCATTAAGTTACACATGTTAAATACTAAAAAGAAGATAAACTTGTACACTACGTTATAACCTACAAAACCACATGCTCTCATTTATTTTTACACCACCTCTTTATGATGTACCAAAAGTCATTATGGTATGAGATTACAACGCAACTAGGGCACAAATGTACTTACCCAATGCAATATAATTTTGCGATGCACATACATGATTCAAATGATTCTCCATTAAATTCACTCACATTTAAGAATAACATATATAAAAATCCAGTTTAAACATAATAAATGTTGTACTAAATTGAACAGTTTCACTTTCTTATAAGAGTGACCTATTCTAAACGAAAACGGAGAGTGTCTTGCTTGATAGAATTCGCGCATTGTGCAGCATGATAAAAACAAACTGGAAATTTCACATTATGCACTTACTTCTATATTTAATTTTAACCTCTCGAATCGCGGGCCTACTCGACAACTCGACACAGTTTCAATTTAATTGGGGCGCCACGGTAACACCAATACCAGAAGATTGATTATCAAATTGAAAGAAAAAATTAATCAACTACTTTATTTGGGTAATCATTTTCATCTATTTATACATCTGACACTTGGATATATTAGAGTAGTCCCCCTCAGAAAATAAGGCAAAAATTAATCGCGAAATTTCAGTTTTAACAATGAAATATCATCGTGTTTACTGAATCGACGTTGTCCTAACTTTACTATTCACACTCAAAACATACAATAATATAGATCAATCCTTATCATCATCCTTATCAATTTCTAGTAAACGGGGGAAACCTTGGAAAATTAGTAGTTGATATGTGGCGAGTTATTTTCAACAAATTTGAGCGGTTACCATAATTAAAAATTTCTTTACATCAGTATTTTGAATGTCGAAACAGTTATTAGAACAAATGACTATAAATATAAATGGACACAGCTTAGACTACTAGTGTTAACCAGTGAGCTCCCCGCTTAGAATGTGACTAGTTGACGACTCGCACTTTCATGTAAACAACAGTATCCATTTTAGTTTATAGTCAATGATTAGAATATAATTTTGTTGTTAAATTTCATATCTCTGAATATTGTTCTAGCACTGAAGCACCAGCGTGAATTTTTGGCGGGGAGCAGGGCCGGATTTAGAGTGGTGGGGTCCGTGGGCACAAGTTTGGTGGGGGCTACTATGGTAGACGGTAATATTAAATGCCACAAAATATTTTTATAATACTAAATTATAATGCAATTGTAATGTCAAAGGACTAGAAACGTATCTGTTATACGGCACCACATACTAAACACGCGGGAAAATTTAAATAGCTTATTTCAATGAACTTGTTATTATGTAGTGTTTCAAAGCAATGTGACATCAGAAATAGCTTATTTTAACTTCTACCTGCCATTGCATAAATATTAAATATACAATATTTCCTGCTTTTGTAATGTAAAATAAATAATCAAAATACGTGAATTCAAATTCTGCACAAATTTACTCAAAAATTATGAATTTGTTACTATATTAACAAAATCATCATTTTTGTTGAAATCCAAAAATATTTTCAATATATTATACTTGGTAGTGGCCCGTAGGCAGCTGCGCCCACTCTGCCCCCACCTAAATCCGGCCCTAGCTTGTTTTTACCGCCATTCTGGCATTTCCAGTTGGATCGTACCAGCTGATACAACATCCAAAATGTAGGTATTTTGCACCTCCTTCAAAATAATAATATAAAATAAAGGTTTTTATCAAATTATTACAAAATATTCTTGCTGGGTCTTGAACTATGCAAAAATGATGTTCATTAATGGAGGGATATTAAAATATTATTCATTTCGAAATATTCCCGATCGGAATGTTTTGAAGTAAACGTTTGAAACATTAAACACAATAGTAACGCAGTTATAAGGCTTTGTCATGCCCACTTCACCCTTAATTACATACCTGTACCATAATAAAAGAAGAGATCTTTATACTGTATCTATGCTATAGTATTTAATAACTCATGTTGCGGATACCATTGTGTGGTGAAACAATTCAACCTATATAAGATTGTTAAAGAATTACTCTAGAAGTCTAGAACAACTAAAAAATCCGAGAATTGTACAAAGCTTATCGTAAAACACCCGTCAATACGTCGAGTGTACCAGGTAAAAGCATGTGACAAAATGGACAATATAGATACTAGAATTTCACCAAGTAATCCACAAAAATACTTTGCTTGCTCCAGTTAGGGTACTTAGTAGAAATATTAGTTGGCCTGGGAGGGTTCGAAATGTACAAATAATAGGTAAGTATTAGGTAGGATATTTGATAATTCATTAGTATCCTAACAAAGATCGTTTGTTATGAAAAATTCGCAATAAATAAAATGTTTCAATGCAATTTTAAAAACAAATTTTTCAAAGAAAATTCCAATAAGGTACCAATGAATTTAAAAAATGCTTGACAACCACTCTCAATAAAACAAAAACAATTAAAAAAGTTTAATGTTTCTGAAATAATAAATTCCGTTATTAGGGTAATAAACAGAGAAAAATAAGTGATGATTTTATTTATATATTATATCAAAATATACAAGTTACTTAAACCAAGATTAATTGGTCATATGAGTGAGTCCTTGCATTAAGAACAATAAGTTATTATTATCTAGTTAATACATTTTGTCAATATCTTTTCTTATATTATAATTAATAAGGTAATGTAATATGTACATTGCACAGCCGATATTTTATTGATTAACACTAAAATTGTTAAGGATAATAGGTGCTTTATAAATAATATCTTCCAAGAATACTATTACTATAATAATAATAATGTGGTGAATTTTAAATAATTATTATTAGCTAATGTGTTGTTTGGCCCACTTCGTTGATAATAATTACTTAACTTAAAGCTTCTATTTTAAGAATTATTTCTTCAAGAATCTACAAGACAATACTAATTACTGGCAGCTCCAATACCCCAGACTGAAATTAAGGTAATAGTAAAATTACAACACCCTTTTGCACTATAGTTTTTAAAATCTTAAGCGTATTTCGCTAGGTACGCTAGCATTATCTGAGAATCGATCATCTGATGATCAGTGGCGGCTCCTCGAAGGAGGCTCAGCCTCCTCACCAATTTATCTTAATGATCATTCTCCATTTTAGTTCCTGTTTCTCTGATAATTCTTTAAATTTTACAATTAATTCCCCGTTCTCAGTAGTTATTTTTAATCTGGCAACAGTGGCCAGAGGCTAGATTCTCTATATATCTCAAACGCTAAATACGTGTGGTCAACACAGTTACCGTTTTTCCGACCAGTTCAATTCACAAATAGGGTAAAACAGCGAATATGGCAACAGTCTATGGAGGCTAGCTTCTCCTACGCTCCCGGCGGCAACGAGGTATAGACCTCGGTGCCCGGCGGTCGTATGAAATACGATTACTTGCCGTCGCTGCAAGCTTCGACATGTGCTCTGCCAGTTGTTGTTTTTGTTTCGCGAAGCGATGTAAGGTTAAGTTATAATTTATCTGTTCGGTCGTTCGGTGAGTTATTAACAAAGAGTTCTTTGGTTATTAAACTTTAAACAGAGTAGTGATTTAGTTGCTGAAAAGATTAGTGATGACAGGTATGTTTCAAAATGGATGATTTGATACTGATAATTGTAAAAAATATTTATGGTTAACGGGATCTGAGGTACACAATAAATTATATTGCTGGTATTGCTTGCTATTTACATCTGATACAACTTCATGTTGGGGGCACTCGGGTTATGATGATTTGAAAAATTCAGCTCGTGGTATAGACAGACATGAAAAATCGCAGGAACATATTACATCGAGTAATAAGTTTAAATTAACCGGTAAACAGAATATTGTTAAAGGAGGAAAACATATAATTTGGTAGACAAGAAACTACATTATAAACACTTTTTTTATGAAATTTTAGATACTATTAAAGGTCAAATTGAGATTCGATTTTCCGATTTACATGAATTGAAGTTTTTTGTATAACTTAGTTCTAAAATATAAATTTTTTGATAAAATAGCACTGCACAATGAATTATGCGTTATATACTCGGATAAAGATATTTTAGGCCAGTACGACATTCACGCCGATATGATAAAATATATGATAGACAATGATTTGCAACAAGTTTTACCTCAGTTTTATAAACTACTTTGTTTGACAGTCACCATTCCTGTCACGTCGGCATCGGTGGAGAGATCATTTTCTACTCTCAAACGAATTAAAACTTACATGCCAAGTATAATGGGCCAAAGTCATTTATACAATGTTAGTTTAATATCTATTGAAAAAGATTTAATAAAACACAAAATGATACATTTTTTGATAATATTATTGATCATTAAAAGACAAAAAACGAAAAAAAAAATTTTTTGTCAAGAGAAACTCTATACCTCCATGTTGGTTCTTGCTGGGTAACAATTAATTTTGTCACTGAAGTAGCTGGTACGGTCGCTGTGCAAAGGTTAAAAGGCTGTTAATAGAGTATATTTTTACAAAAACGTTTTATGTCCAGCCTCCTCTCTCAAAAATTCACGAGCCGCCACTGCTGATGATCCTAGCGTAGCTAGCGAAATGCCCATAAGTTAAAAAAAACTATAGTGGGAAAAGGGTGTTGTAATTTTACTATTAGTGCAGTAAAAATTCGTCAGATAAACTCAGTAAATGTTGTAAAAGTAAGAAATCCAAGTTCACAAAAAAATCACGGATATTATGTGAACTTACATATATCAAGTTTAGATATAGTTATGCTCAAATGTCATTGCAACGCCTTGACATCCTCACATTCTTTCTGACACTTTCCACAATTAGCCATGGTTGACCTGTAATTAAATTAATTATTTTAGGTTTATTGTAAATGTTATTCGTAATTTGTCGCACATTTACATATTGTCAACATATATCAGATCACATGATATTCTTATTTTAATTCTTAAAACTTTTTAATATTATAATAATAACTCAATCCCCTTTGAAATTAATTACAGGAAAGAAATGCAACAAATTTTCTTATAATCAACAATTTTACCCATGGTCAAATAAAGTTTGTATGATAATAATGTTAAATACCTTATAACTTTTTTGAGGTTACTATTTTCTAGAGCTGCAGAATGTAGCGAATCCCGCAATGAATCAACTAATTTCTCTTTTTCAGTCAATTTTTGTTTGAGATCTGTGATTGTTTCTTCGAGAGATTCAAATATAGCCTAAAAATAAATAAATAATTAATATTGTGATTTTTCTCGACCAATAAAATATTACTAAATCATGGAAATTGAATAAAAATAAATACACACAAAAAGTTAATGGGATATAATCTATATTTCTGTATCATGTATAATTTTAGAATAAGTTAGTAGCAATTCAGAATATTTGAGGTATGTAGCTAACATAAACATATTTTGTTGAACCAACAGGAATCTTTCTATGCAAGTATTCAACAAATTAAAAATTGTAATTTTTGGCATGAATACATTTAGCTTATTACTAATTTTTAGTTGGTAAGTATACAGTCACTGTTTTCCTTATAGTCCAGGCAATAAGCCGGGAAAAAGGCCATAATAATGAAAAAATATAAGTAAGCTAAAATTTCAAATTTTTTTTTGCATACTGTTCCTAATACCCCATAGATCATTCATGACTATCAAGACCGCGGGGGTCGACCTTTCTACCCTCCCAAAACGGGGTTTCAACCCCTCAGAGGAGCATTCTTATAAAAACAATCCAAAAGTTTAGAAAATTAATGAATTAAGAGCCGAAAGTGACCCTTAGATGAGAAATGTGGAAAATTTGTGATTTTCCTGGGGTTATGAATAATAATACATAATGTTGTTGCAAAAATGACCACTGGTTGGTTTTTTGGGTCGCTGATCACGACTCCGCTGTTATTTTTCCCAAAAAACTCTCTCCAGATGGAAAATTCGGGAAATTTGAGATTTTCCTGAGACGGTTATGAATAATAAAGTATAATTTTGTTACAAAAATGACCTCTAGTAGGTTTTTTGGGTCGCTGATCACGATTCCGCTGTTATTTTTCCCAAAAAACTCTCTCCAAATTTGGGATTTTCCTGGGGTTTGGAAATAATAAAATATAATTTTGTTACAACCCCTAGTAGGATTTTTGGGTCGCTAATCACGATTTCGCTGTTGGTTTTCTCGGAAAACCTTCTCCAGAGTGAAAAATCCTAAAAATTGTAATTTCCTTTGCAGTTTCGGGGAATAAAAATTTCAGGTATGTATTATTAGTTTTTCTATTTTTTATTAAAGATCCACTTTTCTGAACTTCATTATTCTACATATTTGTTTGCATCATTATACAGGATGTCTCAGATTTTAACCGGGAAAATTTAATAGACGATAGAAAATTTGATTTTGAGCAAAAAATTCCTAATAACATATATGCAGAGACGCTTAGTTTTTGAGATACAGGGTGTTGAAATTGATAAAAAAATTTCGTTTTTTGCGAATATCTCCGGAACCGTTTATCGTACAGAAAACAGCTTTTGCAAGCATTTTCTACTCATGGTAAGGTATGTTCTGTGTGATAAAATTTTTTTTTTTTGTCATAATTGGTGAAGATTTTGAAGGGGTAGTTGGTGTTTTTCTCCGCAACTTCTACGCCACTGGAAAAAGTACGGTTTTGAGACAACCATTTGAACCGCCAATGTTTTCTACACAAAAAAAGGTACTCTTGGTCATAAGAAAGTTGACCGTTTTGGAGAAAAATCAACTTTTATGTAGGAAAACATGGTCAATTCTTACTAATTAATCAAAATTTATTCAAACGTTAGAACAAGTAACAAAACCGAAAAATTGTTTTTCAACGCAAATGTTCCAATAGAAAAAACCAGGTTCTATTATATAATTATTAGAATTACGTGTAAACTCCCAAATAGTAAATTACACCTAGAAACAAACCATATTCTCAGTTACTATCAAGCAGGATTTAGAAATAAAAATTTTACCCACTACTAAGTGTCTTAGCTGACTGGAAAAGTACCTTAAAGAAAGTAAAAATGATCAGAGTGGTATTCTTAGACTTTAACAATATATGGTGTACTACAACGAACTATGTTAGAGCCCATTTTGTTTATATTATATATAATGACAATGTAAAATCTATTGAAAAGTGTGATATATCCAGTTATTTGCTATGATACCCTAATATATATAGCAAGGGACAATATCGAAGAAATTTTTCAAAGAATAAATAATGAACAAGTAAAACCAAAATAATGATTATTTGAAATAAAACTGTGAAGTAAAATATATATTATGAGAATAAAACTTGACCATGATCTGCCATTGGTATTTTTACTTATTATGGAATGTATGCCCCATCCTGAGGTAGACACCTGAGGCCCCATGTGAGATCAGAAATAGGTGTTTACTTAGCTTATTGATGAAACCAGCACTGTCTATGCTACGGCAATGTAAACAATTCAATACACTTACCCTAGATTCTTCATTTGTTTCAGAATATATGGGAGGCTCATTAAAACAAAAAAAATCTTGAACTTCATCAGAAGTGGCTAAATTTGTATCTTGTAGTATAGCATTAACCAATGTCTGCAGACCACTAACCCGATCTTCGAGAAATACAGGGTCAAAATTATTACCTAGCCATCGTTTTCGTGGCAAATATTTTATAATGTCTGGATGAGATATCCTCAGTCGGTTGCACAACCTTGCAAAGTCAGTGTATCTACGAAAAACATACCAACAATCACCAGAATTTTTATTTTCAATTCTTAGCTTGAAGACCTGGAATGAACATAAATGAAGGTATACTATAAGTATGAAAATTTAGTTATTAGAATCAGACTTACAGTAAACCGGGCTCTTTCCTCCATTATTTCATACCCTACAATCGGTACTTGTATATTTTGTAAACTTATTGAACTACGACAACTAATATACGAGTTATTATCATCAGGAACCATAGTCACATTCGTGTTATTACTTGAAATAGAATAGCTTAGAGACTGGTATGTATTGAAGTACCTATAACAGATAATGATATCAAATAACTAATATTAGCTCTTAGATCGGTTACATTACCTTAGAGGTTCAGATAAATATTCATCGGATGAGTCAGTATTAGCTGCCTCTTCAACTGCTTCATAATTATTGTTATTCGATAGTCTACGTGTCGTGCTTTGAATATCCAATTGATTCATATTATCCGTTAATTGATTTTCAGTTGTTGCCTTTTCTTTATCCATTTATAGCATATATAAATGTAGTTTCACAAATCACAATATAACCTTACTTAATTTGGAACAGTTATTGTCAAGGATACATACAACGGGTTATTTGTGCTTCATTTAAATTCGCTTTCCATTGTCAGCAACTAGGTTGCGCATATTGCAAATGAAATAAATGAACAATACGCACCGATAGAGTTTAAAGTTATAACATATAGAGCACATCAGCACAAACATAAATAAATGAAAACAATGAGATTGAGAATGACATGACCAAACAGCTGTTTTGAGTTTCTATTGGTCAACTTTTCTCTTAACATTTTCGCTCTTACAGTAAATTTCTTTAAAGGCTGATTCCACATAGCCAACAAGCTTGCAGTTTTGATTATACTTACTTGTTGCTTGAATATTGATATTGATGCTTTGATGAAACTAAATTAATAGACCACATCTAAGTTTCCAGTTACTTTTATTACATACATTACTCTCAGAACTAATTTTATTTTTCACGAATGACAGACCACGATTATCATGTTATTGAATTCTTTTCAATCCTGCTTGAAGGTAACACGATAGTTAGTTTGTCCATGCATCAACCGTGCAAGGTATCGAGTCATTTGAAGATGCAGATGTATTTAACTTGTACTACGTTTCTATACTACTTACTAGGAATCTACAAAACCATTATAGCTTTGTAGGGAGCAATAAAAGACTCAGGTACTTAGTAGGTACCACGGTCGTACATAAAGATCTGGGAACTCGAGGCTGTCTCCTATCCTATGTGAGAAGTGGGTCCGCTAAGCGTCAACTGTCGCGTAGTACCAAAAAGAGTGGCGCAGTAGTCGAAGAGTGTTCTCTGACAACTGTCATTCTTGACTTGTAAACACAAGGAATACCTGCGTTTTTAGAAACAAATTACGAAACCGTGCATTGTGCCGAAATGCAAAACAGGGTACAAAAGTGTAAAGCAAGAAACTTCTGTTTTTAAAGTGGCGAAAGATGCAGAAATGCGAAAAAAGTGGAAAGGAAAAACTATCAAAACTTTCTCGCGATAGTCCATTCCATAATGAAGGATATCTAACAGGTCTCTCTCTTAAGTCAGAATTGCTGAAATCCCTTTGTAAACTGCAAGTCACCTTGTTTCCATAGGCAATGTACCTATCTTCAAACGTCATTATACTGGCAGTTTGTCTGAGTCAAATTGGGAAACTGGGAAAGTTGGCCGACCAATGTTTTGTTTCTTTAGATCGAGACCAGTAAAATTATCAACGTAGCATTGAAACAAATGACTGACTCTTTACACAGCATAGCTGAAAAAGCAGTGACATATTTTATATTTTTTCTATACCTCAGCTCAGATACAGCGTACACATCAATACTGAAAGGTAAGAAAACAGAAGTGTTGAGAGAAACTCATTTGAAAGGTGGGAGTCCGGTAAGCTGGAGCTTACAATTTACGTAAGACCTCATAAGAAAACATCGAAAACGAGTAAACAAATTTGTATATTTGGGATATCTTCCACTTTATTGAAACAATAATTCACAATTATTTGTGTTCTTAGTAGAACGAGAAAGAAGCCCTATTTTCATGATATTTATAAACTATTGCTTCGATGTGAGACCAAAGTGACGCAATATCAATCCAATAAGATAATTTGATTTGATCATCATGCCCAATTTCTCGGTCTACTGAAGTGGGTCGTTGCAAAATTATCTCCAGATTCTAATATATCGCCTATCAACATCCTCTATTCAATAACAATTACACTCATCACAGAGTTTCGTACATATTTTTTAGTCAGCATGATATGGAGAAAACGACGTCAGTTTTGCAAAAATAGAAGCTCCCGAAATAGAAACCACCTAAGGCAGTTGCGGGCCAGACGAAGACTGAGTAACATGTAACTGTATTACACGTGTGCATTACTTCAAATATATCAAAAAATAGTTGTCCTACTAAAATTTCTATTAATTTCGTGAAATCCTATAAAATGGAAATTAACATTAATTGGTGTGGTGCAATCACAGAAAATGGAACGGAATCTTAGGAAGACTAGGAAACAAGGTGCGTATGAATTCATTGCTATTTTCATTCCATTTCGACTGCTTGAATAAATGTATGCAAAAATTTAATACACAATATTTGCCTATCATCTGATCATTTACATAAGCAATATGTAAAGTTAACCTTCTCACATAAGTTATTTCTCTATGAGTGTGAACAAAAATTAAGAAAATCTACTTGCTCTACAATGTCAAGTTAGATTCGTAGTCGTACATATGACATTGCAAATCAATCTACCGTAGACGTATCTCCAGAATTGAAAGGAATTTTTGGTAGAACCTACAATTCTTAATTATTTCTAATCTTTCATCACTGGCGGTTATACTGGAAGTTAATATCAACTTTGTGATTTGCATTACTGGTTTCATCAACATATTAAGAGTGAGATAGTTGATAATACAACCCTACCTTGATTATCAACTGTTTTTGAGATGACTCAATTTTAAAAAAATATTGTGTTTGCAGGTCTTTAAAACTGATTTATAAAAGTTAATAATTTTCTTGACATCTTACTGACGTTTCAGTAATTTATGAAAGTGTAAAAGAAAACAAGTATTAAAGTGGTAAAATAACTTAATTTTCTCAAATAGCACCCCATATTTTTTCATCGTCAGATTGAACGATGATTGGTTCTTATTAAAAATTACATAATGTACTATGCCAATAAAATTAATATTTTTAGTAAGATTTAAGACAACATTCCGAGTATTTATAGAAAAAATAGTATACTCTAATACCGTGTAAAACCCATTTGGTTGCCATGGATACTTGTAACTCTTAAGATACGTCAAAGGTAAATGTCATAGTTTATCATTTAGCTTGAATATTAACGTTTATTGAGAAAATATATCCAAAAGTAATGTTTATTGTCAACAACTTTTATGAATTACTTTTGAAGATAATCGCAATAAAGTAGGACTCTGCAAACACAAATTTTTGTTATTGTTTTAACTAAAAACAGTTGCTAATAAGGTGGGTAGGGTAATATCGTTAAACTCACCCACCTATCAAAACAATAAAATTGACAACCGGAAGTGATACAAAATTTTATATCAAGGTCTAGGTTTAGGTCCTAGGTGTAATAACGTTAATTTTTATATCCTAAGTTTGGGGCACATAGTCGAGTCAAAAATGTACAAGCCCAGGAAAAATGAATATACAATTTTTTTCCTGAAACCTTTTGCTATGTCTTAAGTTATCCCTACATAACATAATGCACCCAGTGAGATATGGGGCCAATTTCCCCTTCCCCCTAATAAACAAAAAATAAACAATTTAATAAACAAATTGAATAACTCGAAAACTATTGGTGCTTTTATGGCCAAAACCACACCTAAGAGGTTTCTTGGGTCTCTGATTACCAATATGAAGTCATAAATACCAAATTGTACATGGAGCTCGCGTAAAATCGGAAGTAGCGCTTATTGGGTTCAATTTGTATGCAACAAATTGAATAACTCGATAACAACTCCGGAGTTTTTTTTAACAAATTTGATGTAAAAAATGCATATCATAGATGACGCTCGCGTAGAAGCACCAATTTCAAAAAGATATATTTAACAAATACACATAATCGTTATTTCTTAGTGAAAATTGAAGCTATGGGGTTTTCAACTTCACTGATTATGAATGTAAACTCAAAAAATTGCAAATCATAAACGACGCTTCTAAATTAGTGAATATCGGTTATTTTATGGAAAAACGCTGTTATATAAAAATGATACTATGACACCAATATTTATTTTTATGAAAATACCACGTAAGATATAACAAATATTCTGTAATAGAAATGTAACTTTTAGATGATGGTCATCAGAAACATACGTTTCGAAAATCGGGCTAGTTAAGAATTTTATACTTTATTTTCAAGATTTCCTTGTTTGTAGAACATACATACAGTATAGGAGATCTCTATGTTCTAGAATGTGTATAATAATCCAAGTGGACGTATTTTTACTATGATTCCTTTTTAATGTATATCATTCTTTGTGCATAGGTATAATATTAGTATACCCAGCAATATATTTTTTCTACGGATGCTATACAATGTGCCACTTCTCAAATCGCTTTCATACGTTCAAAACGAAAGATTTCTCACGCAGTGAGAAATATCCGCCAATACAGGGAGATATAATTTCTCACTGTTATCACGATAACTCAAGTCAGTCATGAATTGTTACATGTCAGATTGATATGACACGTTCTCCACGTTGACAACGCTACGCCGACGATTCGCGTGCAATATCCAAGTAGCCCATTGTTGGCGTTTCTATAACAACAAAACCGAAGCACTGCATAATTATTGCTGTCAACTTACCCAACGAAAATAGTTTTATTGTTATTTGTTATAATATAAACAGTTCAGATTCATTAAATATTGAATATAATGGAATACGAAGATTTAGAGTCGGAAAATACACCTCCAGAAATTATTCAGAAAGCAATAGATGTTTGCAATAATTTGCTACCAAGCACATCAAGAGAAAAATATGAAATCGCTTACAGAAACTTTATGGACTGGAAAATGCAAGCCAAGATAAATTCTTGTTCTGAAAATACCTTGTTAGTTTATTTTGAAGAGTTGTCAAGAAGATTGAAATCATCAAAATTATGGTCTCAGTACTCGGTGCTAAGGAGTACCTTCATGATTAAAAACTGTGTTGATATATCAAAATTCGTAAAACTACGTGCATTTTTAAAACGCAAATCTGAAAAATATGTTCCAAAACAGTCAAAAACATTAACTTCTGGAGAAATTCAACAATTTTTAAAAGATGCACCTGATGAAAAGTATTTGCTGATAAAGGTATGAATTGAAAATTTTTAAATTGTTACCGGAAAATGAATGTTTGGTTTTGATTTCAGGCTGCTTTAGCTATTGGCCTTACAGGGGCATGCCGTTGTGATGAACTTCGAAAATTAAAAATTGATGACATGGAAGATCTTAATTCGGCCCTTTTAATAAAATTACCCGATACTAAAACCAAGGTTCCTAGAAATTTCACAGTCACAGGAGAATTCTACCAAATTTACAAAAAATATGTGAAGCTTCGACCATGCACAAATGAAACGTTTTTTTTTAAATTACAAAAATAGCAAATGTACGAAACAGCCTGTGGGGATAAATAAATTTGGCACCATGGCGAAAGAAATAGCGAAATTTTTGCAATTACCGAACCCTGAATTACATACTGGCCACTGTTTTCGAAGGTCATCTGCGACTATTTCAGTTAATGCAGGGGCAGATCTTTTAACTTTAAAACGCCATGGGGGTTGGAAATCCAGCAATGTTGCTGAATCTTATATCGACAACTCCATAGCTAACAAAATGAAAGTTTCAAAAAATATAGTAGAATCCATTCAGCCTCCAGTGCCATTAGAACCTGAACACAACAATGCTGTGGAAGCTCAGTACGTTTCCCCATCAACTTCAACTTCGACCGCAGCTAATATTTCAATTACGGAAAACATGTTGAAACAAAACAACCTACCAGGAATTACTTTACAAAATAGTTCAAATATAACTGTTACTATTTTAAATAAAATATAAAAATGAGTTAATGACATACAAGTATTATTGTATATGTATTTTAATTTTCAATACTTGAAAACAACGCATCCGTAGAAAAAGTACAATGTACAATTCGTGAGAAAACGACATATTTCTCACTTGTTGTACAATATACTATTTACTACTATATCTTTGAAAATATAAAATAAAGACACAACGTATACCTGGGTATTTATTAAACGGATATTTTAAATTGTCAGTGATGACGAAAAATTTGAAGACAAAGCGAAGGAATATTTTTTAAGTGTATTGAATTGTTCCTGAAACGAAGTGATAAGGGCATTGATGTCATATTGAAAAAAAAAATTAATTTTGAATTTACGCCGTACCGTTCCTTTCAAAGTCAAGCCAGGAATTTTTGGCGCTGCTCTCATATACCTTTAAGTACCTACCACAGCTTAATGTTTTGTGAGATTGTCAACTACTTTTCATTCGACCTCGCTGTAGACAAATACACGATGTTCACGACGAACCTTTGTGTGTAAATTTCAGTTTCCATCAAATAACCTCAAATTAACCTGGCTTTTGAATATTCAAATATTCCGTTAAATACACATTACTTTCAACGTTTAATCCAAGAATGCATAATACATGTGTTGACCCTCGCTAATACTAGCCAATATTCATAGATATTCTGTATAAGTTCGTTCCAAGATCTTAACCCATTCACTGCAATGAACTGTTATCGGCCCCATCATTCATAAAATCCTCTAGAGCAATTTCCATTGAAAAAGTCTTGTGGTTTGACATACGTGCAAAAAAAAGTTATCTAAACCGTTTTTTCGTCAAAATTCGATTTTTTCAAATAGTACCAAAATGGTAGGTGGGGGTTGAGATAGGCAAGGAGTGATGGCAATAATTTTAAATCTTTATTTGACCTCCAATAAAGTTATTTAACATGGTGCCATCATGTTACCTTGTAACCCGCAAGTTTTATCCACAAAATGAAAAAAAGAAACATTTTTGGTCCAAATAATGGCCAATTACTCGGGAATGGATCGATAACTTTTGATGGCATAGGGTATGTTAACAATTGCCAACACCAATGAACATTTTCCACCAAGTTTGGGGGGGTTAACTTGTAGTTCATTTTTGGTTCAATTTTAACTGGTCGGCCTGATAAACGGACAAGATAAAAAATGATGGCACATGGTGGAAGTGTATAAGAATGGCATGCTTTTCAAGTAACCGCAACTTGGAAAGGGTTAACCTCCAATCAAAAAAAAAAAATGCGGATGCTGTATCTTGAGATCTAGCAGCCGGGGAAAATTAAGTCTGTGAAATGAATTGATCATTGAACCGTCCTCTAACGATAAACCATAGTACCATCGGGTTAATGTTCAGACCATCAATATCGCTCTGGCTCCTAGACTACAACTATTTTTATGAAATCCTCCATATCCAAGTTTTGTGTCACTATCAACAACCCTCGCATGGGACGATCTGTGAGGTCTATTGCGAAAGCGCTTTCCAATAACTTGGTTTTCTATTCCGTGCCAACAGCCACTTTATATCCAAACAGCCCCTCATAATGTACAACGCACTGATTCGATCTGTCCTGGAGTAGGTACTGTTTACAAATATACACTGAAGTTTTTAGATTGTATTCAGATCTGAATTTCAGAAGAGTCTTGTTGGTGTTGTGTTGTTACACATATGAAGTCATTGACCTGTCTAGAACATCGTACAAAGGTGGGCGATCTCACACCTTTCCTCTAGAAATATTTCCATGTTCGGTGCTCATCCGAAATAGCGTCTGTTATCATTCCACGACGAGAGGTAGGCAGACTAGACGAACTCAAGCTGTTCACCCTTCCATTGTCAAGCTCGAGACCTGCTGAACTTCTCGTTACCATATTTCATTTCTCTATCGAACGGTGAAGTTATGGAACTCTTTGCTCAGCTAGTTTTTTCCTGATGCCTATAACCTACAAACTTTCAAGAAAAAATCCAATACTCATCTGCTCAAACGACAAACATTATAAGTATTCCTTGCGTGTAGTCAGAACATAAAAAAAACAAGTGGCAAAACTTTAAGTAAATAAAGAAAGCTGTGATCATTTGATCACGTGACTTTCCTCTCTCTTGTTAGCAAAATTAGTGGAGTCAATCTACAGAAAAATAGGACGAGGTTCGTAAAAATTTGATAGAGGTTAGCGACCTGGAAAATATGGTGTCTTATGATAAAAATAATAAGATCGTAACATTTCTATTACCAACATTGGATGGAACCATCTCTAACCTTCAAAAAACTGTTTTTTTGGCCTTTTTTAGGTCAATTTTGGAGTTTTATTTTTTTAGACCCTTTAGACTTCCGGCTAAGGTTTGAAATTAGTACCCTTTTATTGTTCGTATTTAAGGAACCTTCAGTCCAAATTTGTGACATTCCGTTAACCCCCCCTCCTGGAATATATAAATACGTTTTTAGGAGCAAAAATTCAAATTAGGCTATTTTGGCCAAATTGCAACCAAATTGGATGAAATTTGGTGAAAAAGTAGGTCGTGGCGATTACAATAAGTGGTTTAAATATGGGCTAAAAATATTGAATAGTTTTGCTTAAAATCCAAAATTGGCCAATTTGGCTCAAATTTTAAAATGGCTCCCCCTTTTGTCAAAAAAGTCGGAGCGTACTCTACTCAGGTTCAAATTAAAGGTTATTTTATGTACTTTAATGTGGTCTATGTCCGTATCAACTTTTTTTTATGATTCATCAATTTTTTGGACATTTACGGTATATATATCATGAAGCATTGATGTGATCCGCATCAACGTTACATGTTTTGTACCGGGATATCAGAAATTATCTTGGTCAAGGGTGGTTGTGAAATCTAGAACGTGTGTCTTACTTTACGTTTGTAATAATTATGTCATAATTAATTTGAAGTTTCAAAAAGTGCGAAATCTCGCAATTTTATACGAATATTCTAACACTCAGAAGTTTATAGCGCTTTGGACCTCGGGATTTTCACATGGCCTATCGAAATTAGAAGGTTCAAATTATCTAAAAACATAATTGCATGAACGCCAGACGTCCTATGTAATTAGCTACGAACGAAATCATTTTGACATATGCCTCGAGGAGCTCGCTGCGCGTAAGTTAGAATCTATACATTTTACCTCGGTCTTGTTAATTTGGGGCCGTTTCTTGCCCCTTGCGACCGGCGCCAGTTGTAATAAAGTGTTTTTGGCTATGGGCCGCTAGCTTTTACCCGCTTCGTGTATATTTTAGTGGCGAGAAAATTCCCTTTGGTACGTCGCACGTTAGACGCGCGTAGCTGAGATCTGAGAATAGCTCAAACTGTTTTAATTAAATTTTCCTATTTAATGGACATTTATCGAAAAAAGAAGGGCCGTCGGGCACGGTCCGATACTAAATCTAACTACATGGAGCGAAAACGGCACGCGAAAAGTCGTCGTAAAGCCGTATTAGCTACAACCAGTTTTCACTTCTCTAACTCACGTGCTACCGGCTTCTCACGTGAACGTCATTCGATTTACGGAAAATGAATTATTTCAAAACAGTTTTTGACCCGGATTGGAGCTATCACGACCTCTGAAAAGGTTCAAAGTTCACATAATTATTTCATAATTTGTAGTTCATTATTGTTTTACAACTGAAATAAATAGGTATGAAATTTGTAGGTTATTGATGATGTCAGTGTGACAGTGACATAATTATTTCAAACGTAAAGTAAGACACACAATTTAGATTCCACAACCAGCTTTGACCAAGATAATTTTTGATATCCCGGTACTATGAAATATGTTATTATTTCAATGTTACTATATGTATATATTATAGTAAATCTACAAACATCATAAACTCTTATTGAAGACAATGTCAGGTAAGAAATAAATTAAAGCAATTTACGTTTACCTATTTCTAATAAACCCTAATAATTACAAATAGTATTTAAACAGGCACATCCTGATTTCCAATTTTGTTTACTCTAATGATGGCTACTTGGTACCTGCAGGGTCCTTAGTACTTCAACAGTTTTTTAGTGGATGAGTATGATTGTTTTTAATATATAGTACTACTTAATATATTGTTACTAAAATGTAAATTTGTGTTTTGTTCACATTTTACCATTTACTAATAATCTAGCTACGTTTATTATTCGAATGTTCTGTTTATTGTTTGTTAATGTATTTTATAAGGGAACAAGATATGTTTATTGAATATAGAATGTAGGTATCTTTGGCGAAATGTGTTTGTACTGGCTACTAATCAAATAATGATCTACGAAATTATGTGAGTAAAGTTTATTCATCGGCTAAATAAATAAACGACATTTACTCGACAGTATTCAATTCATGGTTGATAAAAGACGTATTCGCTCCGGATGCTCTATTACTAACTGTAATGAGTTGCACTGTTATAGAAAGCATAGCATAATAAAAACGTTCTATTGTGAATAAATTCGGTCCTATTAGTATGAACAATACAAGAAAACGTTTGCTTGGAAACAAAACATTTTGGAAGAAGGTGCCCGAGGTATGTTGAATTTCATTTGGTTGCTGTCAAAACTGATAAACAAAGCTTCGTTAGACTTATCACTAAAACAGAAATTACCTGCCGATAATTATTTTTAAGCTATTTTATAATTTGCTAAAATTGTGTTTTTCGTGCACTTAAGTTTACAACAAATAACTTACTTGTTGTAACCATAATACACTACAACATTATATTGTTGACCTTTGTTTACACAATTTATTGTCTGAATCGATAAAATTGCTATATTTAATATTAAAGCCGTGGAGTTGACAATTTATTATTGTTTAGTCCATCCACCAAAATTTCATTATTTTTCGTAATTAACGAACCACTGAAAAAAACGTGTTTTCCCCGCGCAGAAGCTTTATTTCGAGATATGCAATTTAACGATTCACTATAAACAAAAAAAAAAATAGAATTGCTTTTTTAAATTTTACGTTTATTCAACCGTTGATTGGAATTACAAAGTTCTATATTCTTAAAAACATACAAATGAACCTTACAAGTTGTATTTTTGGTATCCATCTTCACATATTCAAATGGAATCTATAGTACTTTTTGTATCAGTGACAACTGCATTTTTCTGGTTACAAATATATATCAAAATAATACATTTAACCTACGGAAATGTAGGAATCAATATTTCAAAATTGGAAGTCATCGATGTAGTAGTGAAATCACTTTTTTGTTTCCCTTGTCATACAGATATAATGGTAAGCTCTCCAGTTCATGGACCATAATTAATAATTACTTTATAATAAGGTTATATTAATTTAATTACTCTGTGATCATGAAAGTAAGGGTGACAACCACGGTCGTATATACAGGTTTGGAAACTCGAGGATGTTTCCTATGTGAGAAGTGACTCCGCTAAGCGTCTTCTGTTGCGCAGTACCAAAAGGGTGGCGCATGAGTCGGGAGGGGGGGGGGAGGTTCTGTGGCCATAGAGATAAAGAATAGAGTACCTGCTTAAAGAATTGAGGGACTCCCTGTAAAAAAAGTGGGGAAATTTAGCTCCGCCTACTTGTGACGTATAATGCGCGGGGGCGACATACACAACGACGCTAAGTGCTTATTTATTTCACTTGAACATGATACAATATAGTGTATCATGCACTTGAATACCGCGCGCTTTAAAATGGGCGAGGCTTATCCCTACGTTTTCTTCTTACAGGGTGACGTACAAAAATACATAGGGCTTACGTATAACAGGTACTCTATACTTGATCTCTATGTCTGTGGCACGTATACGACCGTGTTTGAACGATATGGCGCCTAATCCTGACGACATACTTCAATTCATACGCCAGCTGGTGGCTGAGCGAGGGACTACGAGTTTGGGGACATGTAAGAAACTCATGTCAAACATAGAGTTTCCAGACCTGTATATACGACCGTGGTGACAACTGTAAGTACTTTAGGTCAGTGATTTTGACCAGTTCACTGAATGAAAAATATTATTAATACATAGAGTATATGTTTTCAATGCAAATACTTTTAATGTCATGACATAGAGTATTACTTTTAGCTTTAATTTATTATGTTAGTTAGAAAGTATTTAGCCGCAGAAGTAAAGTGAAAAAATGTGTTAACAAAAGAAGGGTAAGTAGTGTTTGTGATTTACAGATCAGTTATTATACTCTTTGCGACCAAGTCGGAAGAGTATATTGCATTTACACGAGCTATTTCTAAACTTGTTAAAAAAGTTCTAGAGCAAAAAATCAATTTTTATACAATTTTAAACAACTCGGTCTTTCTGTTTGTCAGGATGTCAGTCACGAAATTTGTCCCCATGATAACTCAAAAACGATAGGTCCTATCATATTGAAAAAAAAATAAAAATCATAACTCCCAAAGTGTACATTGAATCGTTTCGAAACTTTTACTGTAAATTTATGTTAATTTAAAACTGCATTTACCCAAATTTCAACAAAATCGTTGTACAAATGCAACAACAAAAACAATTATTAAAGTGAACTTCAATAATTTTAAGCACATAGATTTAAGTACGTAATCCTCAATGCGACTCTGTCCCATTTTTGTGCTCACATGCATTTGTTTATATCGTATACATTCGAAATATGAATAGACTATAGACATTGCGGAAAATCATAAAGTGACAGTAAACACGCTTTTGTTTGTTTCATGAATAATGTTACTTTTGGAACGCAACTCTACATCCAATTAATTGAAGTTTTTAATTGTAACGAGTCTCCTGAAGATGATCATTAGTCCAAAACATACCTACGACTAATTTTAAACGTCGACGTCTATGAATTATTAATTCACACATTGTATTTACAATTAATGCTTAGAATATTTTGAATCTGACTAGTCCATGTTATAAATTTCAAGCATAAAAGAAACATAATTTGTATATGGAACCTGGCAATTCTCCCGAATATTTTATTTATAAGATATCCGTCCTAATTTATAGTAAATTAGTTACTTCTACCAGTTTCAAAAACAGATTCTTAACTTAAATAGGGGTCAAGAAACTTGCGACTGATTTAGAGGTAAACGATACAAGCGAGCTGCTGGTAAATAATTAATTTTCCTGATCTTTTTTTTAACTTTTAAGATTTATCTTTATTAGTTGGTGTTTCATAAGACAAACTGCACTTTGTAGCTTCCGGTTTCAATCCTAAATAGATTCTAAGATATCTAATTTTCAGGATGTATTAACTACTTTAACGATAACAACAGGTACCATACTGCAACTGCAGTTGAGAATGGCTCTAGAAATCTTGTTTAACCTAAATATATTCGTCTATATACCACTAATAAAATTCGAATCATTTCATGAACATTTTTGGCGAAAATGATATTTCAATTCATTATACTGTTTGTATCTTTACAGGAAGAAAAATTCCCAGCGTGCCAATTAAGACCTACAAGTGGGAAGACATCCGAAGATCTCGCCGAAAAGGAGGCTATCCTTGGACGCATTTATACAAGAGACCTTTTTCAGGAAACTTCGACACTGCGGATTATAAAATGGATAGTATTTTAAAATTGAAACGCAAAACTGCAAAGAAGGAGCAAGTTGAAAATGGCGATGACTCCAAAGATATAGACGAAACTGAAACTGTTTCAGAGTCACACACTGATATTGAAAATCATTCCACGGTCTCTACGCATGATGAAGCTGAAGAACACCTTAAACAACCTGAACCGCAACCGGAGGCAACAGCAATAGAATCTGCTGAAAGTTCTGACAATATTAGTCAGTACTTGGACAAAGAAGAAACGGGTCCTAGTGGCTCACAGACTATAGAAAGCACGGAAACTCTCACGATGCTCCGTACAGCTACTCCAGACATGTCTGTGTTATCTGTTGAATGTGAGCGAAAAGAGCGTGCCAAATCGGAAGAGCTAAAGCCAAAACGTAAGTTATCCATAGACAGTAGCTATAGCAGAATAAGTCTTTCGAAACTAGGAATAATTAAACGTATGAAAGAAGCCAAAGACAAAATGAAACTTCCCAAATTCGGATTGCCAACATCCAAAGAAAAAAGTTCTAGCCAACCAAAGAAAGAAAGTTCAAAGCCGAAAGTTAAACAAGCAGAAAAGGCGACTACCGTGGTACCCATAAAAGACGTTAAACCAGTGTACATCCATATTCCTCTCAAACCAGCAGATGGAACAACGGACGAATTTTCGTATTTAGAGTTTGAAAGTAAGGTGAACCCTGAGATAAAGGTAGAAGTTACAGAAACTGAAAACGATAACCAAATGGAGATAGAACCTTTAGAAGTTGAAGACAACGAATGTGTTGGTAGTTCTCTTGCCCCTGGCATGTCTGATACCGATGATGACATTAGTGCTATCATTGTTCTTGATGGTGATGAAGAAGGTGGTGCAGACGATGATTATAATATAATGGTTATAGATGTCGACGATAATTCTAAGGAAATACAGATAGAGGAAGTCGTTAATTCTAATCTCAAACGGCAAGTACTGGAAAGTATCAAAAAGGCGGAATCACAAGGAGATTTAAGTTCGAAAAATAATAACAGACACGTTTCTGACGCTTTGTTGAGTCGATCTTCCAGTAAGTCTAGTCTACGCAAAACCAGAGCTAAGTCTGCAGAACCAGAAAGGAAACGAAAATTATCAGCTGATAGCGCCTACAGCAGGAAGAGTATGTCCAAACTCGGATTCCTGAAAAAAATTAAAGACGCGGCAGAGAAGTTGCATATTCCTCATTTCTCCAGATCTAGCTCTAAAAAGGAAGTTAATAAAACTGAGGAGGAAGTCAAACCAACGGTATCTAAAGAACCTATCAAGAAGGAAGAAGGAAATAAAAATGCACAACCAACGTATATACATATACCATTGAAACCTCCTCCAGGAAAAACGGACGAATTTTCTTACCTAGAATTTGAAAATAAACCATCGAACATTAAAAAAGAGGTTATTGTATCAGAAACAACAGAAATAGAGTCTCATGAAAAGGAGACTCCAGAAAGTCCTCAAAGTGTTGAAAGTAATGATGTACAATTCATTTATCTTACTCCTCCCTCAGATGACGAAGTTCTAGATGACAAACATGACATTCCCGAAACACCTCTGTCTGAAACGAAGTTTTTCGATTATAAAGTGAATGAACTAAAAGATTTGGCGAAAGATGTCGTGGACAAAATATCTCCAGCATCCAGACGTAAGCAACTTCAAGCAGTGAGTGAAGAAAGTGAAAACAAAAATTCAGATCCAGAGAAGATGGAAGAGGATGAAATTGAAATAACCGAAATAACGTCACAAATAACGGAACCGAACGAGCAGGTGAATAAAGAAGAAAATATGATAATTGACGAAGAAGACGGTCTAAAATCAGCAGCAATAACCGTCGATGAAGAGTCGAAGAACGGAGTACAAACTTTGAAGTCGAGTCTCAAAACTGAAGGATCACCAGTATTGAAGAAAAAGGTCTCGTTTAGACGGCGTAATACTAATGCCAGTGCAAAGAATGATAGCTACGAAGATATTCAAGACCCAACGAATGTTTCAACTGAAAAAAAGGTGACACCATCAAGCTTACCCGCATTGGAAAATGATCGATCAATGTCCCTGGAGGAAGAAAAGACGTATCTCGATGAGACGGTTATAAAAAGTACCTCCTTAGACGAAGATTACAACAAATGGTCAAAATTAAAGTAAGTTACTCTTAAATTAGGAGATTAGAAAGTTACCCTCAAATTGTCAGATTTGAAATAGTATATCTACTCAATATAAAGAAATAATAGTGTGGAACAGAAACATATAATAAAAGATCACGATACTAATCAGGTTGAGACTAGCATCAATATTCAGTTCCTAGTAACGACATCTGTCAAAATACTGCAAGTAGTTGAAAACGTGATTTATCTTTTCAAGAATAAGCTATCAAATAAAGTTTTGTCACATTATGACGAACTCTTTCCCTTTATCGCGACTGTTCCGTCATCGTAAAAATTACTTTACAATATCATATATAATTGAGGATCACAACCATTTTGTCTAATACAAATACGCGATTACACACACAATTATAGAACTGAATAATGATAATAATAATAATACAGTTTACAAAAACACGCACTTAAAAATAATACCCTTTACATAGGTACAATAAAACACAATAAATAAGAGAGATGCAATGAGACGATTTACTTATTGCAATTGCTACTGAATACCTCAAACTGAAGAACAGTAGCAACGTAATCGTAATATACTTGGGAGCAATTTATGCAACCTTGGTTAGAGTACACTCGGTAGCTAAACTTCCGCAAAGGTCGCTAAGGTGCTGCGCGTGGTGGTTACGGAAAAAGCGGGAGCAGCTGTTTCATATATTAGTCTGAGATCCAGACTTCTCGTGCTCGTTGAACTTGTGAGTCAACCAAGTAGTGCAGACTTGAGGGCCAGTCACAAACAAACAGCGCGAGGGGCGGAGACTTGTTCGCTAGTTATAAATATTTATGAAAAGTTACAGATTGTGTGGGATCCTACCAACAAATTGTATGAAATCACACCAAAGAAATATAAAGCGTGCTTTGATTTCTCAAGAATTGGAAATCGACATACCAGATTGCTTGCAACACTTCGAAAAGTGCGTCAGAAGCGAAAATGTAGCGACTTTCTTTGTTATTTTTGATTGATGAGTTTGTCGAGATCTGATGGGGACGTACAGCAAAGTGTCTTGAAATGTAAATTATCTACTCTCAAGGCCCTCAAAAAGTTGACATCCACATCAACGTTTTCGAGGTGGTTCCTTGGGTGTCCCTTTTTTATTGAATAACAAACTAGCTAGCTTGCGCTTTCGACAACCACTTCGTCATATGGATCAAATTAATGAGCAACTGAAGTCAGTTTGCTAAACAGGACCGACGAGTTCAATGAAAAGCTAGACAAGTCGGTAAAAAACGCCCACAGATCGTGTTTGTTTAATTTTCCTCGAGTCACAACAAGAAAGCTCCACCCGTTGCTTTTCAATTATTTTTGTACACATGTCTTAAGGTACAATGTGTTAGATAATATTTTGGTATAATTGGGTTATTTGAATAATAACTTTAAACATCCAGGAAAGCCTGTTTTAATCTTACCGATTCGAAGAAATAATTGCTAGAAACAAAATGTGAAGCTATAAAGATCTTTGCATGATTCAAAACTTGATGTTTTACTGTTATCTGTAATGTACCAAAATAGCTGGTAGATAAATATTCAATCAATTTTACAAGACAAGTGCCATAAAATAAATCATAACATACATACATACAAATAGGTTATATTTAGCTTCCTCATTCAGAGCCTGGTTTAAAGTTACTCTTCCTCAGAAGATGTATGATATAATATTATACACTTTGCTAATAACTAAATCATTGCCTTCCACCTGGTGACTAAATTAATTATTAACTGTTTAATATTTTGTTGCTATTAAGTGTTGATAGGAGTTAAATTCATATTTAGCGAAACCACCGAAAGATTTAATTTTGACCGGTGTATTGAGGAAACTGATTTCACGAAGTAATTGCTAATTCGTGGGATGATAATAATAGTAATGATATTTTGGTACAGTTATTGCATCATAGCAATGATAATACAATTTCAATTTTACTCACAACTGATAGAACAAACTGATTTCTCGCTACACAATTTCCAATTTTAATTTTATGGCACCAATTTTAATTACCTACGAAGCTATGAAACAATTACGTCGGAGGCTACGGTTCAGTATCTTTTTCAAACATAAACTAACAGAAAAAATAATGTATACATGATTCTGAAAGCAGTACCATAAATTCAACTATATAAGTATTCTAGGCTGGGCCTCCAAGCACAACATCGTGATGGGGCCTCTCCAAAAACGACCCATCTAACAACAACAAAATGTACATTTTTTATTAGATAAAAACGAATAGCATAGAACATGTTTAATGTTCTTTCTTCCCAACCAATAAAAAAGAATAAATTGATAATTCTGAACAAGGTCCGCGATCAATGTGGTCACAGTCACGTATACACTCCTCTACGCTCGGTGGTATCCGCGCTCGCTCGGCGCTGGTATAAGAGAAGGAGGAGCCTATTGGTTGTCTCGACCAATCAGACCTGTTACGGATCCACGTAACGATTCCCGCGTAAACTATACACTATATTTGAACTTGAACATAAACACTATAGTGTTTTTGATATGGATTCGGCCACATAATTTTCTTTCTGCTCTTCACCGCAGAACTGAAGAGATCGCAACTTATCATCTTCCATACTCACAACGCTCAAGTTCACTAACATTTCCTGGGACATAGTCATTCGCAAATAATAATTCTTTATTCGCTTCAGTTTACTAACGATCATTGTCCGGTACGTTACTACTTAAATATATACGTAAAGACGTTTCAAAATGAGGAACTGCTGAAGAAAGGTTGTCATGGAAAATAATGTGGAACAGTCCTTCGTGATTGAACTTTGTATTCTGGTATGTGTCTTTCACGTACGTAAAAAAAATTAAAATTCCTCACAGCTATGACGGTTGTATATACACACATCAAAAAAATGTAGGGGTCAGCGATATTTTTAGGGTTTCTTCACTTGGTAAGGGGAAATTCAATACAATTTTTGTTACCCACGTAGAACATAATCTTTTGCCACATAATTTATTTATAATTTCATACAAAGTTTGCAAATCAATTGAAAGCTTTAATCTAACTGAAAAGAGTGAAAAATTCGAATTCAATGCACTCAGGATTCTGAGCAAAAAAATTGTCACTGGTCAACTAATACAGAGTGTGTCCACCGCGATTGTTTAAAACTGCCCTACATCGATTTGGTAAGCTGAGAATAAGGTTATCGATGCTTTCCTGATCAATCGCATTCCATTCTTCAACAAGAGTATGGATTTCGTGTCTGGAAGAGAATGTTACGCCTTAAAATTCTTCTGCCAAGCAAATCCCACACATGCTCAATCGGATTCAGGTCTGGCGATTGAGCAGGCCAATCCAAAACACTTATACCACTCTCATCCAAGTAATCTCTTACGATCGTGGCGGTATGAGGGCGCGCATTGTCATGCATGAAGATGAAGTTTTCACCTACTGCAGCTGCATACGGAATGACAAATGGTTCTAATATGAGGTCCCTATATCTAAGAGCATTTACAAACCTCTCCAGCAATACGAGGTCGCTTCTTCCGCCAATGCTGATACCACCCCAAACCATCACCGTTCCGCCTTGGTAGCTGTGAACTTCCTGTGCAGTCCTAAGTCTCCAAACATTTCCAGGTTGTCTCCATACATGAGTACGTCTAGTATCTGGACGTAAACCGAATCTCGATTCATCACTAAACAACACAGGAGTCCGTTCTTGCACGCCCCATTCGATGTGATTTCTAGCCCAGACTATTCGGCCCTCGCGATTTCATCTGGATAATGGTGGAGCTCTCCATGGACGCCTGTCACGTAAATTGGACTCGTGTAGTCTATTTCTCACAGTTTGGTCACTTATCTGTATATGGTGAGCGTTTCTGAGTTCCAAACTTAGTTGACCTGCCGTGTGTGTTGGATTTCTCAGAGCTTGAATTCTCAGAAATCTGTCCTGTGCCGCCGTTGTTATTCTGGTACGGCCAGTATGTTGCTCTCTAACATCACCAGGTTGATTATAACGAATCCATAAACGACTTATAGTGGACTGGTTAGTCCCTAATTCATTGGCAACAACATCACCAGGTTGATTATAACGAATCCATAAACGACTTATAGTGGACTGGTTAGTCCCTAATTCATTGGCAACAACCCTCTGCGACATTCCAGCTTGAAGCATTCCAATGGCCTTTAAGTGCACGTCTCTCTGAAGGTGATTACGTTCCATAATTTAGACAAACAACACTACTCACAATTTTCAATAATTACCATTCGCTGGTCGGATAACATCTGATTTGATCTGATGAATGAAACAAGGAACGACACGAGGAAAATTAATAGTCTTTGGAAAAAAGAGGAACACATGCCATGATGTTCAAAATGATAAAAAAGTATTGTGTAAATAACAAACAAAGATCTGCAACGCGATAATGCCACGTGGATCTCCGAGAATTAACAAACAATCCCAAAATATGCTTGACCCTTAGATTCTTTTGATGTGTGTATTATTCGCGGAAGAATACTGTATTACGCGAAAATAATACCAACCAAAAAAAAACAGGAGTGGGGCCCCTGATGGTGGGGCCTACAGGCAGTTGTTTGATTTGCTTGTTGGTAAATCCTGCCCTGATTGTAGGCCACAAAATAGAACGAAAAATCTACATAAACGTATATCGAAAGATGCTTCGTTTTCGATATACAGGGTATGAAAGGTTAGTTCCTGAGGATGGTTTCAAGTTGATATTTCCGAAACTTTGCGAGATAAATCAATGAAATTTGGGACGTTACCATAACTTTTTGCGCTACTTATGAAACTTTAAATAGGAATGGACACATTCATGTGAATGTTAGTGAGTAGAAAGTACCCAATCTTTTTGGTACGTACTTTTATTGTCGATTTAAAAGCAAAAATAGTTTACGAATATTGTCACCATTTTAACGTAACTATGCTCAGTTTCCTGTTTCTAATTCAAAATGTAATTTTAGGAACATCTTTTTAACCGTAACATATAATTAGAAAAAATGTACGTAAATATTTGAACAACAAATTTTACTTCCCTCACTAGTATAGTTTTTACGCAATCCCCTCTGCATTACCAGCCCCTGGACAAATGTGTTTATTTCTTTCTAGAGTTTCAATAAGAACGCAAAAGTTATGGCAACATCCCCAATTTCATTCATTTATCTTTAAACGTTCCCGAAATATTAATTGAAAACCATCGTCAGGACCTAACCTTTAACATCTTGTATATCGAAAACGAAGATTTTTTTGATCTATTTTGCGGCCTACAATACAACATTTCAGAATAGAGAAAACTACACCTATATACAGGTGTAGTTTTCTCATACGATCTACATTAACTATCAACTTCCGATAAAGTTTCAACAAAGGATTAGTAAGTTTTCTTTGTTTATAACTGCATCAACTACATTAAAATGTAACTGTCCGAGACAAGCCAACTTTTCCCAAACACCCAATAATAACTACATTAAATACGTCCGATTAATCAAAGTTTTTGGCATCACTGTTTGAAGATTTAATTTGCCAAGAAAGCAATTTAGTTTCAATGAAGATTTGTGTACACATTCGTCTAAGTTTTAATGCTTTTGCAGCCACTTCGTAGAAATATTTACGTTTTCAAATTCGTATAAACAAAAACATTTTTATGGGATTAGAATTGAAATTGCTTTCGTTCCTTTATTTTGAACTATTTTCTTCACAGTTTTAATATTGGTGCAAATCTTTTAAACATATTTATTTTATACTCCCAAGAAAAATCACTATGTGCTTTATCTGTTGAGGATTTTGGGTGGATGGTAGATGAACACATGATTGTGCAAATGTAATTGAAAATTTTTTTACCCCCAACATGGCTAAACTGGTCAGAATCGGTAATATTCGAGCTGGATACAAAAGGCCTATTCTATTTTTGTTGGCAAGGATCTTAATCTTATGACCTTATTTAGACTTGCTTGAATTTAGGTATGAATGGAAATTATATCAAGTTAATATTCTAATTACATGTTCAATAAGAAACGACCTCGTCCTGCACGTCTCATGTTATGGCTACGTTAATAGATTGTAGCTTCAAAGGAAAAGACAGGGTAAAAAAACCTTTGTTCAAACCATAGAAAGTGATCAACCTGCCGTTTCGAATTAGGTCATAAAATATGTCTTAACTACCAATATACTGTGAAGCATTTGTTTTCTTTAGAACTATTTCTGTTAAATACGTAATTTATGATTTCCTATTGAAACTATGAGGAACCTCTTCGACTTTGTCGATATTTCACAAATTATAATGACCCTTCCTTGACAAGAATTCAGAGACTATACATCTTGTTTCAGTCCCACAGATATAAAGAACAAACTGTATTAATTTATGATGGGACACTCGTACTATGAAATGAACTCATATACAATCTTTTTTGGTACGTATTTATTGTAGTTTTAATGCAATTATAATCTGTTTCTTAATCGAAATATAATTTTAGGAACAAAATGGTTCCAACCTTAACATGTAATTATAAAAAATCTACGTGAATATTTGAACAACAATTTTTACTTCCCTCACTAGTATAAGCACAGCATTCAATTAGGATTCTAAGAGCATAAACCATTTTCAATTGAAATCTGCGTCTCAAATTCAGCAAAGAATTCAGTGGTGAATACTTACTAAAATTAAACCTCCTTTGTTTTAAATTGAATTACGCTTTTGCCTTTAGCTTCCAATAAGTTTTTGAATTTGGAATGTCCAAGGTAACGTTCCATGATTCAAGTGTTTCAGAATGCGTTTGAGATATAAAACGAAAAACCAAAGTTATTCTAAACCAATTTTCGCTTACATTCATGAGTATAATATAAGACCATGTGAGATGAGCTTACTTGTAATATTACGTAAAATTTTGAGTAGTTTCAATTAAAAGATATACGATTACTTTCTTTCAGACTGGTGTTTATTCTAGACGACCTTAAGCAAACCTATAAATATTTATTCAGATAGTTTATATTTGTAAGACTGCGGACGCTTGGCAACTGACCAAGAGTCACATGTATGCACAGAAACGAAAAATGTAGAGCAGAAGCAAAAACACAAGATGGTTGATTAAAGGCCAGAGGTAAAAATAGGAAAGACGATTCGCGGATCGCAGGACGTCGTTTTTCTGAATCTAACAATAGACAAGTACGAAAATAAACTAGTGGACGATAGATAACCAAACAATGTGCCCGGGCGTTGCTAAGTTAAATAAAAATGTAAGGTGAATATTTCTCGAGGCAATTACGCGTTCTTCGCGTGATTATCCAATAAAAGAAAATGGAATCGATAAAGTCGACCAAGACGACACACCGGAAGAAACGAAGAATCTCGGCTGGATCGCTGAAAGGAACTAGGACTGTTTCTGAAGGTGGAAAAAAGGCGGAGAGAGCTCGCAATGTGTCGCGCGAGTCATCCGCGGGATCAACAATGACCCCAGAAGTGAGATGTGCCTGCCAATATTTCCAGTGCGATTCGTTGTTACCGGAGAAAGTGAATCCATCGCGTTCACGTCCAAGCAGTCGGGTCAGCAACATGACCAATTCTTTATGGTATGTAATGGCCTTTAGGAAGGAAAAAGGATGGTTCGTTAAAATTGTCTGGAGAACAAAATATCAAAATACATGCCTCTTGAACCCTTTAAAAAAAAAGTCATTCCAATTTATTATGTAATCATGAGCATTCGTTAGCGTCATTTTAAATCAGTAAAAGTAACAAAATGTCTTACCTTTGCGGTAGTGCTTAATAGAAAAAGAATATAAGCCTGATAGTTCTTAGTTCATTATAAGGGCGATTCTTTTTAGTTTATACTTCATTCTAAACTAGAGATAAAACGAGATTTCTATATAGATGAAGGTCACATTTGAATTGCCGAAAATTTTAGTTTTTTCGCCAGTTTATTTGGAATGCCCAAAAACCTAGCTGTACTAAAATTTGATAATATACGTGCCTTATTGAAGAAACTGTGGTAAAAAAGATATGTAAAAACATCTTCAAGACCCTTGTATAACGAAAACAAAAAATGATATTGACTCATGGTTTAGGCCACCTCTGAAGCATCCTTTGTTTTATTCGCTTTATTCAGCGATATTTAAAGCTATGTAATGTATTTATTCCACGAATTATTGTATAACGAAAACAAAAATTGATTTTGACTCATGATTTATCACTCATTCTTTGTATACAGCGTTTCAGTTTTTTGTGACAAGACTTCATCACTCGATACAACTTGAAGTCTTCCCCTATGCCTATAACCTCCAAACCTTCAAGAAAAATACGAATGTCTATATCCTGTCAGATCATTGATGGCTCACACGATGTTCTTCGAGAGGTTTCCCTCTCGTATAGTCAAAGTATAAAAAATGTGATTTTTCCAAAATTCACAATAAGGAAAACAATATCTTACTTCTTGATGATCAAACACACGTACTTTATTGACCGTTATTTAAAGATATGTATTTATTCCAAGAATTATTGTATTACGAAAACAGTAAATGATATTGACCCATGTTTTGGGCCACCTTTTTCTGAAAGATATTTTGTATACAGCGTTCCAGTTTTTTATAACATCACTTCATCACTCGATACAACTTGATAATAAAGCTTTCCCCTATGTATATAACCTCCAAATCTTCAAAGAAAATTACGAATGTATATATCCTGTGATTTATCCAAAATTAACAATAACAAAAACAATACCCTACTTCTTGGTGATCAAACAGACCTACTTTATTCAATTTTATTTAAAGCTATGTAATGAATTTATTCGAGGAATTATTGTCCTGATTAGCTTCTATACTCTCTCTATCATTATTAGAATGTAATAACCCACCAAGTAATCTTATAGTAATAATACTTTACAATATGGATAAAATTTCATATCATATAGTAAAGGGTGAAACGATAATATTTTTATTATTTGTATCCCTTCTTAACAAAATTTTCTGGATCCACCACTCGAAGATATTTCATCATTTTGTCACCGAACAAAATCTGTAACACTAATATAATGTTCTAAATTTTTTCTAGCGATCATGAATATGAGCCAATAAATCCTCCACCAAATGAAATGAAAACGGCACCACCTAAAGCTCAAATACACTTGAACACAATGAAACCTAGTTTTACATCGTTTCTGGAACACGAACCTCGAAGTAATGAAACAGTTGAAAACGCAAACGATATACTCTCCGCTCAAATATTGCAGACTGAAATAGAAGACCGGTATTTCAATGCACCTTCGAATTCTGGCTCTTCCAAAATCAGCAACAGTTCTGGTAAAAGTAAACGCGATAAGTCCCCGACGCCTACTCCAGTAGCGCAAACAAATACACCAGAAAAACAAAAATCAGAAAAGTACAGCAAATTGCAAGCATCATTCAAACTTCAAGCTGGCAAAGTTAAGACGAAACTTCAAGGCATCAAAAAGCCAAACATAACAATGCCAAAACGCCCGAAATTCAGCAAGCCAAATATGCCCAAGTTTAGTATGCCAAAACTTCCTGATACTGCAGCAATTCATTTACCAGCTTTCAGTTTATCACGAAACAAAAGCAATAAAGAGAGTGCAAAACGACAATATTCGACGGAATCCAACGTGGGAGATTCTAAGAAACATATATTCGATTTTAACACGTACCCCAGATTCTTCAAGAAGAAGAAAGCCAACAATATAATTTCAAGTTCCACTTCCAAAGGTACCTCCGAATTTAATACGGTGCCCAGAACGAGACGTCAAAAGGAAAGTGCAAAACAAACTAGCCCCGAAGACAGATGGGGAGGTAGTGATAGTATTCGTGTACCTCTGCATTCAGAAGATTCCATGGATAGTAACAATGTAGAATATTTCCAGGAAAAACCAGCAGCATCTCCACGATACGACAAAAATATCGATATGGACGATGCTTACGAGAAAGAAAACCAGGAAATTCACCAGAATATCTCAGATAACTTTTCGAGAGATAGTCGCTGGAATCATGGAAGCTTTCATCGTCAGGAAACTAAACGAGACTTTGAATCGGGCATGGACCGTAGTTATAAAGTCACGGATTTAGATACATTTGACGATGCCCCAAATAATAATTTCGACATGAACCACAGTAAAGAAGTGCACTCTTCCAATGGCTCATTGGATATCCCGAGTCATGATCGAGAAGAACAAAGCAATAATTTCATCGAAAATAGAGAAGAACAAAGAACAAATTTGGACGAAGATAGAGGAGACCAAAGTAATAATTTCGAAGCTAATCACAACAAGGGCATCCATTCTTCAATCAGCTCAATAGGCAATCAAAGACGAGGAATGTTACAAGAACCAAACAACAGTTTCGACACTAATCATAGTAAAGATATGAATTCTTCGGTCAGTTCATTGGGTATTCACAGGCGCGGAGTTTTGGAAGAAATAGATTCAGATGAATTTTTTTTGAGACAAAAAGGTATATCCCAAGATAACATAGACGTAGGCAAATATCTCAGCTCTGAAATAAGGGAAGCTTTTCGACCACCCGTTAACGCCTTATCCCAAATGGATCATTTCGGAAACGGATATGACGTTAGGTCATCTAATCAATCACTTCCGGAAACCAAACGGAAGCAGATAAAAAAACCGAAACGCAAAAAAACACCGCACGTTTCGCACGAACGCGTGTCATTCGATCAAGAATCGGAAGCTGATGAATATAGAACGATAGTTTCACCCAGCAGGCCGAAACGAAGGAGTAAAAAAAGTAAAAAAGTTGTTGAAGATTGTTTGATACCTTATCAGGAAACAATACTGGCTGACCACGTCGAAACTCGAGAAGTTCATTCACAGAGAGAAGATATTCCATCCGATGAGGAACTACAACGCTATAGAATCATGTATGAGAATCAACAAATGGAAGGTAGAGACAATCCTGAAATCCATGTAACTGAATCGTATAAAGGAATGGAATACGAGAATGGGTACTTAGAGCCGATTGACAACGAGGACTGGGATGAAAATCCGGTACCTCCTCAACGAAAACAAAGAAGCATGAAGAGTCTTAATCTATCCGAGCATGATTCTATTATGGGAGAATATAATGCCGATTTTGATACTCCAGTAAGTATTCAAGTGTATAATTAATTATTTCTTCTATTTATAGTAGTGTTGGTTTTGGCGAAGAAAATAATAATCAACAATTTGTTTTTTTTTTAATTATGTAAATGGCAATACTTGATCATGTTATTGATTATTTTCACCAATATCACAAAGCTACTTATCCTAATATGCGTTGTTTCCACTTGAAACCAGTTAATTGCGAACCATTCTTTGTTACAGATCGAGGATTATTTCCAAAATCAATTTATTTTCACTCTCAAGAAGACACCTTCCAAACCTGCACGCACCAGGAGGCGATCGCAATCCGAAGAAGAAGACTTTATCAACACCGAAGCACAAGAAGAATCGCCTCCCAGTAGACCATCTCGAAATCGTTCTCGAACAAGATCTCAGTCTCAATTATTCAACACACCAGAACCTTACGAAGAAACTCCGTCAATAGACGACAACACTATGATTACATATGAAAATCAAATTCCTTGTGTAGAATCACTATGCATTGAAGACATTAGGGATGCCATGGGATATGCTATTGTCGACAAACATAAGCAGAAGGAACAGCAAGTTCCTACAACGCCATCACGTCGCAGTAAATCAGATCAGAAATTTTTCACCGTTCCAAGATCAGTTAATGATAATCAACCAACGAGACCTTTGAGGAACTACAGCACTTTGGGACCATCCAGACCACCAAGAAAACTGGTTAGAAATTTAACCGACGAGGAGAAAGAAAATATAGATATAACACAATACATTGAAATAGAGGACGAAAGGGATTTACAATCCGGAGAAGTTATACAAAAAATGCAAAATCGTCCCCTACCAGCTCCACCAAGACCTCCTCGAAAAAGTCGAACGTTACAAGAAATTATTTCAGATTCAAATATCCCCGTTCACAAAACTGACGTGAATGAGAAGGAAATTGAACAGGACCTCTTCGAAGAAACAGAGGTGTCTACGCAAACGGAACCTCTTTCTGATGATTTTGTGTGCGAGGAGGTAATTCAAGAGGATAGTGACCGGATAATGACACCAACAAATCAAAGAGATGGTTCACCATCCCTCAACGACGATATTTTAGAATCTAATACAGAGGAGCAAAGTATAAAACTGATAACACCAACTCATTATAGTTACGAAGAAACCGTAACTCATGGTACATTAATTGTGGAACCCCTAAATGGTGCAAAAATTTTACCCGATGAAGAACTTTGTAACCATAAAAAATCGGAAGAAAGAATAATCAAAGTTGATTATGATGAAGAGGAAGAAACATCTGAAATACCAGAAGAATTTAAATTATTAGCAGATTCGAAATTGCAACCACAGCACACAATAGCAGAACCGATTAGAAAATCGCTCCCAGAGAAAGAAATCGAGGTACTGAAAGCACAGAAGTTGCAGGTTCAAGACTTAGACGTGGACAGGTTAACGGTTAAAGAAGTACTAGCAAACAGAATCACTGTATCTGAAATAGACAGTGGTAACATACAAACGAATGAAATAAGTTCCAAAACAGGAGCATTGCGATTGGGGGATATTGAATTACCTCCAAGTATCATACAAGAATTATTGAGACAACTGCAAGTGAGATCTCAGGAAGAACAGGTTAATTCACAAGAAATAACGCCATCATCTACTACTGTACCTGAAGATAATGAGAAAAATACAAACCTTGTACAAAAAAAAACTCCGATTGATTATGATCAAACCACTTCTATTGCAAATCAATTATCTTCCAATGAAACTCAGTTATCTGAACCAGACGACAATTTATCATCGGAAGATAATGTAGGAATCCTATCCCAAAGTCCCCCTGAAGAAATAGTTAAAACTAACTTAGATGAGCAATTACATGAAGACATTTCCCATGAACATGTTAATATTGAAGACATCTCGTCATCACATGAATCTGAAGGACTCAACGAAGACAAGTTGTTACCAGAAATCGAAGACGACAAGGTTCCAATAGATTTAGCAGTTCCCACAGAACCTCCAACACGTCCTCCCAGAAATGCAGAGAAATGTAAGCCTGACGATTCGTCCACAAAAGAGATTAACCCGAGGGAGATGGAAGAGCCAGATATCGACGATCAACCACCTCCTAGACCACCCCACCCTCATCTGGACTATATTCCCTCGCAACCTCCTCTCAGTTTTTATGCACTGAGAGCACAAACGTATGTGGAGGGAGCTAACGATGACATTCCTGCGATACCCCGAAGAAAACGAATCCCGAAAACTGCAGCCCCCAGATCGAGTTCCTCAGAGTCTGTTGTTCTTCCTATTTCTAGGCGGCGATATAGATCGCCGGAGCCTTCGATATCCCAATTATCTGGACAATTGATTCAAGCTTGCAGTTCATCTGCTAGTAATTCTCTTAAAAGACTGATTGAATATATATCAAATGTGATTGAACATTCAGATATTACGTTAGATGCACAGGCAGTAACGGTGATTCTGCTCGTCTTAATCGCAGGATTGATTTTATTGGGTTACGGTGAGGGAAAGACTGTTCATCTCCATCATTGGGAATATTTCAATCCACCTAGAGATATGTAATTTCTCCATGTTTTTGTACATTTATGAAGTATTCTTTGTAAGATGTTTTGTTAATTTTTTGTTAGATATGATCTAAGTAAACATTTACCTAATCTACCGGTTATCAATTCAGCAGGAGGATGGTGGTGATCCTTAGAAAACATAATATTTCTACCCGGTTTTCCACACTTTCAAAATAATCTCAGTTTTACAAACCTATCAAAGATCCCCTTTCTCTTCTTCACTGTTTATAGCATTCCCTGTTCTTGCGGTAAAGTCTACATTGGTGAAACAGGTCGTGCAGTAGCTTCTCGTGCGAAAGAACATGAGCGATGTACAAGGCTTCGAGACACCAGTAGATCTGCACTTGCGGAACACAAGTTTGACACTAATCATCAAATCCTTTTCGAAAATACTAAAATCCTAGCCCGAGCCCCAAACTTCAGCGAAAAATCCTTGAAGCTATAGAAATCCTAAAACATCCAAATAATCTGAACCGTGACTCAGGATATTACCTTCCCATTTGGAAACCCATCCTCGAAAATTCCACTTCGCACATGATCACAAAACAGCAGGGTCAGGTGCCGGAACGGAGTTAACCACCGGAATAAAGGCAGTGAACTGTGTAGCTGAAGGATTTTTCCTACAATAAATACGGCTACAGAAACCAGTAGAACCAGTTTCAGTTCAAGCCTCAAGCTTGCCCTGAAGATTCCATCTGTAATGGTTGGCGAAACGTCGGCATCAAGTCGAGCTATTGTGACGCGGAATCCATCCGGATGCCAAGATTTTTCAAACCATTCCAACCAACGTATTACGTTAAAATTTATTCTCAAAATAGTATATTTGTCCAAAAACTTATTTTAGTTACTTTTTGTAGTATATAGCTGATTTGGAGCTGTGAACCAAATTTTATATCACCGAGAAATTAGAAATATTCTTGAGAAAAACAAATGGAAGATAATGTGGAGAACAGGAAGAGATAAGTTCGTTACGAAATTCTGAAGCCCAAAATATCTTAGGTTTACATATCTGACATCATTTTAAAACATCTTAGAGTTGAGGAACGAGCGAGATGAGAGGTTTGGTCATAGATGAAATTTAGTTCCAATTATTTAAAATTTTAGAGAGTAGAAAGGAGTGGATATAAATATATGAAAGAATATAATGCTTTATGCTTTATACAATTTTGGAATAATTGGCTATCTGCTAAATTTAAACATTCATGAATAATCCTTCTGGTTCAATTTTTGTCATACAGATGCTTTCCTTGTAATAGTTATAAGTATTCATCATTAGAAGTGAAACAACAATGGTACAAATATTGAATAAAATTACACATTTTCTTCTTTTGATAGACTTGTTTTTAGCATGCTTTTTCATGAATTCATGTGATTAATCATTCAGTTTTCATTGAACATTTTTACGCCTTATTACATGTTTACTAAGATTCATATTTTGTTACCTTTCAGATGATGGATCATAAGACCCATATTGCCATTAGAATATCAAACTCAGCATCGTAATGGTCACAAAAAAAAACAGATATACCTACTGTTACCTTGCTACCCTGTAGCTTTACATAGTTCTACTAGCAGCCCATAAGCATGCTAAAGCGGCATGGTCCTAATGTGAAACATTTACGTAATATTACAGCTCTTGATGACAGGTTAACAAACGTATACAGCAGCTGATGCTGCTGACGCAGTAGATGCTTGCGAAAACAATATAGGATTTGTTGACACTTGTTTTGGTTTTCTTTGTCGGCATTTAGATAATATTATCCGCGTACAATCTATTACGCAGTGAGGATATATTACACTCCCACCTCTATTCTAGACCAGAGTCACCGGTAGGCAGTGTTACCAGGTTAGGGGGTTTCCCCCTAAATTTGAGTTTTTATTTTGGCTTTGGTGGGTATTTTAGAGGGAAATTTATTTAGGGGTTTTTGGATAATATTTTCTTTTGCAATAACAATATTTACAAGAGTGTAAGAAGCATAAAATCATTTCCGTCATTCAAATATGCGCGGTTATTTGCGTCATAACCCTAGATAAGTAGAGGGCGACACACGATTCCCTGGAAACGTGTCACGAATCACAAGCAGGAAGATTAAGTCTCACAGTTTATAATGTGTATATTATTTTTAGATTATTCAAAAGTTTAGGGGTTTATTTCAAATTTTAGGGGGATTTGCAGTCATCTGGAGGTTATTGGGCGAAGCCATCTGGCAACTCTGCCCATAGACAAAGTATAAAGGTCTGTTGGAGCCTCCCTTTCATCGTTTCTCGCGCTGGGCGACGTCACCTGTCTCCTCCAATCACAGCCTTGCTCTCATCGGCTCGTCGCCGGCAAGTAACATCATATTATGTCGTCGTCAATAACATTAAATAAACGACCAATCTCTTGCACTCGAATTTTAAAAAGAGTAGAAGAGAGGCTCCAACAGACCTTTATACTTCGACTATGACTGCCGGTTCTCAACGATTCAACACTCAATACCCTATAGATTGTAGATTTCTCTGTTTCTGTTGAAACTTCATAACAAAGTACACTATGAATTTGGTGAATTATCTCGTTTACTCAATGAAATTGTCATTTTCAGGCTAATTTGAATAGTATAACCCATTTCTTTATAAATGATAATTTATTTTTCAATATAAAATTAATATATTATCACATATACTAAGATATAAACAGACATATAATTAATTGATCATGAAAACTCAACATGAATTATAACTATGATCTAACTTGCTACATATATATGTAAAACTTATCCAGATGCCCTGTATATTCATATTATTTTGTAGTTTAAAAATATCGACCTCACAAGCTGTCCAATATGAGATGTGGAACATCAATCGTTATAATAGAATATTTCTGAAAATAAATGACATTTCAATATGCAGTATAGCTAAGTCAGAATCTAAATGTGGAAGTTGGGATCAATGAAAGTTACAGAATAGAATAACTTTCGGAATATAAGGAGACTAAACAAGATATAACAAATTGTCATCATTGTTTATAGCTATAGAATAGAATATAGAATAGAATATTTTATTTATCCAGAAGCCAATTTACATAAATGGATAGCACATGTCATATTGAATAATAAAAAGTGTCATTTACAATCATAAATATAACAATGATACTACAATTTAGACACACTAAAATTTTGAGGACAGTTTGGACACACTAAACATTCAATTTTGTTTGGTTCATGTATTCATCTACAGTATAAAACGCATGCTTAAAAAGCATGGTTTTAACTGGACTTGAACTTTCGCAATTTCAGAGTTCTTATATTTTCGGGCAAATAATTAAATAATTTGATGCCTATATAGGAAGTGGCTTTTTCATATTTACAAGTATTTTGATGGCTAATGCTAGTCTCGTAAGAATGATAGTTGGCATTTTGTAGTTGTCCAAATTATTTCTTATTGTTAATAGGCATTTATAGATATAGATGCTGGGTAATGTCATCAATATGTTTAATACAAAAGTAGGTCGACAGGAATCCCTTCTTCCCATGCTGAACATTAGTCTAATCACTCGCTTTTGAGCGACGAAAACTCGCTGGTGGTTTATTGAGTTCCCCCACAAAGTGACATTGTTAGAGAGATGACAATATACCATTGCATAATAAACATTTATGGGACATTTTTGGTCTAATATTGATTTTAATTGAGATATGGCATAGAAGCTTTTATTAACTTTTTTGCAAACTTGCTCAACCTGTTCACACCATGAGAGTGTATTGTCTAAATTTAAGCCTAGAAATTTCGAACACTTTTGTGGGTTCAAGACTACATTATTTATAAGAAAATTACAATTCTCATTCACAATTTTTGTTTTTTCCTCATTCAATATTAGACTATTCGCCTTACACCAAGTGTGAAACTGAACAGCAACCGTATTTGCGATAACACTCAGCTCTTCAAAAGTCCGTGCTAAAATTGCTATTGACGTATCATCTGCAAACATTATTATCAGTCCTAAAATCACATGATCTGGCAGATCATTGACAAATAACAAAAATATGAGTGGCCCCAACACTGATCCCTGGGGAACCCCTGCACTCATCTCGTTCAGTTTCACACTTATTTCAAGAGCTGTTAACTAAGATCTAAACCAATCTAACATGGGTCCTCGTATTCCCAGTGAGTAGAGTTTTGTACAAGCAATCAAAAGCACGGGACAGATCAAAAAAGAGACCTGCTACCTTGTTGCCCTTATCTAGGTGTACATAAACATACTCTGTGAATGCATATGCAGCGCTCTCTGTTGATCTGCCCACACGAAAACCATGTTGCGATTCATTAATTATGCCATATTTATTTAAAAATGTTAATATTTTATTTGCAACAACTCTTTCAACTATTTTAGATAAGACATTTAAAATAGATACTGGACGGTAGCTGGCCATATTCATCGGATCTAGTTTTTTGTATATAGGTATAATGAATGCGATTTTGATATTGATCATGGTAGTTACTAATTGATATAGCTAAACATCATGCACAAGCTTTTTTCAGGAAACAAACACATTATAGTGAAAAGTAAAAAACTCACCTTCTCAATCAAAAATATCAACCATGTCATCATAAGTGACAAGATCTCTTTTGTCCCGATGATTTCCTTTTTGTGAATGACTTGATGCTGAAATAACAATAGTTGAATAGTAAGACCCAAATTGAGACTTAATGAAGAAAAACATTTACCTAAAGTGGCCCAAGCTGCTGAGGATGTTGCATCATTTATAGGTTCAATTTGTGGTTGACGTCTAGCTAGTGAGACATTTAATTGAATACCAGACACCATGCTCCCGTCCATCTGAGTGAAAAAAATTGTTATAAATAATGATTTGAATATATGTAAGACATTTGTGTCACCTCTGCAATAGATCTGTCAGCTGATTCTACTTTGTCAAAAGTTACGAATCCACGACTGAAAGCGAAACAAACAAAGAATTAAACTACTTTTCACATTGTGAGAAAACAATTACCATTACTTTCACTCAGGCAAGTATCCAGTGGCAGAGATAGGATTGTTGACACTCAGTCACTGTTAGTTTGTAGATACTTAAATTGATTGTTTTGTTCATTTGGATGCACATACTTACTACTAAAGCTTGAAGAATCAACTTCAGAATTTGCTATTTAAAAAAATGGAATCAGTTAGTATGAATTTACTGCTGCCCTCCACCCTCTAGCTCTGCCACTGCAAGTACCTAACCCTTTGAGAATGTAACAAGCAACCTTATCTCTGTCAAAAAAGAAAATTATTTTTTCAATTCCTAACTGATACCACTTTTGATGAATGAACAAGGTGACACAAACTCTTATCACAAAGTTTTGCACACAGCCTGGTTCACAATACCACCTGTAAAGTAAGAACTTCCAAATACAATTTATGAATGAGAGTTATAAGAAAAACTTACTTCTTTTCAATTTCCATTGAAATGTTCACAATATTTCCCATTGTTGAGAAATGTTTCTTCAAAAATTCTTCAGTGATCTTATATCCTGTAACATATATAGTATTCCCTTGTCTAGGTTTGTCTGGTTTTTCTCGCTTCTCTGTCAGACCCCTTTCCTCTCTATCACGAGCATTAGCAAATGTTTCATATAAATTTTTTATTCTTGGTGGCTTGTTTTCTGGATTGTCAGGCCCATCATCCATTTGTACTGCTGAGAAAGGTTGGTAGCCGCTTACTTTATCTGAAAGCAATTTTCTTTCTAAACCTCGAGGTCTTTTAAAGCCTTGTTCAGGTTGTTTCTGTTGTCTGTTTATTGCAGTAATAGCACCAGATTTGAGCAATTTTTTGGCAACTTCCCTGGCATCTCTAACTTCGGCAGGTCTTTTCGGCACCATCGGTTTCTCCGGTTCGGGTTTTGGGGCCTTCAGAGCTTGTAACGCTTTTTTCTAGAAAAATTAGGATAGATAAAAACAACTGTGGTAAGTATAATATGAAAAGATAGAATAAGTATGTGGGGTGTACCTTCTTTTTCAATTTCAGATATTTTGCTTGCAGCATAAGTTCTTCTTCGGTAAACGTCGCAGGAAAATGGATATATACCATTATCAAAACTATATTGATCTTCAAAATTGTAATAGGTCAGCCTATAATAAATATAACCAAACAATCAAATATGACAATCTTGACAAGATTATGACATCAAATAATATTACGGTACTACAGAACAGCATACATACTACAACCACGGTCGTATACACAGGTCTGGAAACTCTATGGTTGACTTGACTCTTACGGGTCGCCTAACTCGTAGTCCCTCGTTCAGCCACCAGCTAGCGCTTGGATCACGAAGTGGTAAAACGATTTCTATCCGGAATCGCAAGCATCCACTTTTTTCGCATTTCCGCATCTTTCGGCACTTTAAATACAGAAGTTTCTTGCTTCACACTTTTGTACCCCGTTTTGCATTTCGGCACAATGCACGATTTCGTAATTTGTTTCTAAAAACGCAGGTATTCCTTGTGTTGACAAGTCAACTGACAGTTGTCAGAAAATACTCCTACGTGATGACTTTTGGTACTACGGGCCAGTCGACGCTTAGCGGACTCACTGCTCACATAGGAAACAACCTCGAGTTTCCAGACCTGTGTATACGACCGTGACTACAACTTACCAAGTGTCACAGTATATACTGTACCAGTATTGTACTCAAGAAGTCATGGTCACGGTAGTACATACTACTTCTATGATTGTTCCGGGCTGCGTGTATACTGTATAGTGGTAATCTATATTCTACCTCAATGGTTACATTTCAACCATAATAAAATAATAACATAAGATAAGATGATTCACAGATAGTTGGGGATTTCTCAAATCTCTATTGATAATAATTGTACTTTCTCCTCTGATGAAGACATTCATAGTTGTTCTGTGGCAGTCATTCTCATTCTAGTTCATTCTAGGTATATAGTATTCCTGATAAATGATGAAAACTATAATACATCTCATGTTGCACCATTGCCAAATTGCCAAAAAAATCTTTTTAATGTTGATTACCATTAAAAGAAGCATTAACGGTAACGGCACCAAATGGATGAATCTTAAACATATCTAATGCCTTATTGATACTGAATTCGGCAGTGACATGTTCTAAATATATAATAATGCCATTTATTTATTAAAATAGGAACTTCAGAATTGAGCTGCCCAGAATCTGAAGTTGTTTGCATAAAATAAAATTGTATGCACATAATCATTTTTATTGATATACACAACACATCCCAAAGACATATGAATTTGTCATTGTCTTGCTCTATGGTTATAAGTCTTGTTTTGACGGTTTAAGGTTATATTTACGTTTTATGAAGAAAATATCAAGTTTTCTTATTTTCTAAGCTGACGTTTTATTTTATAATTTTTTTATCAAGCATCGCCATTCCATTTTCATTCAGTTGCGTTCGCTATATTTGAAAATATGAAATTTGCAGTGCAAAGTTTAACCAAAGGTGCTCCACGGTTAGGTGCATTGAGAGATCTAAGGGAAATGCCAAATACATCTTTAGAAACACCACTAGTTATGTTACATACTCAGGTAAGTGGAGGAATTTATTTGAATGATACATGCTAACTAAAAACATGCCATATTTGTTTCATTGTAGGGAGGACAGGTTCCTCATATAACTCATGAAGTTTTAAAACTTATTAGCACTAAGCCACATATATTACAAATTCCTCTTGTTAGTACACACAACTTTAAAGAAGCTATGGATTATTTTGATGGAGCTATCAGTGATTTTATTGGTAAATCATTATGTTCAATATATATAATATATAATTTTAGTTATGTTCTGAACTGTTATGAATAACATATGGGTGTTATAGTTAAACAGAAAAACCCTCCAATGATTTTTTGGTTATTCTAGGTTGTAAAGATAGTGTTTGTTGCCTCACACTTCATGATCCAAGTAATTTAACACAACAAGGGTATCATGCAAAGGGAAAAGTTCCAATTTGGACGAAAAATGGTAAAGTTTATTATACTACACAAAGTTATATGGAAACTGTAGAAGCCTTCAGACCAGATATGTATTATTTATTATCAGATGGTGATACCAACATAAGTAGTTCCCAAAAAAGAATTCAAAAAGCTGTAGAAAATACAAATTTATTCCATACAGAATGTTTAGAAACACATCGAATATCAAAGGGATTGAAAGACTCATTGGTTGTAGCCCCCATTGCAGGAGGTTATAATTTACTATTCAGACAGAAATGTTTAGAAAGTATTCTTAAAAATGATGATGAGATTGGTGGTTATTTAATAGATGGTTTGCATAATAATGGGCCAGAAGTGGAGTTCCTACCATTCACTGACATAAAGCCTGTTGTAGAATATGTTATTGTAAGTCTTTACTTCTTTCTTCATACACCATAAAATTACATATAAGCACTGTCACTTCATTGATTTGGGGCACTTATATCTTTCCATTTCATAATCAACACATCAAATTTACCTTAGTCTCAATTAAAAGTTCCCTCAGGTAATTTGTATCTGACTACTTTGGATATAGAAATGTGCTTGCGGAAAGGTCTAATTCAATGGATAGAAAATGAATTAATCCAATTAGATTGAAACATCAATTAATAATCCATTTTCCATAACTCTTTTTCTATTGGTAATCAATTCCATCAAGGTCAATTTCAATTTTATTTCAGGATAAATTGCCTCCAGAAAAATTGCGTGCTGTTCATGGCTGTTGGAACCCATTAACAATGATAAAGCTTGTTCAGTTAGGAGTGGACATTTTCGATTCATCTTATTGTCGAATGTTAACAGAAAGATCAGCTGCTATGACTTTTCCAATAGATGATGAAGAAGATAGTGAAACATATGAAATAAACCTAAGGCAATTAAGGTAAAGCATCATAAGCAAGCATGATCTATTAATTTAAATGTCCCCCCAAAACTTGTAAATTTTAGGTATGTTGATGACTTTCAGTCCATACTTGCTGGATGTCAATGTCCAGCTTGCTTAAAATATTCTAGAGGTTATATACATCATTTACTATCTGTTCAAGAGCTGTTAGGTCCTGTTTTAATTATGATGTAAGTATAATGAAGAGTTTGCAATTGTACTAGTAAAGAAAATATCTATGAACCTGATTTAAATAACTAAATAACTACTGATTTACTGATATTACAATTTTTTAGCCACAACATTCATCATTTTTTGAGATTCTTCGATAAGATCAGAGATTGTATAGCACTCAACAGTTTAGATGAACTGGAAAGAAGGATGGAACTACAATTCAGGAAATATGAGCAAGAGATATTGTTACCACAAAAAGAACCTGTTGTTAGTGATGCGTTACATTAACTACACGTAAAATCACAACTAGGCATTTGTATTTTTTTATTTATTCATTTCACTGTGATTATATATTAAATAAAGAAAAGGTTGGTGAACTTCTGTGTTTCATCATATTTCAGAATAACAGTGAAGAGTCATCTAGTAAAGGAGATAAAACCAAGTTAAAAAAATGTTGGCTAAACTCGTGAATAATTACTAATTAGTGATGCTGATGCCAGACGCCTCTCGCTTTTGTCTCGGAAATTGCATTAAGACCATAGAGATCATATATATGACGGCGTACCGCGAGAACGTTACCTTGAGCGAGAAGAGTGGGGACCGCTAATAGAGAAAATTTCATACGAACCCTGCGTGGCATTACGGCCCGCTTTACTCTATACTATATGATCTCTATGATTAAGGCCCCGAGGAATCCGCGCATAGACATAAGTGACTTCAAAATAGATAATTCTACAACCGGAGTAGAGTTATCTATGGACTTCAAGAACTTGGCAACATGCTATTTGGGCGTTAGCAGGAGAAATTTTTTCAAAACTATAGAAAACTATGAGGTTTTAACGACGGTCGTACATACAGGTCTGGGAACTCGAAGTTGTTTCCTATGTGAGAAGTGAGTCCGCTAAGCGTCATCTGTTGCATAGATGGCGCGTCAGTCGAGGAATGATCTCTGGCATCTCTGTTGACTTGTAAACACAAGGAATACCGGCGTTTTTAGAAAAAAATTACGAAACCGTGCATTGTGCCGAAATGCAAAACGGGGTACAAAAGTGTAAAGCAAGAAACTTGTTTTTAAAGTGCCGAAAGATGCGTGAAAAGTGGATGCTTGCGATTCCGGGAAGAAATCGTTTCAACGAGGTCTTTTACGTGTGCGAAGAAGGGGAAGTTATTTTTAAGGTGAGTAATACATTTTGACAAGAGTAACAGTTCTTTTCCTCTCTCAAATCAGAATAGTAAATATTGCGTTACGAGAAAAAATATTTTACTTAATAATGTGATTGCTGCCATACTTCGATCCAAGCGCTAGCTGGTGGATGAGCGAGGGACTACGAGTTTGGCGACATGTAAGAGACTCATGTCAAACATACGAGTTCCCAGATCTGTATGTACGACCGTGGTTTTAACCGACTATTTTCATTGAAAACTGCCCTTACTGCGTACGCATGCTCCTAATGTGAAAGATTTTAGTAATACAGTTCTTGATGACAGGTTAGTAAACATATTCAGAATTATACGGTATAAACCCACATGGATGCTGGCACATGTATCTTTGTAGGCCATTTTTCTCTTTATTTGTCGGTAAACCGCTTGCATGTTGACGCATGTATTTTGGTCGCCGCTTTCTTTGTCGTAAATACATGTTCCGCTAGAAAAAAGCACATTTTGTTGTGGGGGTATAGTCGCCCCAGGAGTCAGTTATATCTAGCGGTCACTCAGTACATAGAGTATAAGGTACGTTTGTGTCATGAATATAATTTACTTTACATTATCACCTTTTTCCCACTTACATTTCAACTTATCTGAAGCACTTTCGGCTGCAAAGTAGCCATTAACAAGTACTTCAATAAATTTCAATTGTTATCTAATTAGGATTAATGACAACCTGGAATACCAAAGAGTTCTATAACTAGAGTGGACAAGTATGATCCTACCAATGTATTACATTCATACGCGAGTAGGTATGCGTTCTCTGTCGCACTATTTCTTACCCCGCGGGCGCGTCTCGTGTATTATACGACGTGGCGTTCGCGTTCTATAGTACGAGCGCGTGGGGGTTACGTGAGCGAGTGAGACAGACGCACTCGATTCGTATGAATAAATGCCTTACTTGTCCACTCTAGTTATAGAACTCTTTGTGGAATACTAGATGTTTATTTTCGTCCAAGAAGTACCGGTAATACTTCCATGCATTAGAAACAATCATAGCCGCTTTATTACTTTTAAACTACCCTTTCCCAAACTTGACCCTTCAAGTAGATGGGGTTTTTTGAATCTGCTCTAGTTCAGTTTACATAAATCTTCAATATTGGCTCAATCGCAGTCGATTATTGCCTGGCCTAGAGATTCTCATAACAAAACAGCTCAATTATCGAATTGTACGATATTTTGAGATAAATAATGTCGCTATTGCGCAGATGGGGTTATAATCGACCAACCTGTGCGTGCCGGGAACCACCAACATTCCACGTTTCATCAACACTCAATACTATATAGATTGGACCGGACCGCCTTTAAAAATGTTCTCTGTGGCCAGGAATATCTGATATGATCAGGTTGCGATAATAAAATTGAAGCATTCTGAATTCCTGACTCATTAAATTACAATATTTATTTAATATACATTTATTTCTTAATTGTTACATTGGTTCGGTATGGTCTCATCAGCCGGCACTCAAGGAGTCCTAACATACCCAGTAACTCTCGTAGTTCGAGAAATTTATCAGTCAATCTTGTACATTGCTTGTATTTCTTAGTGGGACATTACTCGTAGATGGCGTTAGATATTATGGTTCTCTCTTGCATTCTGTAAGTCGGGCTATATTTATATCTTTGGTAAAATGATCGTTCAGTAACACTGCAAATTCAACCGTTCCGCTGATGAGCTCAAGAGAGAGCGAAGCAGTTGTCCGGAATCATTAGATTGTAATGTTATTGATCGATCTAGACTAGAGAAATAAACCCGTATATGTATGCTTAGAGAAACCCTCCCGCTAAACAAGGTCGGCTTACAAGTTGCAAGGTTGGTTTACATTTGCTATTCTAAGCTTGGAATCAATTTGTTACAAACATTCAGCAAATTGGAGGTAAGCTTATGACGGTCATTATATAAACTTAACATTGAAAACTTTCCATCTCAATCTTTGTCAACTTTGCATGTAGTTATTAAAAATATCGTTACTTTCATTTATAAGCGTAACTAATATTTACTGAAAACTTGCAAATTTGAAGTACCTTGAAGCTTGAAACGACGATTATCTAAAATTTTCAATTCTAAGCTTATATGTCAATTTTGCATATAGTTAATAAATATTACTTTCATTTGCGAACTTACGCAATATTTACTGAACATTTTCAAATACTTTACCGTACATGCAAAAACAGACTTCTTGCAAACATATAGCTAAAAATTGGTTTTAATCTACGAAAACAGACGACCTACAATTTACTGCTGAATACTTATTTAAAGTTATGCAAACGGACCTCCTTCCTGCACGCTTACTGGAGAAAAGAATAAATACTAATACATGTCATAGAAATAGAAATTGTAGGTACATTAGACAACATGAAAAGTACAAAAATACAGTAATAATATGACTATGGTACTAATTCCTATTTTTTTGAACAAAAAATGGATTATTTATAATTTTCACAAAAAAAACGCCAGTATTGTAAACAGCGCAATGCCGATGTGTCCTGACCACAAATATTGCATCAAATACATTTCTCACCAGGTGCAGTCATGGAAAGTGTCATTACAGATAAAACACGGTACCGATTTCCCATCTGGATCGACTTTCTCTATCGGCGACTTTGGTATCTTCAAAATAGGTATATCATTAAACTGTGCATGGTCATGACTATTTTTGCCCGATTCCTTTAGACCAAAATGCAGCGCTGTAAATATTAACTATCACATCATTAGAAATGCACGTAACCGTGAAACAAGTGAGGTTATATCTTACCATATATTATGCCTAAGGAAATAAATATTTCAGTTGAAGGTGAGTAGATTTTTCACAGGTTAGTCAGTGAATAACACTACTGGGAACGCTAAAGCTCGTGGATTCTATCCAGAAGAGAGCTATTCGTTTGATTGATGATGTCACACTTACGAGTTCATTGACCTCTCTTGAACATCGTAGGAAGGTAGGAGATCTCTCCCTTTTCTATAAATATTTCCATGGTCGGTGTTCATCAGAAATCTCGTCTGTTGTTCCACCACGAGAGATTCCAGATAGACGGAGTAGACGAGCTCAAGCTAGACTTCATTTTAACATAGAATGTTTTTACGGAGGACCTAATTGGTGGAAAGCGTTACGTGGTCGACCAATAGACTCCTCCTTCTCTTATACTAGCGCCGAGCGAACGCAGAAGCAACCGAGCGTAGAGGAATGTATACGAAACTGTGACCAGAGTTTTATGTATAGAGTAGACTACTAAGCCTTTTACTGGTAAGCTGATGGACATTCTGCCCTTCTCGCACATGTACTGCGCTCTCACTCGCACGATTTCCTTCTATTTCTCCTCTAACTATACCGGCGGTGTACGCGCGTTATACTTATTCTTGTATTCTTATACTCTTTGTGATAGAAGGGGAGATCCTTACCAGCGCTTTCCTATGCTTAACACACTACTTGTCTACTCTATATATAGAACTCTATGACTGTGACCACATTCATATGAGACAGTCTGCCGAGACACGGACCTTGTCGGGAATGATCAATTTACTTTTTTATTTGTTGGGAAGAAAGATCATTAAACATGTTCTATGTTATTCGTTTTTATCTAATAAAAACTGTACTTTTTTTTTTCTATCGAATAGCGAAGTTGTGGAACTCTTTACCTAGTGAGGTCTTTCCCTACGCCTATACCAAACCTTCAAGAAAAATTCGAATGCCCATCTCCTCTCCCAACATTCCATCGCGGGCTTCACGATGTTCTTCGAACATTATAGGTTTCCCTCTTGTGTAGTCAAAGTATTAAAAAAAACATAGCATTCAATTAATAATTGTTATATTAATATGTGGCGAAAATTCTTTCGCGCGGTTATAAATCTACCTGAATAAAGTAAAGACACTGATATCAACTTCGTATGCATATCAGACTAGAACATATTAGGGTTGTTTCTTTTTCCCAGATGCTCTTTTTACCCGGATTATGTAGTATAATAATTATACGTTTCCTATTTTGTTTTAGGAAGTTAGTTAATAATATAATTACAAGTATCTATAGAAGTATAGGTACGTTGTTGAAAGCTTACATTTGCAAGGTCACCTTTTTTCATCTTTCGGGAAACGCCCATATTGGAAAAATTGAGCAGATTGCAGTAAATTTTCTTCTGCAACTTGAGATTTTCAAGCATACATTTTTCAACTCCCACGATACGTGATTGGGGAATATGAGACGATTTCAATAATCCGTATTCTGCCAGCTTACAAGTTTACCTTTTTAAACTTTCAGTAAATTTGCATTTGAAGAGTGCAAAAAGATTTCACTAATGTACCTGCATACAAGTTAACAGTGCAAACTTATATCTGCAGGTCCAAAAGTAAACCAACTTCTTAATACTTACTCCTAACTTACGAAAGAGTTTTCTAGAGGAAGTTCTCATTATCAAATGCTTTTAATCACAAGACTTAATCAACTTGTTGCAAGTTATTGAAGATTCCGTGGTTAACGGGTTATCTTCTTCATATACGGTAAAAAACGTGATAGCATTAATGACCCAGGATGTTATGGAGAAAAAAAACCTGTTATCTTTAATATTTATTATGAGTTACAAAGGATAGTAGAAAATATAGTTTCACAATATTCACCTAGCAAAATGTATCATGTCTGATCAACATAAACAAAATATACTGAAGATCTTGCAATAGATGAAGTGCATACATTCAATATATTTCACATTTATATAATATATTTTCTTAGTAATGCTTTGGTTTGTAAACAAAGCATGTCTGAACCTAGCTTTCGTCGAATGAACTTTGTCATTAATACCAAAAATCGGCAACAACTACTGCGAATTATTAGAACACAAATACTGTAGAAAGCTGGCCGAATTAGAATCGATATTTGCCATAGAATTAGTGATCTATATAAATGGTTTGTTTTGTACAATATGTGGAACAAGTACTTTCTCATAAAATTAAAATAGTTTTCATTCTCACTTACTTTAAAATGAAAACCTATCACGAAAAAAATCACTATTCTCTTGCAATAATTTGCCTAATACCACCTAAACATAAAAATTATGAAATTCAATTGATTTAAGACGATTTATGAAATTGAGATTAGAAAGTATGTGCATTTCTGCAAACTCCACATCCAAGTGCAAACTCTTCACCAGTGGGCGGATGTTTAATGTGGAGAGGACATTCTTCACCTTCTAGCTGCCTTGCTTTTGGACCTTCAATAAGGAAAATATTGTTAGTTCATATTCCATGAATGCGCTAATACACTGATACATTCCTAGATTTAAAATCAAATCGAAATTTGAATTTTTTTAGATTAATTTACAAGATAAATATACGGAAGGAGCATATTAAGTTACTCGACATGATGATGAGTCTTATCTAATCCCTATCTTGTCTATGTGTCGTCTTCAAGAATTTCTTAATTTTTAGAAACCAACGTTATGTTGTAAGAGCTGTGGCGGCTGGTGACTCTAAAATATGATGAGGCAACTGAATTACTAATAACGAATTAAAAAGCGATTGGGGAGAGGGGGGGGGGTTAGGCACTCTAGCTTTACTTGACGCCATTTTAAATATTGAATGATGTTTTAAATAAAATAACCCCGGGCAACTGCGATCAACAACTAATGTCCGTGGTTTCGTCAACTTGCCATGAAATGAAGATTTCGAATTGCTCCGCCAATTTCCTTACTCGACAAAACTACAAAAATCAATCAACGCATTTTGTATAGGTTTTGATGTGACGAAAACTAACTTAGTATCAATATCTTTCTCTGAAAAATTATGTTGATGTATTTTGCGTTTACTTTTCAAACTGATGATTTCTATAAAATGGCCTCAATTCAGAATAATTATTACTCTCATAGTACCGCGATATCAAAAATTATCTTGGTCAAGGGTGGTTGTGGAATCTAAAACGTGTGTCCATTAAATAGGAAAATTTAACCAAAACAGTTTGAGCTATTCTCAGATCTCAGCTACGCGCGTCTAACGTGCGACGTACCAAAGGGAATTTTCTCGCGACTAAAATATACACGAAGCGGGTAAAAGCTAGCGGCCCATAGACAAAAACACTTTATTACAACTGGTGCCGGTCGCACGGGGCAAGAAACGGCCCCAAATTACCAAGACCGAGGTAAAATGTATAAACTCTAACTTACGCGCAGCGAGCTCCTCGAGGCATATGTCAAAATAATTTCGTTCGTAGCTAATTACATAGGACGTCTGGCGTTCATGCAATTATGTTTTTAGATACTTCGAACCTTCTAATTTCGATAGGCCACGTGAAAATCCCGGAGTCCAAAGCGCTAAAGACTTCTGAGTGTTACAATATTCGTATAAAATTGCGAAATTTCGCACTTCTAGAAACTTCAAATTAATTATGACATAATTATTTCAAACGTAAAGTAAGACACACGTTTTAGATTCCACAACTACCCTTGACCAAGATAATTTTTGATATCCCGGTATATATTATTTAAATTTTCAATTTCAATTTGTCGTGCGCCATCTATCGCTGTGGCAGTGTTTTCTCTATGTAACATGACGAACTTTTTTACTCCACGAATTATTGAATGCCCGATTGGTTTGCTTAAAATAATCACTGCTTTACTAAAATCTTGTCAGAGTCTTCCTAAATGTCTTAGGTAAAAGTTATCTGAAGCCACATCTATTTACTAAAAAGTTAACAAACATCTGAACATTCTAGTACATTACCCAGCTCTTCACATCCTTCTTGGATATTGACGCAGATTCCTTATTTACACCGTCACCTTACTTTGATTTTTTATTTAAGTTTTATTTTAATATGTGTAACACAAATTATCAACACCGTAACAATACAAATATTTTACAATAATGATATAACATAATTTATTAAGCACTCCCTATAAGACAATCTGAAATTATTAATTTACAAGATATTTCCAGTTTTAACTAGAGATTTTTTAGAAATTATTTTATTATAACTACCACCTAGTGACCTGTTAAAAATCATAGTTTACCTCAATAATTGTTTTATGTTCTGTTTTCTAAAAGAATTTGTCTTACTATAATTTTTCCACGACTTTCTAGTTAATGATAAAATAATTTCTAAATATCTCTTTTGTTATTAAACTAAATATCTCAGAAATTAATAATTTTAGGAGTAAAGAGTGCTTGATAAAAATGAAAGCACATAAAATGTCTTTTCACTTTTTATCATAAAATATTTATTTAAAAAAATATAGAAAATCAATTCAGTTGTTGCAATATTTAAATAAAATGGCAATTTGTCACAAAACTGAACCAATATCAAAAAGTTATGCCGGGAAAAAATGTATACAAGGTTGTTCCGTTCAGAGTTTTCATAATGATTTTCATGTACAATTAGATATAACGTCTATATTGAACATCCTGTACATATGAAAATAATTTAAAAACATTCTAGTAAAAATACTGGTCTGTTTCGTTGGTAAGGGGGTAGTGACATCCGCTTTCTAAATCAAGCCCATTTTGTTTCAGGTTGGGGATACATGTAATGCTCATCTGCGTTGATTCTTTATCGCGCTCATTTAACTGGCAATACCTCGCTCGATCTGACTCAAGCTATATGCCAGGTGTTAATTTAATCGGGGCTATGGAGTAGCTTGAAAGTTCAATCGATTTCAACTGAAGTTCGGGTGGAGCCTTCTTCATTGCATTTGGCAAGGCAACATGTCCTAAATAATCTACTTCTTTTTTTATATTTTCTTTTTTGGCATTTCTCGAGTTGAATTTTAAATCTAAACTCGCGCAAGCGATCGAAGACGGCTTTTCACTTGAATAAAATTTTATTTACAACAAATGAATAAACATAATTTATTCATTTTGATATATTTAAATTATACTAATAAACGTAAAAGTAAAAATTCATCAATTTAAATAAAATCTTCAGTGAAATTATTTATAAATAAAATTTTAAAATTAAAAATTTTTACAAAAAAGCACTTAAAATTTCACCAAAAAATGCTTAAAAAGACAATTTCTTACTTAAACAAAACTTATTTACTAAGGTAATATTCATTTTTTTAAATTCTATTCAATACTAATAAAATACAATTAAATTAATTTTTTCTTGAAAATAATAAAAATAAAAAAATTGATTTCACCCAAGCGTGAGTTCATAACTGATATTAATATTGTAATGTTTAATTCTCACAATCCATTTTTTTTATATCCGTACTATCAGATTTCGAGGTCAATTATAACACCTCGTCCTCAGGTATATAAAGCATGGATTCAATATACAAAATTATTTATTATCATATTTCTTCTAAATTTAAATCAAGAAATTTATAAAATAATTTTTCATATTTTAATAATTAATAGTTTATTATTTTTTTTTCGTAAATAACTATTGATATCTTCTATAATAACGGATATATTTATTGCCGTAGACACACTAATGCCGCATCCTGTTGATAAAATCCAAATCAACGCGATCAAAAACTGATGCAATAGGTTGTTCATGATTCAATACGATTTTAACTTACCTGCGGGACAACTTGGCAGTTCGTTCTTAGCCAAATTTGTGACTCGCTGGAAATCGTCATGACACGGATTACAAAAGTGTGTAGTGCCAAAACAGAAGAAAACGGCAACGGAACAGCAATAACGACATTTATATTCGAGAAAATCGGTGCCGTGTTTCGGACACATTTGTGCCCGCGCAACATCAGAGCAGGCTCCACAAACCAATTCGGCTGGATCATAGTTTTCCCCTACTTCCGCATCACATCTGGCTTCTCCTCCATAATATGCCTATAGTACATATAAACTCAATATTATCTCATTTAATTAAACTATTCTTGAGAACTCACCTTATTGCATTTATAACAAACATAATAAGCATATCTATCCATTGCGTAAGAAGCAGGTTCGTTATAAAACCTGGCTCCAGGCAAAACTATAGCTTCAGCTTTATGCAAACCTTCATATTCTAACCGCATAAGTGCCTTTCTTTTCACGTCTTTGAATAATTCGTGGACAGGAGCTAATAATTCTGCTAAAGTGGGATGCTCCATGTCATCCTAGAACACCAAAATAGAGCATGTAGGGCGTCAAAAAAAATTTGCATTGACCAAATTAATTTTATAAAATAATTTGGTCAATGCAAATTATTTTGGCTTGGAGTTTATGTAATCCATAATATTATTAAGACCTTTCCTCGGTGATATATTGAGAAGGATATTATCCGATTTATTACCTTGCATATGGGACATTGCGAAAAAGAAAAAGTGATTCTAGGCCCTGCCCATCTCTTCATCAACACAGCTTTGCAACAGTGCAAATGGAAAACATGGCCACATCTCAACTATAAGAAATAACAAATTACAAATAATCATTACAGTTGTTGTTTTCTACGAGTCCATACTTGTATTGCTGGTGCACAAGACAATGCTTCTGTGAAGCATATCATACACATATCGTCAGCGTCTTGCCTCAAGGCGGCATCACTGGAACATCCATGCAAACATGGTAGGCATTTTACTTCATTGATAATTCCACCGCACATATGACCACAACTTAATAACTTAGTACAAGCCGTTGTCGAATATTCCTGAAAAAAATTATTGCGATTTTGCTTAGTTGACCAAGTTTAGAACATTTGATTATTGGAAATAATGAATTGAGAATGTAGACAAAATATTTGGATGAACTCAAATTTATTTTCCATATTTCCAGTTCACCGTAAATCTACATCCAACATGCTACCATTCAATTGAATATTAAATGATTCATGGAAAAATATACAATTTATCACTTTCGAAACTATTTTTATAATTTATTCTTATATATTGTAATATATGCCTTCTGCATTTTAAATTGTATTGTGATTTAATTTAATTTAGCTCATTTAATGTGATGGTATAAATGAGGTAGTGAATAAATAAGAAATTTTTCAAACGCCAACTTCATTTAGTAGAATTTATTTTAAATCCTTTTATGTTTCCATATCTATTTTATATGTTAAATATTGCTGAATTTTTAAATTTTGAATACGGGGACAAGGTAAAAACTCCCTGAAAAATTATTCATTTGGTCACAGCTTATTTTATACCTAAACATAATCTCCTTGTAGTCCGATACACTTCACTCAACGTTTTTCTAATTTTTCGTTCCCTTTCAAATAATACGATTTCCGCAATCCTTCAAAATTCGTTTGCTTCAGCGATGACCTCATCAATGGAGCCCAATCTATTTCCGCCAAGTCATTTCTTCGAGTTTGGGAATAGATAAATAAGGCAGAGGGCCAAATTTGGAGAATATGGTGGATGATGAACCAATTCGTAGCGCAATTCATGCATTTTTGCCATTACGACTACGGATCTGTGCGCCGGTGAGTTGTCCTGGTGGAAGAGCACTTTTTTCTTTGCCAAATGCGGCCACTTTCGCTTCAAATGCAACGATTATATAATGATGGCTATTAATACATGAGCACGAGGTAAGTTACGACACAAGCCGTTTGGCGAATGTCGTAAATCTTGTGCGAGTGTATTAATAGCCATTATTTGATCGTTGCAACAGCTCTGCATAATATACGCCGGTGAATGTTTTGCCCTTTACAAGGTAATCGATATGGAAGATACCTTGTGCATCCCAAAAAACTGTCGCCGAACGTCCAATATCATACAATGGATTTTATCGACGATTTCTGGAGTGGTAACCTCAATTGGACGACCAGTACGTTCGGCTTCCGAACGTGAATCGTTCCAATCGATGGTGAAGAGTCCCCATAATGTTTAACAAGCGATGCTTTGCGTAATGTTTCTTCCACTCAAGAAATAATGTTTGATGAAGAAGAGCATTTCACTTTTTTCCATTTTTACAAAAATCTTCAAGGTTGCTTTTGCTTTCGATGGGTGTCAAAATAGAACTGAATGACATATCAGTTTGAAATTTTTTATGCGTTCTAGTTGGTACATCACAAATGTCATATGAGATTTTCGATTGTGGCGCCATCTGTTTATTTTTCAGGGACTTTTCACCTTGTTCTCGTAGTAGCTTAGCTAATTTGAAAATTCTTGGCTTCTAGATGGATTCCGCATCACAATAGAACGACTTGATGCCAACCATTAAAGGTGGCATCTTCAGGGCAGACTTGAGGAGTTGCAGCTCGAACCTTGAAGTTGTCAACTGTAATGGTTGGCGACATGTCAGGATCAAGTCGTGCTATTGTAACGCTATCGTATTATCATAACTGACGCATTATTTAAAATATCAAATCAATCATGCAAAAATGAACATTTCATATAGCAAAATAATAGTCAACTTTTTTCTCTCCAAGGAAATAAATATGAATAGTTTGGGAAATATAAAGAATCGAGAGTATAATAATTCATACCTGGCATTCATGATCTGCACAAACATTACCAATAGCCAATAAGCCAGAGTTACCAGTAGTTCCACAAAATCTACACACACCACTGGTACCAGCTCCTTTAGTTCTAGTACCACCGTCTCTATATTCTATTAGCGCTTTCAGTGTCCTCGCGTCAGCTAAGGCCAACAACCAAAAGAGTTTTGTACGTCCACATCCTTCATGTAATTCCACCTTTATTGCTTCTTCTTCCTCTTTGCAAACCTTCAGGACAAAGACCAAACTAACATTCGTTAGAAAACATTACACCAATAGAATTAAACTATAAAATTATCTACTGTTCACTTATAGTAAGGATGATTTTTTAATCGAGGAATAAAGATGTTTGAACAAGTTAGCGCAAACGGAAAAAATTACTTCCAGCAATTATAAAAAATAACTAACCTGTCTCTGATGATTTCTCGTTTTCCTATGGAGATGTAGAATGCGATCACAATCTGCACATAAGTTGCCACAAACGTTGCACTGTACAACTGCATTGGTCTCACCATCATCATGGTTTGTACACGTTGGTCTCGGTGGCGCGGGCTGTCCTTCGGTATTGCTCCATTGTCCTACAAAAGTAGGCGTTTTATATTTTTTTATATGCTTTAGACTATACGAGAGGAAAACCTATAATTTTTCGAAGAACATCGTGTGAGTCAACGGCCGAAATTTGGGAGAGGAAATGGGCATTGCAATTTTTCTTGAATGTTTGGAGGTCGGTATAAGGATCTTTGCCTAGTGAGGGCAAAGAGTTCCACAACTTCACAATTCGATAGAAAAATGAAGTCTGGTAGGAAAAAGTTCGGCAGAGCTTGAAAAGTTTTGTTTACAATGCACTTATTTTCAATACGGTGAGCAATATTTTGCACAAATATTCGGCACAGCAATGGGATCACCTATTTATTTTATTGAGGAAACATTTTTATCATGATTCAATTTAGGAAAATTCATGATAACGCATATGTAGAAGGATCATTTACTCGCTGATAAACAAAGAACATTTAATTTATTCGTGCCTAAATCTAGACGATTTTCTGAAAGGACTTCAATTAGAACATACCTGAAGATAATCTCTCCACATGCTCTTTATCCAAAACACACAACGACGCTAACGCTAACCACAACGTGGGTGTTCTTAGACATGTTGTGGGAATTCTTTGATCTTCACTGAGATGCGTCAAGTGAAGAATATTCTCCGCTATGGCACCTTTGGTGATTTTCTTCCAACTTTCAGATAGTTTCCCCTGATAACACATCAAATCTCGATAAACATAATAAAATTCGGACAATTTCAACTTACCGCAGCCATGTCCTTTATCAAATTAACAATAACTTCTACCAGTTTCCGATTCACACATCCTCGTAGCCACCATCGTGTGCCTAAGTAATCTTTGGGATGAATCGACGTAGCCAAGGTTACAGTGTTTATTTCCTTGAAGCCGCTTCCACTTCCTGTTTTTCCTTTTACCTTAACTTGTACCGTCAACGCTTTTGCGATGACACTCAAGAATACATCCAAAATACCCGGCCTACAAAAAGATGAAGAATCAGACCAAACTAACTTTGTTTAAGTAATTAAAAAGTAGCATATTTAAGTAAAATCTAACATATAGTGTTTTATTAACGTGATAAACTTTAAATTGGAATACACTCATATATAGTTCATTTACGTTAAGAATGATGTGACGTCATGGATCAAGGTCAGCCATTGTTGTCAGATTGGGCAGATTTGATTCAATAAACTGTTTACAAACAAAATTGAGTTTTTTACTCATTATACTAAATGAGCAAATTATTTATAATCTTAAACGCAATCACCAAATGTTTGAAAAAAATAAAGTAAGTACCTAACTTACATATTGCGTCTATTCCCACCGGAAAAATTTAGGTGAATATGAAATTTCGCCATTTTAAATAGAGATTTTGATTAATAAAGATTTTTGAGCATACCAATTTGATTCAGTCAAATTCACTATAGAAATAGATAGGCAGCTTTTTTTCCTTGATATTACCGTTATAAAAGGTGGTTATCACTTGGAAAGCAACCAAATCAGACTAGCATCAAATAGTTCAATAAAATTCGAAAGTTTCCCTTATCATCCTTCAGCAATTAATAAATTCCATAATTTGTTTTCTAAATTTGCAATACAACACACAGAACACGGAATTTTAGAAATAATGTCGTATTTTTCAACGGATTCGTAAGCTACTCCTAAAATCCCTTGTACATAAATTTCAAGCAATTCGGTTGAAAACTCAGCGAGATACAAAATAGGGATGCTATCAACCCCTGTAACAATTACAGCGGGTGCGACCGACACAATCTTCACTATGACATTTTTAATTAATCAAAAAATGAAGCGAATGCAGAATCGATCAATATAATAAAAAAACAAGAGGTTTGTGTCATTTTATGCATTCATTTCCTCTATTATTAATGAGCTTAATTTCAATTACACATAGTGTTAGTAAAATATCAAAGAGATCCATTAGAAGACAGGTTTTTTTACATTAAAAAATAAATGAGGTGCGACTAAGGACTCACTTCACGTCTGGCAACCCCGTTTAAACAGGAAGTCCTTATACATGGTGGTCCAACACCTATACGACACGGTCAGAATCAACCCAAAAATCTAAGAAAGTATTAGAGTTAGGTATAGGATACCCAGATACATATCGATAGACATTTAAAAAATCTATTTCATGTTGTTAGATGTAGGGCGTTCCGTTTAAAATAAACACCTTTCAATTTGACTATACTTTAATTAAATTTTTTACCACCCTGTATAACTTTTTTATCGAATAAGTATTTTTTTGTAATTTGCCTCCATTTTGATTTTCTAATGGACCCATTAACGAACGCAACGTCATCACTCGCCGTGTTTTAATATCCAAAAAAGCACGGAACTTTTTACGAAAATTTTTAGGTTGGCGAGCTTGATGCGGAATTATCTTGTCATCATTATGTCAGTTTAAATGACAGTGCCGAGCGTCTACAACTCAAGAAAGCGATCACAGAACCACTAAATCAAATTTTCACTTTCAAAATTAAGATGTTACCAACCACCATAAAAATCCCTAAATGGACTAAATTGAACATTTTTGTTTAAAAACGGCATAAAAAAGGCAAATTACAAAAAATAGTATAAACAACTCGTTTCCTAAGACCTTGAAGCACTCATTCTTTAAAAAAACTCGTGGCTTCGCCACTCGTTTTTTAAACTTGAATTCGTGCTTTAAGACGAGTCTTAGGAAACTCGTTCTTTAATATACTATTCTTTATAGCTCCAGACATTACTCTTGTGACGAGGCATAACACTTGATACGTCACATAAATCAATCAATTTATAATTTTTTAAAATGATTTTTCGTTTGAGAGACCGTGTCGTAAATATTAGACCATTCTGTATTTGTCCCAAAAACAAATAAAACCTTTGTTTCCTTGTCGGTATTGCAGCATTGTGCCGTAACGTAAGTATAGCCTCTGTCTTGTGACGTCACGATCATGCGCGCAGGCCTTGTGTTATTGATAATGTCAATCTTTCGTGAAAAGGACAATGATTTTTTTTAACAAAGCACTATTTGCAGTCGTTGCTCTGACGTTAATCTTTGCCATGATTAAATGGCAAACATTACTAAATGAAAATAAACTTAAAGCTGTGAAACAACTAGTGTCAGAGCTCTGTCGATCATAAGTTCTATCCCGTCTAAAAAACACCCTTTATATCGTACATATTGCAACAATGATAATATTTTCATCAAAACATTACCGATGAATATCGAATTCCTTAGCTCCAAGACTTTTATTCGGTACGGAAACTATGTTAAAATCTTTCGGTGGTAAACTGGAAACGCCCATAACTTTTGCGAAAGCGTCCGGAGTAATTTCGGGTAACATTCTTCTCAGCAACGAAGTAACCTGAAAATTGATCCGAAAAATGGAGCATTTATTACCAGGACAAGTCACTGTCTTACTGATAGAGCTTACCTGTCTTTGAACACGCGCGCTTCCCGTATGCAGCAAATTCAACAAATCGCCCAACAGTCCTCCTTGATGTGAAAGATAAGCTCTACCGACGGAACTTCCAGATAATGCAAGAACCATGGACAACATCTCGAAACAATAGGTATCCGAATTCTTAGCGACATCTTGGCTGTGTCCGCTATTAGATAGACTCATTGGTGAACAAAGTAGTAACTCCCATTCGTAATGTACTCTTTCCGTTTCCTTACGAATCGCTTGTACAATGTGTACTATCACCTAAAAAAGACATAACATTGATTCATTTTCATAAATCAAATAAAAAAGATATGAAATATCATTCACCTGTTTTTGTAAATGCGTCAGTTTACTCCTACTGAACAATATTCCAACCATATGTTCACGTAAGTCATTACTTTCTTCGAGCGGGTCAATATTTTCATTCGATGACATGATATTATTATCAGACATGTTGGCTTTTTGTCCATCCTCGCCTTGTATAAGTTTGCCGAAAACTTGCGACGTTATTAAACGGAATACTCTCAAAGTTTCCGCTTCGCAGTTTCGTTGTTGTATCGTCGTCGCATTGTATTGCTTGCTTAATTTCAATGATTCCGACTCGACTTTGCCTAGGAGTCTCAATTGTCTTACTCGGACTGAATTATCGGGTCCCTTCAATTCTAATCGCACTACATTATCAGTGGGATCTGCAATTATAGTTAAATTCTTGGTGAATAGCAATTTAGTTTTAACCATTTAGTTTTAACCATCAAAATGGTTTGTGTAGAAAGAAAGTCTGTGTGAAAAAGTCATATGTACAATCGTGCCATGTAAGATGGGATCCATCCCAATGAACTTACTTTCGATGTAATATTAAGGGCGCATACTCTTTTGCTTGCTAATCATAACAGCAGCCTTACCTAAAAGATATGCATAAGTCTGGTTTTGTTTACGTACAGTTTTGGTGATGAACGGATAGTACTAGGGCAAGGTGAAAAGTCCCTGAAAAATAAAACAGATGGCGCCACAATCGAAAATTCCATGGGACATTTGTGATTAACCATCTTCAACTAGATCGCATTAAAATTTTCAGACTGATACGTCATTCAGTTCTGTTTTAACATCCATCGAAAGCAAGCCACCTTGAAGATTTTTGTGAACATGGAAAAAACTCGCACAAGATTTACGACAATCGCCAAACGGCTTGTGTCGTAACTTACCTCGTGCTCATATATTAATAGCCATCATTATATGATCGTTACATAATATACTATTAACTACAACTATCGAATAATACATTCATTAAATATACGATTTACGTCTGCCAATGGTATTCGTTACTGTTACGAACTAAATAATGACAGTACGATTGAATAATATCATTATTCAGTCGTTGTGTCAAATTAAGTCGTACGCTTTGAGGGGTGGATGTCGTTTGTTCTAAGTAATTTTGTTCGAATTCTACTAAATGTAGGTTAAGGTTATTCCAAAAGGCGGTTTTTCTGGCGGAGATGATTGAATAGTGGCTTCATCGCCCTACTCATTCCAGTGACGAGCTGACGAGAGAGCGAAACAACAGTCTAGGACTTATAGACGTGGAGTCATCGATCAATCTATAGAAACCTTAACTCTGTCTATAGGAAAATAAATTTAGTCAACACGTTTCGGATGATGTTCATATAAATTTAAATATATAAACTTCGCCGACGAAACTCGTCAGTTATCATTAAAATAAAGTTTCCAGTTTTGTAAAGGAAATATTCAAGTCAATGTAAAACTGAAGCAAGTATTTTGAATAGGCTACAATATCTACCAATTCAAGCAGTCGTTAGAAGTAAAAAACTTACCTGGGATAGGACAATTAACCCATCCTCCTAAAAGTCTTGTTTCTACTTCAACATTTCGCATCTTAACTAACTCATCGGTATTCGGACCGGAGAAAAATGTAATGCTAGACACTTTATTCTAGAAATTAAATTAATTTCATAATTGATTATATGTTGGGAATAAACTAATGTACACTTACTCCTAAATCTCTACAATTATCTATATGAACACATATTAACGATGGATGATGGCCGTGACCACAAATTATAGTTAAGCTTTTGGTTTTATTTCGATCTTCATCGCCAGATTCCCAAAACGTTTCTGTCGAATTATCGGTTAGACTACCGACCATAGCTTGTCGGCTCGACGCTTTGATTTCGATGGCATGTGTCAAGTCTTTCAAACTTTCAACTGAACATGTTTCCTGCATCAATGCACTTTGATGACTTTCGTGCATAGATACCATACAGTCTTCTAATTCTTCACTTCTCGATAGAATTTTGCTAATATTACTGAACACCTACAAAAATAATGCGTACTAAAAGATTTGCATGTTTTTATCAACGCATTGGTGATGCAACAACTTTAATTTAATATATCATTATATTGACATTACTTTTATTAACTGTTTGTTAAATGAGTGATTCGACCCTAAGCCTTTTTTAATCTCTGAAAGTACATATCATGTTGCAAATGTCCAAAAAAATTACTTACTTGAGATCTGTGAAGGAAAGAATGATCAGTGGCTGCAAATCTTAGTCCCCAACAACGCACAGCAATTTGTTGCAGAGAAGATCCCATCGGTAAAAGTACCATAAGATCTGCTATTGTCTGCAGTAAGGCATGAAATGTACTGGGTAAAGGATGGACGGCCTCACCGGCTATTGTTATATCAGAAAGTGGATGCTCACATACATTCAAGTCCTTTAAAATAAAATAAGTAACAATTTAGTAAAGTGAACTATTCAAACCTTTTTCAATATACTGTAGTATAGGAATCTTCCATCCCTATACGAGATTACCTAAAATCCCCAAATCATAGAATGCGACCTTATTTCTATTAGTAATGTTATTAAGCATATGTTGATAACTCATAACTGACCCACAAACAATATGTTTACTGTTACATATTGTTTAGAACAAGCAAACCTTGACATAGAGAGCAGGGTATCTCGAGGTAGTTATTGATGAATCGATGTATATGCTAAGACTAGACTAACTAGGACATAATAACAATAACATCACATTACATTATTATGTATATCATAAGTAGAGAATAAGCAAATCAATTGTAATCAAGAATCATCGTGTACATTAGTATTTGTACTGTTATTATTTCGTAGAGCAAGACATTAAGTCCGTATTGACGTCGAGCTCTACGTTAAGTAAAGTGTAACTCTTTTTATAAGTGTGTGTTTCTATTCCTATGCCTCCACCAGGACCACGGGTCAGCTTAGGGCAAACCGCCCGACTTTAAGAGCTGATCCCCACAATGCTATCATAATCTTTCTAAAAAATTGTTTACAAATAACAGAGATGACCATTCACAATAAATATAATACGAGTTTCTTTAAACTGAATGATCTTTAAATAAATCAAGTTGAATCAAATTATATCTGATGATCTATAGTTTTATTAACTTTGGAAAAAGTTTAAATACCTGTTCATCTATTTTCTTCCTCGGCCTATTATCATCATCCGTTTCCATTTCTAGTTCCGACGGGGTCAAAGACGTGACAAACCACCAGAGCAAATCGTGCAGACATAATGGATGTGTGACAGACTTCAATAACCAATTTAAAGCCTGCATGGCATAAACTCGGCACATTGCTTTCCTAAACAAATTTTACTATGGTAATTTCTGGGTTTCTACTATGTTGTAAAATATAATTTGGTGAAAGATTCAAGTAGCTACACATGCCCACATAAAGAGACACTTTCAGGATATAGAACTGGGAGGTGGGGAAGTCACAGGAGGCCTGGGGTTCGTCCATCTATATTTCCCTAGTTACTACCTACCTCAAAGCTTGTTTCATCGCCAATTTCAACGACTCCAAATCGTGCTGTTGCAACAGAAATTGCATCACCGGCCTTTGCAGAAGAATGAGAGTGTCTTCACTGTCGGCATTATTCACGTCTCTCTTAACGATAGTCGATGAAGTATCCATACTAGGGATCAAACGTTGGAGGGCGTAGGAAGGATTACACAGCAACGAAGAGCCACCTTCTGAAAAATCTTCAAGTGTAAGGATTCAATATAAGATTGATCTAGCTAGGTATCAAATCTAACAAAACAGTTTGAATAACGGAAATTAAATTGAAAGTAGCTCGCCGAATTCATTTGTACATTTTCTTCTAAACATTTATATCCTGAACAATAATATATTATTTATATAGCGATCTTCTGCGATAAAGGTTGGATTTTTATTATTCAAAGTATATCTTTATGAGTATCAAATAAGAGGGCTCGATGTTTGGATTATGAATTTCATGATTTTGAGTGATAAAATCCAATATGGCAAATATAAATAGAAAAATGTAAATTTTATCTTAAATGTAAATGAAAAAACTTGACGTAGAGAGTAAAAATTTCACGATTTTTCGTGAAAAATTCAATATGGCGGATTCAAATGAAAAAACGTCAATTCCATGTTAATTATAGCTTCATATGTATTAAATGAAAGGGTTCAGTGAGTGGAGTTGGAATTTCCCAAAAGAAAAATTTAATATAAAAACAAAAATGATAAAACGTCAATTCTGTCTAAACTAGTTTGATAGATATCAAATGAAAGGGCTCAACTTGTTAGAGTATGATTAATTCATGAATAATAATGAAGGTTAACAAGAAATTACCATTGGATGATTCACTACTGCTGTTATTCCTTTTCCTCATCATTATAATACGTCCATCCAATCCAGTTTTACACCAAGGGATTCCATTAGTACCCATGGATATGGATCTATGGAATCTCATTCCCTTGCCACCGTCAATATCGTCAGATACAGACACCTCTGACAATGGCTGCAATAATAATAATCATGACACTATATATCTTAAATCATTGTTCAGCATTAGCTTAAGCTGTTCCTTTGTAATTTCTGAAGTAGGTTCGAAAAATTCTAAAGTCTATACAACCTGCATTGTCTGCGTCAGAACCACCGAAGATAGCTATCGTGTTGCCTAAATATTAATTTAAAAAAAGTCCTAGAACAAAAATTCCTTAACCTTAGTATTTTTCATCGGATTTTAAACAACTTTGTCGGGATGTTCGTCACGATAACTCATATTCTTATCATATTCAAGTTTTGACAAAAAAACGTTTGCTGTTCGCTGAGGAACCCTATTGGTTCAAGGGAAATCATTCAATAAACACACCCTTTTCTGAAGGGCTAACAATTAAAAAAAAACATTACTCCCAAAGTATACATTGAATCGATTCAAATCTTTTACAGTAAATTTAACTTAATTTAAAACTGTTATGACACACATTTCTACAAATCGTTCAACAATAACAGCAACCAAAATAATTATTGAACTAAACTTGAATTTACACCGTACTTGAACTGTTTATTACAAATGGCGATATGGTCTAGGGGCTTGGTCACTCTACTCCCACTGAACCGACTCGGTTTCGACTCCCAGAAACAGAAAATTAGTTTTTGTACAATTTCTTACAAACATTATTAATTTGAATATTATTTAGTTGTTTAGTTATTAATTTGCATATTATTTAGTTTAGTTACACAAATGCGAAGAGTATCTTATAGAATGTAAAACAATTATATAAAAATCAGTACCCAAATCAAATAATTTGAGTAAGCTTTGCCATTTATACTATTTACCTATTCTCCCAACGGCAACACATTTCTAGAAATAGCATTTAGTGTAAACCATATACTTCACAGGCAAAATGTGTTTCGGCACGAAAAAATAAAATCTAATGAGGCACGTGATGGTTTGTAAGTAATATAATTAAAAAAAAATAAAAATTCAATCCGATATTTTCCACTATAACATAATGCTGAAATTAGGAATAATATTTGGTGCAAAGAATTAGCATCGAAAAACTATAAAAATATAAAACAGACTATTGTTATTCGTTGGCTAATTGTGTGTTTCATCGATTGTTTTCATTAACTTACTCTTGGTCTCATACCAGCTACATAATCCTCTTGCATACTCTGCTTACGTAACATTTCTTCATAAAAAACGGGGTCATCTTTGACCAAATTGGCTCCTAAAGCTTGAAGACATTGAAATGGTGGCATAGGATTGAAGGGACCCGCGCAATCGGGAGGAGAATTGTTTTCGGAAACTGATGGCATGATGCTCGTTGAAGATCTTCTTTGAGGAGTCATATTTATCTCAGAGGAACTGGCCAAGTCCAGTAGAAACATGGCGTTGTTCTTCATGATAATGTGAGGATCCAAGCCCGGTGCGAGGGACGGCGATGTTAACGGCTTCACGCAGATTGTTTTCCGCCTTTGGAAATTTTTACTTCTATTGCTCATTTGTTTACCGCCTCTATTCGTTTTCACGTACTTCTCACGACATGTTTCGCACAGTAAGTACCAAGAACTACCAGCTGAAAAAAAATTGAATTGGCACCAGAAAAGCACACTACAAATTTCTTAGTTGAGATACCAAGCAAGTTCCCAATTTGATTTCATACTTTCAAAAATTAATATAAAGCGTCAGATAGATCAGATTGTACTCACGAACTCCCCCATCTCCACAGTTTCCTGCCCAGCCAAGACAATAGTTTCCACCCGAATTGTATCCTTTTCCTCCTGCATGCTGTCCACACCCAGTATGTACCTGATGCATATGGTAAGTTACCGGATGAGGAAAACTTTCTCCGCAAAGTTCACAAACGGTATCTGTTCCCACCGTGTGCATGTAGCTGGACAATCCGATGTCTTCTGCAAAATTTTATATCATATAGGAGATGCCTTGAAGGGTGACGTTAAGTTATGAAACAATCATTCGAAAAGTTAGAACAACTTATATTATCTAAATGTTAATTAAATTTAATTTTTGAACCACCTGAGTGGCTTCTGGAGTTGTCTATATAGAGTGCAACTAACAAAGTATGTGTGTGTCTAATAACCATTCTCTCACTAGTTATCACAAACCCACCCACACAAATACCACCGTACACACTTCTTTACACCCGCAATCACACAAGTTAGTAACATAACTCTGGTACATAGGTTAGTTTATATATCATTCAGCAAAGGTAACTTTCATTTAAAATTAAACAGAAGCGTGGTATGGCTAAAAATAATAATGTCAACATAATAAATAAAATACTTGATAAAAACCCTAAAGCCCTAAACCTAATTTATCCAGATTAATAATGTCAAATCTAATTTCTCAATCAATATCTAAATTTCTGAAGAACTAGAATAAAAAAGTCGGCTCTAAAACAACAATTAATCTATGTTCATATAATAATTTAAAATCGAAAAAAAGATAAATTAGATCAGGAGTTTATAGGGCGAGGTGTGATGACTGTGAAGCCTTGTACATAGGACAAACTGGACGTAGTTTCAGTGTAAGGTACTACGGAGCAGTGGCGGCTCCTCGAAGGAGGCTAAGGAGGCTCAGCCTCCTCACCAATTTATCTTAATGATCATACTCCATTTTATTTCCTGTTTCTCTGATAATTCTTTAAATTTTACAATTAATTCCCAGTGGCCAGAGGCTAGATTCTCTATATATCTCAAACGCTAAATACGTGTGGTCAACACAGTTGCCGTTTTTCCAACCAGTCCAATTGTCAAATAGGGTAAAACAGCGGATATGGAAACACTCTCTGTAGGCTAGCTTCTCGTTCGCACTCGGTCGGTCGTATGAAATACGATTACTTGCTGCCGTTGCGAGGCTGCGTTGCGACACGTGCTCCGTCAGTTATTGTTTTTGTTTCGCGACGCGAACTAAGGTTAAGTTATAATTTATCTGTTCGGTGAATTATTAGTTGGTGACTTCTTAGAAAATCCATTTAGTGGATTAACATATGACAGAAGAGTATTTTTTTCTTAATAAACGGCCTTTACCGGATTTGAGAGGATTAGTAATGTCAGGTAAGACATTGAAAAGAGTTTCCCAATACACTTTTAGATAACTTAGTTCTAAAATATAAATTTTTTGATAAAATAACACTGCACAATGAATTATGCGTTATATACTCGGATAAAGATATTTTAGGCCAGTACGACAGTCACGACGATATGATAAAATATATGATAGACAATGATTTGCAATAAGTTTTACCTCAGTTTTATAAACTACTTTGTTTGACAGTCACCATTCCTGTCACGTCGGCATCGGTGGAGAGATCATTTTCTACTCTCAAACGAATTAAAACTTACATGCGAAATACAATGGACCAAAATCGTTTATACAATGTTAGTTTGATATCTATTGAAAAAGATTTAGTAAAACACTTAAAACAAAGTGATACATTTTATGATAATATTATTGATCATTTTTCGCAAACTAAAGACCGTAGAATTCCGTTAATATATAAAAAAAGTTAATAAAATTAATAAAAAAAAACAAAATATGAAAAATTTCAAAAAAAAAGAAAAAATATCAAAAATCCAAAAAGAAATAAAAACAAAAAACGAACAAAAAATTTTTATGCCAAGAGAAACTCTGCACCTCCACGTTGGTTCTTGCTGGGTAACAATTAATTTTGTCACTGAAGTAGCTGGTACGGTCGCTGTGCAAAAGTTAAATTAATTGGCTGAGTATAGTATATTAAAAAAAAAACGCTTTATGTCCAGCCTCTTCTCTTAAAAAGTTCACGAGCCGTCACTGCTACGGAGATTTGAGAAGTTACAGGCTCAAAACAGAGGCGACTCCCCCTTTTTTTTTGGAACAATCACAATTTCACCCTCAATCCTGATATTTTAAATATTCAGGAAAAAGAACATACACTCAATATTCTAGAACTAATAGAAATTTAAAACATTAAGAAAATAATAGTACCATAATATTAAATGACGATACATCTAATTCATCACTAGTCTACAATTTTGTAAATACCCCCATCCCTAGATTTGAACCACATTCGGATTCATTTCTAATATTTAGAAACAATTTTACATTCAGCTTTAGTTGATAAATTCAAACTTTTGAGTTTTCAGCATTAATTATAAATTTGATGTTGTTTTTTGCGCGTAAATTTGAATTTTATTCTCGAACTTTAGTCTACAGTTGTAATTCGTTAAGGTAAAATTTCCAAAATGTTCTTTTCTTACCAAATAACTAACCAGTCATGATATGTACTCTTGAATTTAACGAAGTCTATACAGGCTGGTTAGTACAACATAAAATCAAAAACCGCATACTATTTAGACTTCGTGTTAGGGAGTAGATACAGCGTAAAAGATGACGTCGTGCACAAGAAAATCTATAGTTACCGTACAGTTTTCCATTAGGTCGGTAGTAAATATTCCGAAACTAAATATTTAGTCATAGTCCACATGCATGCTCATCCAGGATAGTTCTATGTGAAAAATTTACGTAATATTACATCTCAGGAAACGCCATAAGTCCATATATGCATGCTGATGCAGCAGATGCTTGCGGAAACAATGTAGAAGACTTTGTCGGCACTTTTGTTGTTCGTTGTCGGCTTTTAGAGTGAATATTCGCGCACCGAGTGTATATTGTGCGGTGGGGGTATAGTGGAAACAATACTCTCACAATAATGTGACGCCACGGGAACCACCGGCGACCACATGTAATCACGCAATACTACATAGATACAAGTGGTTGATTAGTTCGCAATTGACGTAAGCACTGATTGATCAATTCTGGAAGTATATTCAAATTTTAATCGACTATGGAATAAGTTAATAGTTCAAAGTTAGAAGTGTATTCTCGTTTTTATCATTTAAAACACTTTTTCTTAATGCAATTATGGAATTCGTCGAATCCAAATTGATCAAATAAATAAATATTAAAATGCTTAATATTTATTTATTTGATCAAGTTGGTTTTGGCTTGATTACTATGGACCAGAAAGTAAATAATTAAATAAAAAAACTTAATTTTGCTTTACCCAAATAATTCCTTGGAGTAAATTTCTTTTTTCTCCCCTTCTTACTCTCCTTCTCGATCGTACAATTTTTGTCCCTAGAATCATTCTTCGAATTATTACACATTTCACTTCTCTTAGTTTTATTTTGCATTGGACTGGCAACGATCATTTGCTGAGTGATAGCTTGAAAGCAATTGGTCGATAGTTCTTCCCATAGAAAAACCAGCGATTTCAACGCAGGCGGTAACACAGATATCGTTTGGAACGTGTAACCACTTTCGTTGGCCGACTTTTCACTCGATTCTTCTTTTATAATAGCGCTAGACATTTTCTTCGATCTGTTCCTGTTAGCGCTTGCATTAGCCGCAGATCTGGTGAGCGATTCTAGAGTGGACGGTTGAATATGAAGATAGTTACCCGCGTTGCTCACTTCCACGGAATGTCTTTGTCTGGCGCGTTCTTCTTTGGTGAGTTCCTGTTTTCTTCTATCGAGCGCTGCTTCGAAATGCCGCGTTACCACTAACGCACCTTGCTTTGGAAGAGTCGGATGGAATTTGAGAAAAGACGCGCACGCCATTGCGTCGTGTACAATTCCTAAAAAAAGATATTTTCATCCTAAAAACCAAAAAAATTCAAGTTTCTTACCCTCGTGCCACAAAAATGCAGCGAACACAGCTCTCAAAGATTCAGCAACTGACGGGCTCAAGGCCAGCTTGGCTTGTTCTGTGCCCGTGTAATTAACCTTGGACGTAGCAGGTAGTTGTGGAAGTTTCGCTGGAGATATCGCTCTTTTAGGTCGAACTTTGCCCGCAGGTCTGTCTTTTCGAGATAATTTCGGCGAAACTCTTTCGTCTTTACTGGTAGTGCCGATGGAAAAATGTCCTCTGATCGGTGGATTGCTCACATTATCGGGTGACGTTTGCGTGCCAGTCTGTGTCAATTTCTTGCAGCCCTGATCGGAATCCTGCAAGCAACTCGTCAAGTCTGGCGATATTTATTTGAAGAGAGAGTATACTTACACTGCCCCCTGATTCTTTTTTATTCGGAGTTATCGGGGGACTATTTTCAGATCGAGTATGAAAAGAACTGCCGCTCGGACTCAACGAGAGATCCCTGTTTTGAGTTGCTTGGCTTGGAGATTGACTCAAATCTCTGGTCAAGCTACTTATGAAAGCACTAGTATCAGACTGAGTGGAACCTCTTCTAACTGTTACACCTGCAACTAAGGAGTCTGCATTCGTGGTGTTCTAAATACAACAATAAGCAATATTCATCGTGCACGCAACATGGAGAATGTACGAGGGCAAGGTGAAAAGTCCCTGAGAAATAAAACAGATGGCACCACAATCGAAAATCCCATGTGATATTTTGTACCATCTTTAATTAGAACGCATTAAAATTTTCAGACTGATGTCATTCAGTTCCTCACTATCGATTGGAACGATTCACAAGTGGTTTACTGATTTTCGTTCTGGTAGTATGACCACAACGGAAGCCGAACGTTCTGGTTGTCCAACTGAGGTTACAACGCCAGAAATCGTCGATAAAATCCATGGTTTAATGTTGGACGATCGGCGAGTTAAAGTGCATGACATTGCTGAGGCTATGGGCATCTCAACCGAATGGGTTGAATATGAGAAAGCTATCTGCCAAACGGGTGCCGCATAGGCTCTCTGTTGACAATAAGCGCGACTGTGTGACAATTTCAAAAGAATGTTTGGCGATGTTCAAGCGAGATAAGAAAAACTTTTTGAGCAGTTTCGTAACCGTCGACGAAACATGGATTCCTCACAACACACCAGAAACCAAAGAACAGTCGAAACAGTGGACTTGTCCTGGCGAATCGAAACCGAAAAAGACTAAAGTGTGTTTATCGGCCAACAAAGTCATGGGGACAGTTTTTTGGGATGCACACGGTATCGTCCATATCGATTATATTGAAAAGGGCAAAACGATCACCAGTGTATATTATGCAGAGCTGATTTGAAGCGAAAGCGACCGCTTTTGGCAAAGAAAAAGTGCTCTTACACCAAGAAAACTCAACGACGTACAGGTCCGCAGTCCAAATAGCAAAATTGCATGATTTGCGCTACGAATTGGTTCATCATCCACCATATTCTCCAGATTTGGCCTCCTGCGATTTTTATTAATTTCCAAACTTGAAGAAATGGCTCGGCGGAAAGAGATTTGGCTTTTGCCGGAATCGCACGTATCATTTGGAAGGGATTGAAAAATTAGAAAATTTTGGACGAAGTGTATCGGGCTTCACGGAGATTACGTTGAGAAATAAAATAAGTTTTGACCAAATATATCATTTCTTGTTTAATTTTTCAGGGATTTTCCACCTTACCCTAGTTATTACTTACTCAAAGGTGAGATTCCAACACTTTTTGGGGATCCAAAAGCTTGTGGACTGCTACTGGAACTGTCTACAATATTAGGTCATATTACATTAAAACTACCCTACTAGAGTGCAGTAGTAAGAGATGTGGGCAAGAACCTGATCTAATTCTATCAACAAGTTACAATGCTACATAAATTATGGTTGAGTGGAATAATAGGAAGAGATCGTCTAAAATACCAAGCAACGACAGTTAGTAATATGTATCAATAATGTCCCAAATTGGTATGAATTGGTACAACGGAAACTAAAATTCGAATTTTTGTTGATAGTTTGAAGTCTCTAATAGATAGACTATCAAATCCCCATTTCAAAATTCTGGCCAAATATTCATTCATTGCATCGACCTGTCTCTGTGTTGCTCCTCTGGCTTTATTAGATGATACGGGCTCTAGGTGAGCATACGGTATAAAAGTCGTCGGGAAAAAAGAGCCCTTCTAACAGATCGTTGATATGGAGCAGAAAGTTGGTGCCAAGACAGGTCCCTGTGGAACACCAGCATTGGTAGCCATAATACTGGAGGATCCTCCGTCAATCACATGGAGTGACCTACCTGAGTGAAAACTCGATAGTAAGCGACTAAGTTGAGGCAGCAAATCATATAACGGAAGTTTCCTTGCAACTTTCCAACAAAGTCACCCACAGGGTAAAATAGAATTAATTTATGTTTGAATACTCGCGCTCATGACAAATTTTTTCTGACAAAAACGTTTTACAGGAGAAACTAAAAATTATGATTATTTTTGAGTATTCCTCAACGGGAATAAATTTATGATTTATTGCTTGGTGTTATATTTCAAGTAAAGTTGAATAGGTTTGAGAAGTTATCACACACCTACTCCAATAATAATACCATACAACTATTTGGAATCTAAAGTCCGGGTTGACAGTGAAATTCTTTGTAAAAAGTTGGGTAGACAGCGTTTTCACCAATCCCAAAATATATCTAAATATAGAGATGCAGCAAGTTTATCAAAATCAGCTTTCTACATACACAATGTTAAACATTACAAAGAAGTAGGTAGAAATTTGCAAGTGTTTAATTAATTAAATTTGTATACATTTGACTCAATGATTATACATCAGTTCTACTATTCATCGTCTTAGCATCACGTTTTATTTTAATCATATCCAGAATAGATTTCATTATAATAATTAGTTTCTTTAGCTTAAAATATTGACATTTCAAATTGAAATAAATCGATAAAGACGCTTAGTAATTATTACCATCAGTTTAAGAAATCGCGCGCTTTAGTGTTGATCTGTATTATGGTCGTAAGACCGAAACGTATGTAAAGACGAAAATATAGTAGACATAAGTGTTGATGTGACCTATTTCCCAAGAATTTACATATAATTCATACCTGGGTTAAAATCATTATTATTTTATTAGAAACAACCCGCTTTAAGCTGTTGAAAGTTCACTAAATTCCAATATATCCATTACCAATTTGGGTCACAATGTAAACTTTTATGCAGCTAGAGTATATTCATTACAATCTGACGGGAAACTACAACCCAACTTACATGGTATTGCAACAGGACTAGAACTTCTACTCATAGCTTTTGGTGAATAATGATCACCTCTCGGACTTTGGGAACGTCTGGGAGTTTCTGGAGGAGTAATACCATTTCCGTTAGCACCATGTTCAGCATACGTCTTTGGAACTTCCCTTGATAATGACATATTTCCGTCAACTGTATCACTACAACGTGAGAACCTTAGTAGATTTGAAGAACATTGCAAACCATCTTACCCTTTAGGATCTTCACTTTTGAACCATTTGGGAAGACTACTCAATTTTCCTTCTTTCTTATCTCGTTTAGGTACTTTGGGACATTCCGAATGCAAATTATCCCCAAACACAAACGGGTTTGTTACAACCGGTTGTACAGCAACAGGAACCGATGTACTTGCTTTTGCTGGCAAACTAAATGTAAAATGGGGATCTGGTACATTTGGCTTGAAATTATGCGTGAAATCAAACCCTCTCTTGTTAGATTGGGAATTTTCAAATTCCTCATTCGAATCGCCAGTATTTTCTTCGTGCACATTACCTGTCAATTTAGAAAGTCGATCGAATCGTTCGGTCATTGAAATTGTAATACAACTTACCTAAGTAAAGAACATTGTTATGACCCATTGCCAAAGACCAAGCTTCACCGTCACCGTTGAAACAAAACTTATCTTTAGTAGCTTGATCTAACAATACCCAGCATCCATCTGAATTAACAATGTATTCACTCACACCTATTCGATTGCCAAGAACAAGCATTCCTACTCGCGAAGCTTTCAAATTTGGTTTGCTACGTACATTATGCCCAGAAGCACCGCATTTTATAACCTTGTAGTCTCCCACTGAATTCACAGCTTTTCTTCTAGAAGGGTAAATAGTGAATATCTTAGTCTACTATTTTCCTTTGAAAATAATAATGTATGATTTTAGATCAATTGGGATAATTATTGCAAGTCATTGTTTTTGATTTGAGCTTAACCATGTCAAAAGGTTGCAGTAATGAGTTTGAACCTTATAATTGAAGTTATATGAAAAGAAATCATAAAAAATGTCTCAAATATGAATACTATCAACTTTTCAATTATTTTCATACTGTAGTACATGCTTTTGAGAAAATGTTGATGTCAATGAATTGGGAACCGGGGGAGTCTCCACACAGCACGAAAATAAGTTTCGCAAATGGAAAACTATTTGGACGTGTCTTTAATTGGAATCCAATTTAAAGTACTGGGTTAGGCATGTGGTATCACCTACTTTTATTAGGTTGCTATGGGAAAATATTTTGTTTTTGACAATTCTACTGACATTAATATTTGTAATAAATCAATGTATTTTTGTGGTAAAATTTTAATACGAAATGAGTTAATTGTACAGACACAAAGAAATTTTCGACAAACGACAAGCCGTATTGGGGTGGGAGGGTAGCAGATATTGAAAATAGAGGGAACGTTGCATCAAATTTTAGCACGACAATGTACTGAGATGTCCGAATCGATCTGCATCAAGGCAGTAACTTGCTTGACAAGGAAAGGGTGCGGTAACCCATGTCAGGACTCCAAAAGAAAATATGTTGAAGTCAGAAGTATGTGCAATGGAATAATAACGCTTGGAAAGGGGCATGTAATGCCAAAATAAGATCGAATGCCCGAATGGCTCCTGTTCGTTTTGAACTTTCGCCAAAGCAATTGGAAGAAATTTCACTCCTCTAACCAAAGATGATGGCAAACTGTATACTATACCACAAGAAAAAGTCAACTTTTTTTCCGGAATGTTTGTAGCAAATTCCACTTTGAATTCACAAGGGGAGAACCCTCCTAATATTGCAATCGATAGCAATAAGCCTGAAATTGTCTTTCGTCAGCGCACAATTAGACGCATTCTGCTTGATCTCAATACCAAAAAGTCTATGGGGCCAGATGGAATTCAATCTGTCGTTCTCGAAGAATGTGCACCTGAATTAACAGCAATTTTCTGCGGGTTGTTTACCCTTTCATATAAACTTGGTGTGTTTCCTTCCAGCTGGAAGACATCTAGAGTCCAACCAATTCCAAAAAAACGAAAGAAGAACCTTCCTAATAATTATGGACCCATTGCACTATCATCTGAAATCTCTAAAGTGAGGGAGAAAGCAATCAACATCGAGCTCATCCAATACCCAGAGAGCTCCAAAATCGTGAAATCTATTGAAAAACAATTTAACTTTAAATTTAACTGTAGAGTTGAATATGTTCAAAGCATTTGACCGAGTCTGGCACCAACGCATTCTTGGGAATCTTCCATCATATGGTTTGCCGCCTCAACTTTGTCGCTTACTATCGAGTTTTCTCTCAAATAGATCACTCCATGTAGTGGTTGACGGGGTATCATCCGATACAATGGGTATCAACGTTGGTGTTCCACAGGAATATCTCTTGGCACCAAGTCTTCTATATCCATGCTCGGGATCACCACCAACAGCACCCTCTCATGGGAAATCCATTGCGAGAACCGCTTCACAAACACTTGGTTTTCTATTCCGTGCCAAGAAATATTTTACATCCCAGCAGCTCTTCATAATCTACAAAGCACTGATTGTTTAGGTATTTCCATGGAGGTGTTCATCAAAAATCTCGTCTGTTGTTCCACCAAAAGAGATTCCAGATAGGCGGACTAGACGAGCTCAAACTAGTCACCCTTTCATCGTAAAGTTCGAGACCTGCCGAACTTGTTCCTATCGGTCATCATTTCTATATTGAACAGCGAAGTTGTGGAACTCTTTACCTAGTGAGGTCTTTCCCTATGCCTATAACCTCGAAGCCTTCAAGAAAAATTCGAATTCCTGTCTCCTCCACCGCTGGCTATCACGATGTTCTACGAGCATTATAGGTTTCCCTCTCGTGTAGTCAAAGTATATAAAAAAATAAACACATTGCCAACAGAACGTTTCGAATAATTTTGCAGTCGTTCACAAGTTAAAAGAAGCAGACATATCTGTTTGTGTTGTGTTCTGTAGATAAATTTTACAAATTTTAGAAAATTATGGAAACCAATTAAACTTTTTGACGGTGTTAGACGAAACTCACTTACATTTAAGCGGCCTGTCTACAAACAAAATTACCGTTACTGGTTCAAGATAAATCCACAACAACTGCATGAAATACCTCTGCATGATCAAAAAATCACCGTGTGATGTGGTGTTTCGACGTTTGATATCGTAGGACCCTACTATTTCAAAGACAATGACGAAACTATCACAGTTAACATTCCCATGTTAGAATTATTTTTAAGACCGGAATTACGTAGATTTGGACAAAATCGAATTTTGTTGCAACAAGACGCCGCCACAGAACATACGGCACGGCAAACTCGAACTGTATTGCAATAAATGTCACTTGATATCAAGATTTGGTAACATACATGACCAGCTAATTCCCCGATTTGACCGCTCCTGATTTTCTGGGAACATCTGGAGTATAAAGTTAACGAAAGGCGGGAGAAGCAGACATGTTGGAACCAGTTCTGCAAAATTTTAGACATAGATTCGAAACATGTATATAGAACAAGAACGTTATTTGAGAGATGTCATTTTTAAAACATAAATTGCATATACTAAATTTATTATTTACGAAATTTTTCTTTCAATAAACTAGTTTTCAGCATTGTAGCATATTTTTGAAAATAGCCGATAACAGATGCCTAAACCAATATAAGAAAACATCGAAATCATTAACGAACGCTCTGCACCATCAGTACCTGTCATGAATTTCTGGCAACTTCCTCCTGATGGTGTCACTAATAACCTGATCAAGAATAGTTTTAGGTTCTTCAACAGGCAGAAGTAAAGTTTTTCCCAAATGTTGATTGTATTGCAAACACCAGGCTTCTATGATAGAATTACTGCAATATTGTTTTATGGTGTCAATTGACAATCTTAGCCAAACACCGTCGTCATTATGAATCTGAAACGATATTGTTAGTATATTCAACGGCCTAAAGTATAAAGTAAACAAATAAATACTTCATCAATAAATGCAATAGTTCCGTTGACATGTACAATTCCAATTTGTTCACTCTGAAGAGACGGATGTGCCCTAACTCTTAAACCTGCCGAGTTCTTAGCAACAAACTTTCTTAGTTTGCTGGGTTGGTGCGTAGATTTTTTTGTGGTATTTTGAGTTGGCGGTGTTATCCCATGTGGAGGTTCTTTCACATCAACTTTGAATGTCTAAAATAAATTTAGATAAAAAAAGCTTCTTCAATACCCATTTCGGCAAATTGAGAGAATGATCTTACCTCTTCCATTTCATATCCATCAATATTCACTCCAATGGAGTAGCATCCGATGCTGGCTGGAGTCCAGGTTGCACTATACGTTCCATCGGCATTTGGCCTCACTAGCATATTTTCACTAGATCGTTTTACGGGTGGAGAAGTATATCGCAGCTCCTCGAAAGAATAATTTTGATATGGCTAGAAAATAGTTCAATTAATATTCTATTAATAAATCATATCGCTATTGGCAAATATATTCTGAGCAGAAAATATTGTTGAAATACCTTCATCACAGTGATGGAATGGAAATACATTTTATCCCTGACGGTTGGTTCATAAGTATAATGTAATGCTGGAGGAGGTAAGCCTCCGAAAGTTAAAGAATCTGGCTGACTAACTCTCCTCATTTTTCTCCCTGCATCACAATCTCCCAATTCATTTTTATCTATTGGAATAGCTTTTACATCAACCTAAAACAAATTGAGAATTTCAGGAGTGAATTTGAAACTGTTTGTTAGCACTTTCGTGATGGTAATTCTCCGTGTAGTCACTAACGATCTATTGGGGCATGCCAGATACGGAACTAAAACAAGCGAATATAACTTTAATACGAGGGCAAGGTGAAAAGTCTCTGAAAAATAAAACAGATGGCGCCACAATCGAAAATCCCATGTGACATTTGTGTTGTGCCATCTTTAACTAGAACGTAATAAAATTTTGTCATTGAGATCTGTTTTGATACCCATCGAAAGCAAGCATCTTGATTTAACATTATTTCTTGCGTGAAAAAACCTTACGCGAAATAAAGCATCGCTTGTTAAACATTATGGGGACTCTTCACCATTGATTGGAACGATTCACAAGAGGTTTACTGATTATCGTTATGTTAGTATGACCACAAATGACGTCGATCGTTCTGGTCGTTCAATTCAGGTTACAACTCAACTCGACAATCGTCGATAAAATGATATTGGACATTGGGCGAGTTGAAGTGCACGAGATTGCTGAGGCTATGGGCAGGTGCCGCATTTGCTCTCTGTTGACAACAAGAGCGGCCTTGTGGCAACTCCAACGGAGAGTTTGTCGATGTTCAAGTGCGATAAAAAGGACTTTTTGTACTGTTTCGTAACCGTGGACGAAATATGGATCCATCCCAAAACACTAGAGACCAAAGAACAGTCGAAACAGTGGACTTGTCCAGGCAAATCGAAGCCGAAAAGGGCCAAAGGAGGTTTATCGGCCACCAAAGTCATGGCGACAGCTTCTTGGGACGCACACCGTATCGCCTATATTGTTTACCTTGAAAAGGACACAACGGTCATCGGCGTATATTATTCAGAGCAGTTGGAAGCGAAGACGGCCGCATTTGGCAAAGACAAAAAGTACTCTTACACCAGGATATCACGCCGGCGCGCAGGTCCGCAGCCGCAATGGCAAAACTGCATGAATTGCGCTACGAATTAGTTCGTCTTCCACCATATTCTCCAGATTTGGCCCCCCTATTATCTGTTTCCAAACTTGAAGAAATGACACGGCGGAAAGAGATTTAGCTCCAACCATGAGGTCATCGCTGAAACAGACGCCTATTTCGAAGGATTGCTGAAATCGTACTATTTGGAAGGGATCAAAAAATTGGAAAAACGGTGGATGAAGTGTATCTAGCTACTAGGAGATTTGTGGAGGAATAAAATAAGTTTTGACCAAATAAATCATTTCTTCCTTCATTTTTCAGGAACTTTTCACCTTGGCCTCGTATAGCTGTAGAACAACAGCTTCCTGTTTTGTTTTTATCACTTTAACAAGAGTTTGAAACGAAGATGCTTGATGGGCGAGGAAGACGTGTGAATTACGCTTGAATCAGGCTTGTCAAGATCTTTTATACAAAATATTGGAACTCCGTGGCCCGAAGATGAGTCATAAAATTCATTATTATGAAACAATTAATAGTCGGGTCAAATTAGACGAAAAAAGTTATAAAAGCTGGGAAAATTTGCGGGCAACTCCGATCGACTCCGGGTTTTTTGCAAAATTTTCCTGAGCGGATTTACACCATTCCCGAAAAAAACTAATACGTGCTTTTCCATTTTTCAATTGTTATAGAGGAATATAGGGAAAAATGGCCAATTTTCATGACGCATACTTACAAAACCGTTGATTGAGCACGTTGTTGAATTTTATTGTGTTTATTGTGTAATTGTGTTTATTGTGTAAACGAAATGTTGTTAAACTTATTATTTTTTGGAATAATTAATTAATAATTAATTATTCATCCACAAATTAATTTTTTTCACATCCACTAATTACGAATTGTAAGTATTTATATTCTTTTCTATTGTTCCATATCAACACAGATATTTTGGAAAAAATTTGTTTTTTTCTTTCATAGATTTCAATTTGCGTTTGGACAATATTACGAGTGGGCATTTCCAGTCATTGTTGGCATGATTACGAAATTTTAGAAATTTCCTAATTTGCCATGAAAATTGGCCATTGGCCAATTGAAAAATGGAAAAGCACATATTAGTTTTTTTTCGGGAATGTTGTAAATCCGTTCAGGAAAATTTTGTAAAAAACCCGGAGTCGATCGGAGTTGCCCGCAAATTATCCCAGCTTTTTTGCTAATATGACTCGACTATAAATGTTTGTCCCAATTTTGTTTCATGATAACGAATATAAAAAAGCTCTGATCAATCGATCACTGACTTCCCTCACGTCTTAGCCCAATTTTTCTGCAGGGCAATGAATGATTGTAGGAACAGAAAACATATTATTGGAAATGATTTACCAACAGCTAAAATAAAAGACGTTAATTTATACTCTACGTTACATTGAAATTTTATTCAACTACATAATGTAATTTGACACCTACTGTCACATGAACTATCACATTATGCCATAGAGAAAACATATACACATTTATGACGTTACTCGAATCTAAAAATAAGAAACCCTGTGGGTTAAATATACGAGCGTTAAATATTTGTAACCAGAAAAAAATACCATCTATTTCAAAAACTGAAAATGGATGCCGAAAATACCACTTGAAACGTTTCTACCGAGCCCAAAAATAATACAGTTTATATTTTCACCACTAGAGCGAATCAGAATTTTTTTCCCCAATGACAATTCTTCCCCTATACTATGTACAGTGAATCATTGATTAATATTAATCAATGAGGGAATGAAGTAAAAAGGATTTTTGTAATTTAAACGAACGATTTTTGAAACGTAATTTGATAGTTAGTGAGAAAACGTTAAGGCTGAAAACTATCCATAAATGAGTTATAAATGACTCAAGTGTTTTGCAACATAATACGATAATGCTTGGTTCTATAAACCCTTAGTCGCTCAGCTATATAAACATCTTTACATTCAACCAACAATTGTTTGTTTACATTTAAGGATAATTGGTAAGATAAAGAAATCGGTTATCCCATATTTTGAATAGAAATAATAAATAATTCTGGGTGAAGTTCACGATGGACTCGATGTAAGTTTAGAGGCAAGTAATGTTTTCTTTTCCGTCAAGAACTATGAAGAAAAATATTAATTGCTGTAGCCAGTATTGAATATTATACTTCCTCATACCAGAACAGGCTGACATAGAATTAACAATTTCCAGTAACTATTATTCTCAACAGGAAACACGACTTAAATGCGAACACTGTAAATTTGTCCATAAAATTAACATACCTTCATATTCGGTACATGTACAAGGTTCGAGTATTGATCCCGAGTAAGTACAGTAATTATAGCTGGCCAGCCACATCTCAATTCTTCTCGGGAGTAGACAATTTGACATTTCGAAATATCCACACGGCTCCCTGGTTGAAGCCATTGTGCCAATCGTCCTCCACTTGATCCGACGATACAGCTCACGAAGTCACGTAGAAATAAACGTTCATTAGAATGAACACTATAATAGAAAAACATTATTATTACTTAGAGTCACACTACAAAATGGGATGGTACAATAGGCCTCTATCGTAATTAATTATTCTGAGGGTGGCCAAATAAATTCCAAATTAACTTCAATAGAGGTTTAAGAACAATGCAGCGTCATCATAAATTCAATTCTAGTCTAAATTAACAATGTTCTAACTTAGTGTAAGTTTCACCCAATAATTATCTTTAGTGTTTTCTAATATATATAATTTTTGAAGTGAAAACTTCTTTAGGCGTGTTGAGCTATTTCAGAGAGGGGGGGGGGTAAAACCATGAGTCCGTCACGTGCCGTCACGCTGTAGCTATATATATTAGGTATTATGTATACCGCCGCGTGCGCAACTACTCGGGTCAGGCGTCAGGCAGTCTCTCTATACGCTTACACACGTGTGCATGTCTGAGTCGGATACTCGACGTTATTCATTTACTCAATCCTCGGTCCTCGTGCAGACGAAAGTTATATTTTTATTGAATTTATTAATTGTACATTGTGTACTTAGTATCGTATCTACGTGCAAGGTTTTAAATATTGTGAATATAATTCTTGTCATAAGAATATAACATTAGTGATGTATAAGTGAGAACTTTTGCATGTGTACTACACATTGATGACGTTGTGTTATATCTAGTTTATTATTTTCATTGTTCGAATGTTGGATCGCTGCATCAAATATAATAGTGAGTATCGTCTTGATATTTTTTTAATACTACTAATACGAAAGTACAAAATTTTATTTCAAATAATTATTTGTGGTGTAATTTACGATCATACTGACATTTGACGGAAATGTTTATACGTTTACATTTTGCGTTTCTTTTTAGATTATTTGTTCATTGGTCCGAATTGAAGATGTTTTCTTTTACCACCATCCGTAGTTCTTCAATTCGGACCGATGCTGTTTAACATTACTTTCATTTACATCGATGTAAATATCAATAAATAATATGTTTTGAAAATAAAATAATGTGTGTATTTATTATAAGGACTATCGGGTTACATTCATACTCTTTACAGGGATTGTACCGCCCATTACACTTTTTTTATTATTAAATAATAAAAATGTATATAATTGTTGATTGAAATGCTGACAGTTGTGAAAACTAAAGAAAAACTAATTATATTAATTTTCATTTAAAAATAATAAAATTGTAATTTCGGATGCTACAACGAGTACAACTAACTCCATACTAAGCTCCGCAGACAATAGTATCTGTGGCATCGGATGTCTTCGTTGGTTGTCATAATGCTGAGCAACAAAATCTCGTCAGGCAGAAGTTGCATAAAATGAGAACCGATGATACGGGTGGAATACCATACGAGTTAATTTTAGTTCTTAACTGACCATACATGATAACTAATAGCATAGATGTTGGGGATGGATTGTCCAATGGCACTGTCGGAAAATTGTGTCATGTAGAAAGAAATGATACTGGTGGTGGTGAAGTCATACGAATTTGGATGAAATTCCCAAAATAAATTGGTTACTTCATAATGTCAGTTTTCACTTCTGTCAGCAGTGCTCGGCGACTACCTGTATTTTTTTATTAAGCCCGCTACCATCTCAACCAATACCAATATACTACGTCTAAATATTGAAAAATCTTCGGGTGCGATTATAGGCGAGACATTTAACAATGTGGTCTTTATGATCATTCGGGGTATTGCTTTGCCAACGAAAGAGGTCGTTTTAAGCATTTGATTCGATTTGGAACATTGGTTTTATTTTTAGAGTTTAATTTGTATTTTTGGCATTTCGAAGTTAATTTTAGTTCGTTTTGATATTTTTTTCAAGAAGTGTAAGCAATAGTTTCGTTATTGTTCGCCCAGAAAAGATAAAAGGATTAATAGCATTACTGTTAGCTGAGGTTCTTCAGTACACTGCGCATATGCTCGAATGAAAGACGAAGAGAGTGAGTGAGCCGAAAGGAGCAAAGACTTCGTTCGCTACGCTCACTCGGTATTTTGCATAGGTCGATGAAGGGCGAGAGCCACAGTCTGTATGGTTGCGCGAGATTGATTCTTTTCTCTACAATCGGTCAGACAGTTAGTCCATCGAGCAGTGTGCTCAATAACTCGAAAACGGCTCAAGGTCCGAAATGGAATTTTTTGGTCAATTATAAGCATCATACCTAGTTTGTGTCAAAATTTCATTTACCATTTGGCCGCTACACGAGGACATACATTGTGCCATTCCGTCTTAATTAAAGATGTACGCCCTTGGGCTGGGTTCGTTCACAGTTACTGAAGCAACGAAGCACAGAAAGTGGTCTGTGCAACCAACCATCTAAAGTTCAAGAAAGCGATCCCCCTCACAATAGAGGTGGTCGTTGTTACGTTTATTCTCGTCTAAACGGATACCCTAATCCCACACTTACAATACAAGACTACTGCTTTCATGTTCCTAGATATGCCCATCTCGAAAAAATAACAACATGATATATATTCAACTTATTTATTCATTGAATATAATTAGGATGTAGTGCAAGTACATGTTTGAATCACGTGTAATCACATTTAGGCTATGAAAGTATATTTACCTTTTCTTAAATTAAGGGGAGTGAGTATATACATAGGCACCTACATAAGCGGCCAAATTGAAAGGAAGGATCGGTACCACGATGTGTGTGGTTCGATTTATTAGAATCCTGTGTAAATTCACCGGTCGGTTTCAAATATCGGATGCTGGTCCTATTTCCAAAGGGCGTATTCGAGATGAAGGAATTGTTAGGAACGAACAAGAATCAACAAGTTTTCGGTTAAACTGACGTTGACTAAACATTTATAAACGCGAGCACCACTTTCTTAATACCATAAAACAATACGTGATGTGACTACTAATAATTTACCCCAATCCAGTCGCATCCCAGAAATAATTAGTTGAACGATTTTCGAGAATCGAATAAATAAAATAATAACAAAGGAATCTAATTTCGCAATTTTATATTAATGGATTTTTTGTTTTCGTTTTAGGCCTCAAAGATTGGGATCGAAAGATACTCTCCAGAACCCGAGAGTTAATGTAGTGATGATAAAGAATAAATTGTTAACTGAGAATATGAGTGGAGAACATTAAAGTATTCCATACACTTTAGCATCATAAGTAGGACGTGTGTTCAAACATCAGTTACAATAGATTAGATTTCACGCTGCGTTCTCAAGATCACAATCTAGTAGCCCTACTTTCCATCAATCATTTATGCTTTTGCCACTTCATTACTTTTCTATGTGCACGTGTAAATTAAGTTATTAGTTTTTCGGCATTTAGTGTATAATAAAATGGAAAAATATATTAGAAAACAATGTAGAATTTTATCTATTAGTTCTGAAGAAGAAGTGGATTTAATGATGAATGAAATTGTTGCAAAGTCAGCGAGTTTCTCTAAATCCGACAAAAACTAAGGCAATCAGAACGATACCGTTCTTACTCTAGTATTAGAGCTACTCCCAGACATAGTTCGGGAAAGCTCTCTGAAACCTGAAATCATGTATTTGCCTATAATAGTTAGCAAGTATTTTCAAAGCTACTTTCAGATTTAGTTCAATAAGGTTATCCAAAGTATTTGACTTTTGAACGGCAATTGTAAGTCTTTACAAAGCTGTTCTCTCGTTTTCGTTGTACTTCCCAAAATCATACATTTTTTAAAATTACGCCCTACGTTTCTAAATATCAGTCATCCTCTTCCAGAGTAGCAAAACAACTGATATTTTTTATTCAAGGATGTATTTAAAAGATCATGATTAAAACAATAACGATCAACTATTGTTTATATAATTATTATATACACATAGATAGTAAAAAGTCGTACCTAGAGACATTTTCGAGTTTTTGAGTAGAGGGGTCCGTCGAAATACCCTATTCGTTCTGTTTCACGCGTCTTTCTGTGGGCTAACTATCTGGCCTATTGTAGAGAGAGATAGAACAAAACGACGTTAGCTGCCGGTGGCATCTGCTGGTGAGGCTAGCCCTTTGTCGGCACCCGACAAAGGACTAGCGCGTTCCGTTGACGGCATCCGACAAAGGACGCTTTTCACTTATTTAATGAAGACGACCTCATGCGAAAGACGGAGTGAGCGTAGCGAACAGTAAGTAAGTAGAACAAATAAAATAAATACTACATAAGTCATTACGCTGCACATATGCCCAAAAGTTTAAGACGGAGAAAAAAAGATATAGTTTCCACGAAAACAAAATGCGTAGAATACGTTTTTAGTTTGAAATTGTTAAAATAGACATATTGACCTACTGCATAGGTTAGACAAGCACACGGAACGTGTTTGGAACATTTGTAGCTCATTTTCATCTATAATTGTTAACCAACTGACCAAATCACGTTATTGGCGGGGTTGGCCAGATGACATTATTGGCGTGAATGACGCAGCTGACCAAATGACATTATTGACGTGAAAGACGCAGCTGATCAGATATTATAATTGAAGTGAATGAATGTGTAAAATAAAAAGACAGTTTCATGTATATTATATTCATTTTCCTTCAGAAGTTGGAGAATAAAACTCAAATTTTACACAAAACTTTTAACATTTAATTTAAAAAATGCTGACAAATTGTTTCACCACACTGTGGCATTATCAAAGCGAGGAGTTATCAACTAAAGCTAAATCTAAAAGTATGTCCTTAAATATCAGGGATCAGAATGTGGTGCAAATTGAGGGATGGGGGTGGATAATGGTGGGAGTGTGTTTACAAAATTGTTAACAAGCGGTGAATTATATGTGTCGATTTGATCATTTAATATTACATTATTATTGTTTTTTGCGTGTTTCAAAATTTCTATGGATTCTAATATATTAAGTTTATGTCCTTTTTCCTGAATATGTAGAATATCAGGATTAAGGGTGAAATTGTGGTTATGTTCTAACAGGTGATTTGCGTAATTAGAGTCTTCTTTTTTGAGCCTGTAACTTCTCAAATGTTCATTGAACCTTACGCTGAAACTGCGTCCAGTTTGTCCTATGTACAAAGCACTACAGTCATCACATCTCAGTCTGTAAACTCCAGATTTCTTTAAGTTATCTTTTTTAGATTTCGAGTTATTAATATACGAGCATAGGTTATTTGTTGTTTTAAAGGCGACGTTTTTATTCTGTTTTTTAAGGAATTGAGATATTTTTAGTGAATGTTTACCTAAATATGTTAGACATGTGAAATTTGATTTTGTATTATTATTAATTTGCGGATAAATTATGCTTAAGGCTTTTTTATTGAGTTTATTTTGGAGTATTTTATTAATTATCTTGACATTATAACCGTTATTTTTGGCAATATCTACGATTCTGTTTAATTCTAAATGGAAATTATCTTTACTTAATGGGACATTAATTAATCTATGTATCATACAATTATATGCTGCTAGCTTATGTGATTGTGGATGTAAAGAAGTGTTGTGTATTGTGGTATCTGTGTGGGTGGGCTTGTGATAAATAGCGAAAGAAAAGTAATTATTTGTGTGTGAAATTGTCAGATCTAAAAAGTTTAAGGACTTGTTGTTTTCCATCTCTAATGTGAATTCTATATTTGGGTGTAAGTTGTTGATATAGGTGAGAAAAGAATTTATTTGACGGTTACTGCCTGTATAGCAAGCGATTACGTCGTCAACATAGCGATACCAATATACAAACATGTGCTGAAAATTGGAATTTAAAATCTTAGTTTCCAAGTAATTCATAAATATTTCTGCTAGCAACGGAGATAATGGCGAACCCATGGGGAGTCCGGTGTTCTGTTTGTAATATTTATTGTTAATTGTGAAATAATTTTGGTCTATGCAAAGTGAGATTAAACTTAATATTTCCTGTGTTATTGCCGGTAAAGGATTATTGCGGATTAAAAGATCTTCAATTAGAGTGATGGTCAATTGTGTGGGAATACTTGGAAAAAGGTTCTTGACATCAAAAGATACAAGTTTGATATTTGTCTTTAGTTCTACATCTTTTATTTTTTCTATTAACTGGAAAGAGTTTTTTATACTGTATTTAGGTTTAAAGTTTGTATATGTTGATATTATGTTGACTAACTTTTTCGCTATTTTTTGACAGGGTGCATTGATATATGAACAGACGGGTCTTATGGGAGTATCGTCTTTGTGAATTTTTAATAAACCATAAAGAGAAGGTGGTTGAGGATTCATGTTCATTAAACGAGGCTTCTCATATTCAGTCAAAATATATTGGATATTTTTGAGAGAATTTTTAATATTTGCCTGGAATTTCATTGTAGGGTCTGATTTTAGTTCTATAAATTTTGTTGGATCTAAAAATTGATCAATTTTTTCTAAATATGTAGGTTTATCTATTGCAATTATTGTATTACCTTTGTCGGCTTTAGTGAACACGATATTATTTTTAATTGTCTTTTCATTAAGTATTTTAGCAATTTTAATTTCTGGATTTACGAATTTGCTAGAAGTTAATTTAGTAGAATTTATCAATATATCGCTTGCATTACAATTTCACCCTTAATCCTGATATTCTACATATTCAGGAAAAAGGACATAAACTTAATATATTAGAATCCATAGAAATTTTGAAACACGCAAAAAACAATAATAATGTAATATTAAATGATCAAATCGACACATATAATTCACCGCTTGTTAACAATTTTGTAAACACACTCCCACCTTTATCCACCCCCATCCCTCAATTTGCACCTCATTCTGATCCCTGATATTTAAGGACATACTTTTAGATTTAGCTTTAGTTGATAACTCCTCGCTTTGATAATGCCACAGTGTGGTGAAACAATTTGTCAGCATGTTTTAAATTAAATGTTAAAAGTTTTGTGTAAAATTTGAGTTTTATTCTCCAACTTCTGAAGTATTATGAATTTACACTACGTAAACGCCGAAACCATAGATATATTCATTTTCATTATATTTAATCAGATGTAATAGTCAATAAAGGCTTATGATAACTAAAATAACTGATATAATTTCTTGTGTCCAGTTTCTCCACATGACGAGCAAATACCATATCGATACATGAATCACCTCGAGTAGTAGATACTGCAGGATTCACATTAAGCTCTAAACCAAAAGTATCTTTAATGAATTCTACAAATTTTCTATTTTTCGAATTCTTTATTTCCAAATTGAAGTCTTCACTTAATATAATCGGAATTTTAGCAGCGGTTTTAGTAGTCGAAGTACTAGGCGATTGTTGTTCATTTTCAATTTGTTCTAGTTGTCTTTTTAGTTTTTGACGTTGACGATATTCTTTGCATCGTTCAGCCGCTGGTTTGCTTTTCTTGCCAGACATTAAGATCAGTATTAACACGGAACGTGTTTTATATATCAAATGAATTGATAATGACTTATCTTATAAGTACAGCACCTCGCGCTTACACGGTTATCACTTGAAAGAACGCCAGCTACTGAGGATGCTAGACAATTTCGTTATGGCTCCACCTACCACAAGCGCATGCGTGTGTCGATTTCCGCGTGACGATGTCGCTCGTGATGATTTCGTCTAGTAGGATGCGTCTGTAAAAACGTATCCTACGTTAAAAAGAAAGACTTTCGTTACGCACACTCCGTCCTTCGCATAAGCTTAATTAACAGTGAAAAGTGCCTTTTATCCGGGTGCCGTCGACGGAACGCGCTAGCCTTTTGTCACCAGCAGATGTAACCCGCAGCGAACGTGTTGTTATATTTCTCTCTACAATCGGCCAGGTAGTTAGCGCTCGAAACGACGCGAGAAACAGAGCGAATAGCGTCGAGTATTTTGCCGGACCGCTCTGCTTAAAAACTCGAAAACGCCTCAGTGTACGATTTTGAATTTTTATGTCAGCAAATTTCGAACAACATATCTAATTTCTGGCAAAATTTCAAGTGGATTGTATTTACTTTTAGGCAGCTACACAAAGACATACATTGTGCCATATAAATCGATTCAAACGAAGACTCGTTCGTTAAAGAAGACCATAGTAGCAATAAAATCGTACTCAGGAGGTCGAAATTATCCGAAAACGACTATAAGCTCGACACTGATCAAATTCATATATTTATTAATAAATATAATTTGTTTATAACAAATTAGCACATTTGTGGGTATACATTCGACAACATTGATGATAAAATCGAACTCAGAATACCAAAATTCTGAAAACAACCCTAAAGTCGGAGTTTTGGTCGAATTCTTCTATTTTGTTAATAAGTAAATTGTTTATAAAAAAAAATAGTCTTAATCCGATCTAAGACAGTCAAATTTTGCATTTTTAGAAATTTGTATGCACAAATGAGCTAATTAAGTTGTTTATTTATAGTTTATAAGCAATATAGACGATTTTCGCAACTTTATTTGTGGTCAACTTTTTTTATGATGACATTCTGAAGAGGATGCACTTTGTCCCATCAAAATCGATCCATTTCCCAAGGATTTACGGGTTCAATACCCCTTTGACTGCACTAACATCGTAATGAATAGATCGCGTATCTCTCTTCCTCCCCAATTGTGTTAAGTTATACTTGAACTCCAAGCGGAACACCACCAGCATGTTAATATACCATGGTCCCATTGTAGAGTATCTCAACGAAAGTCCAGCCACTTTGCAAGATAATATAAATTATTTTGAAAAATAGTGAAATAGAGAAGTTAACGTGTGTCCCAACCTTTAGTATTGTCGGCGGTCACGATTCAAATGCAGGCAAGTGAATCAGACGAACCGACCGCCCGTTCTACCAGCACCAGCATTCAACATTTAGTCTCACACGGCTTTCCGAGCGCGCAACATAAACAAAAACATCTAAACATCTGATGCTGAACGAAGCATGTTCTTTATCTCAGTAGACCCAGTCAATGTACGAAAGCCAACTAATTCAATTTATCATGATTCATGACATGTAGTGCAGGTGTAAAATGAGTGCACATTATGGGTACGTATGGTGGCTTAACAGTGTTCTTGTTGGTGTTCTTAAGTGTTTGGTGCTTGCAAATAGTGCCTAATTGGGCACAGGGTGAAGATTCGATATGCGATACAAAAGGATGCAACTGTACAGATAGAGCTTCATGGATGGTAGTGAATTGTTCTTTTAACGCAGTCCAGGCAAGTTACAATACTGTTATCATTAAAAAACGATTTGTTTTGTTCGTTGAGCCTAGTCCAATGAACTATTTGCTATTTTATACTCAACACTCTGGTAACAAGAAGCGATAAATTATGTGTTATCTCGTACAATGTTATTTATTCCGTTTTTTGAAATTAAATATCATAAGTTCAAACAAAACTATTCGTTTAAAATTGAAAGGAATGGTTATTACGCAATTATTCACCACAGTGAAACGAACTTGTCCAGGTTCATATTGCCAAAAGTTGCAAATATCTTATTTCAACAACAAAGAGAAGTCAACAACTTGATTAAATAGGAACTTTGATGAGCTATGCCTTATCGTCATTGCTGAATAATTAGGTACCATTTAGATATACATTTACTTGTTGAGGTTTTACTGTTCACTCGTTTATGACCGTAATTCTTCTGATTACCTCTAAAAACTTCGATCATATTTCTAAAATTTGAATGGCTCATAAGTGCATATTAGTCAGATCGCAATCTCTAGGACTTTTTCAATTATCTGTTACTTGACATTTTCTGATGGTATGAAGAATTACCAATGGATAGGCACCAATCTTCCATTTCTAGCGCTGTAGAGGAAAATATAACGTTTGAACATTATGATGCAGATTTTATGGAAGTGCAGCAATTTTCTGTGTCATTGGGAATATCATAATCACATGCCCAATCATCTCAATTCTTCAAGAAACAGCCAAAAAAGACTCCCGGTTAGTCTGAAAATGCTCATAAGTATAATAAATATTAGCAATGCAATCCAATTACCCTCAAATTCTTCAGACAACTTTGACAATACGATTAGGATGATGTATCTAATGCCTAAAGCACTTTCTAGATTACCTCGAAGATGACAAAAACAACACAACCAACTCAGGATTCCCCAAAATTGCATTTTATTTGAAGAATTCTTGTTTGCATAATTATCTCATCATTTTTCGATGTTTTTAATTTCATTAATTCGAAATTGATCAGAGAAGACGTGTTTATTACATTGGAAATAATCTTATAGATTACTTTTCAAAAGAAACCATCTTTTAAGCTGCTCATGTCAGATGATCAATCGGCCCGAATTGCTCAAAAGATAATGCCTAGTCTCTTTTTAACACTTAGTGAATGGCGTCTTTCGAAAGTAGGTGCTTTTACAGGACTTGTTGGAGTAGTTTTATAAAACAGCAGAAGAAGAAACATAAAATCATACCTTTGAGATAACAAGACCTATGAACTTTGTTGAAACTTCCGTCGGTCAATTTATTGAGACCCTTGACAGCTCGATTCTGCTGAGCTCTCTTCTTTCCCCCACAAGTGACGATTCTAACTCGCTGAAACTCGCCTGGTATGTTTGGAAAGCCCTCGAATTTCGAATTTGGTAGTAAAAATCTTATCTTATTTGAATTTGTACTTAGCTACTGCAAAACCATACCTGTACGAGGTGCAAGCTCTTGGGAAAACTAAAGACTTGGTGTAATCTTAGAATAAGGAGTTTTAATAAAAAGAAGCAACGTGATTCTGGCACAACATATTCAGAGTTATTTTATACAATCCTGTGCTTGCTACTATGAAATTAAATATTAATTAAGTTTGGGCGATAAATAATACCACATTAAATAGATTCTAAAGTACCATCAAAATCTGAGCCATGGAAAAGCTATAAGATATGATAATGGTAATGATTAAATGAAAGAACAATTACTTTGTCTTTATACCACTTTTAATAATAATATGAAAACGTTACCATATTTTCAACATCGAAGTGGCATTTTCATCTTTGATAATGTTATATGTTATAATTGAAAGTGGTATAAAAACAAAGTAATTTGTCATTTAATCATAACGATAAATTACCATAAAATAACGGCTTGTACCATCGCAATGGTAATCTTCATTTTGTCACATCTATAGATTTTGTTTGGCCTCGTCTTCGACCAAAATATCCAGAGGACATAAACATAATAAGGACAAGGTGGAAAGTCCCTAAAACATAAAACAGGTGGCGCCACAATCGAAAATCTCATGTGACATTTGTAATGTACCATCTTTAGATAGAATGCATTAATATTTTCAGACTGACATGCCATTCAGTTCTGTTTTGATACCCATCGAAAGCAAACAACCTTGTAGATTTTTGAAAACATGGAGGAAAAAGCATTACGCAAACCAAAACATTGTTATGGGGACTCCCCATCATCGATTGGAACGAAGTGGTTTACTGATTTTCTTTGTGGTAGTATGACCACAAAAGATGTCGAACGTTCTGGACGTCCAATAGAGGTTACAGCGCCAGAAATCGTCGATAAAATCCATGATATGATATTGGACGATTGAGAGTTAAAGTGCAAGAGAGCTGCACTATGGGTATGGGCATCTCAACCGAACGTGTACTTGAACATTTAGTTTACATTTTTGAATATGAGAAAGCTATCTGGCAGATAGGTGCCGCATTTGCTCTCTGTTGACTACAAGCGCGACGGTGTGTTCAAAGGAGTGTTTGGCGATGTTCAAGGGCGATAAGAAGGCCTTTTTTGCGCGTTTCGTAACCGTGGACGAAACATGGATCCATCACAACACACCAGAGACCAAAGAACAGTCGAAACAGTGGACTTATCCTGGCGAATCGAAGCCGAAACAGGCCAAAGTGAGTTTATCGGCCAAGAAAGTCATGGCCACAGTTTTTTGAGATGCACACGCTATCGTCCATATCGATTACCTTGAAAAGTTCAAAACGATCACCGGCGTATATTATCCAGAGCTGTTGGATCGAGTTAACGCCGATTTGAAGCGAAAGCGGCCGTATTAAGCAAAGAAAAAAGTGCTTTTCCGCCAGGACAACGCACCGGCGCACAGGTCCGCAGTCGCAAAGACAAAATTGCATGAATTGCGCTGCGAATTGGCTCGTTATCTACCATGTTCTCCAGATTTCGGCCCCTGCGATTTTTATCTATTTCCAAATATGAAGAAATGACTCCAAAGATGAGGTCATCGCTGAAACAAACGCCTATTTTGAAGGATTGCCGAAATCGTATTATTTGGTAGGGATCGAAAAATTAGAAAAATGTTGGACGAAGTGTATCGGGCTACAAGGAGATTTATGTTGAGAAATAAAATAAGTTTTGAGCAAATAAATCATTTCTTTCAGGGACTTTTCACCTTGCCCCCGTAGTTCACACCAAATGATCTATCATGTTGACTAACTCTCAAAGGAGACCTCAAAATAGATTAATAACTATTCAGATTTCAGAGTTCGAACCACATGGATTACGTATTTAATTGCAGGAATATTCAATTATAAATGAAATTAATTGAAGAGCGTATTCCAAGAGATATTTGTAAGATTGCATTATTCAAATCATTATTAGATTTTATATTCCCAGCTATACTCTTCTCGAGAATCTAGCGCCGAAGGTCCGGGCAAATAAATCTCAAGTCGAGATACAAGTAAAGCAAGATCGAAAACACGATGATGAACAGCTTCCTGTACTCATTTCAATATTCATACTCATCTGCATCTTGATAATTGTGTCCGTAAACCTGATTAGTTCAACTTTGCTGCAACAACAACTTACATAGTAACCGCAACCTGTTTTCCGACTTCTTGTTACTCTTACAATTAACCGTACTTGGAGTGTGGCAACTCGCGAGACAGGTAAAATTATTATGCACATTTCGTCATTCACTCGATATCCTTTTCTGGAGACATAAATATAAATAGAAATATACGCTGGTAACACCCCAGCCCACGGATAACTAGAACTCGTAAGAACAGGTGAATTACCATGACAGAATCCACTGCTTAGCAATTTTCTTATAATATACGAACTCATGTCAAACAAAGTCTGTATACGACTAAAATCGAAAAATTAAACGCTCAAGTATCCACTTTCGAACTAGATGAATGATTTATGAGGTAATACAAAAAGATTGTCAGAACTTATTAGAAATATTGCTATTTGAGCATTCTACCTAAAACATACTTTAAACATTATAAATGATTTACAGATTTAGAGTCACGTTTTATGTGAATCATCTCCAGAATACATCTTTTATAATAATTGGTTTACCGAGAATTTATATATTATTTACTAGTACAGCAAGATTATCCCAAATATCTTGAATCTAACCACCATTGGAACAACACTTTTCACACTCTTCTATTTGGCATTTTTATTTGTTAACCAATATCAACTATGGAAAAAATTTAATCTGGTAAGGTTTTGCTCTTTGGAAACCGTAAGCTTTTAAAAGAACCTAATGAAATGGCCCATTGCGAAGTTAGTAAAATTGAGTTCATGATCTACGAAAAACGGAACTAACATTTATGACGTTGATATTTCTATGAAGTTAGCAAGCACTTGGCGGTAGCACTGTATCAGACCTAGCACGTTATTTTTTGCTGTTTTGAAGCTTTTACGTTACAGTAGTTCCACTTTTATTATAGCTTGTGCCAGTTCCTGGAAAACCGCGAAATTGCTAACTTGAAATTCGATTTTAACGGCACAAGCTCGGGCCCGGATAATTTTTTGTAGTTTTTTGATTTTTAAATTGGAAACCACAGCGGATGACAATTGAATCCCAAATTAAAAAAAAATAAGTCTCCCATGAGGAGTGAAGGTTTTACTGTAGGTCCATATGTGCAGTGCACTCCCTTAAAAATTAGGTCAACTATATCAATAATAACCTAATAATCCAAACTAATATCAATACTTAATTTAATATGTTAGAACTTAACATATAAAATTATTTGTATTGAATCTGCATCTTGCATTTCTGCAACTCAAAATACGTAGGTATCTAATTAATAACACCGGCTCAACTGTAGCTAGTTGAATTTTCGAATAGTACCCAGGAGTGATCCAGTTAATCATGCGTTAGAAAGAGACCACTCGGACACGTGAAACAAAAGATACGTGTACATACATTATGAGATTCGCGTGCATTGCTCAATGCACACTGACTTAGTTTGTTTGACAGTCGTTCAGCGCTCACACGTTGTTTATATTTAACCTTGGTAATCTATCGCAATGGAGGCATATTCGGTAGAATATATTGAAGAAAACACAAAACATTTCCAAACTTGTGTAGATTAAATTGCTTTTTGGATAAAGTTAAACTGGAAAGTGAATTAACGGTATATAAATACAGTAGGGCAGATTTTCGTGAAGCAGCAAGTTTCTTAGCAATTATGCGAATATTTATAGATCGAAACCTCACGGGCGCTGCTTTAGTATCCCAGCCTTTCTATGCAAAAACTAGAAGGGATAACGAAAGTTGTCTTCTAAAATTCAATAGGGGTAGTTTTTTCCACCATGTTCCGGTAAAGTATAAAATTGGGCAATAGGTCAGAATGGTCATAATAGGTAAGCACTAACTGCCCACCAAATTTGTTTTTTCAAGGCCATAACTTTTTATGAGAGGCCGAAATCGAAAATTTTGATATGAAACATCCCCCTTCAAATCAAGGAGGTCACCGTTCCATTTTTACTAGGTAGTTTTTTTTTACTTTGACTACACGAGAGGGAAGCCTATAATGCTCGATGAATATCGTGTGAGCCAGCAGTGAATTGTAGGGAGAGGAGATAGGGTTTGAAGGTTATAGGCTAGGGGAAAATCCTCACGTTCCACAACTTCGCTGTTTGATAGAAAAATGAAGTCTGGTATGAGGAAGTGAAGCAGCAATTTTCTTAGCAATTATGCAAATATTTATAGATCGAAACCTCACCACGGGCGCTGCTTTAGTATCCCAGCCTTTCTATGCAAAAACTAGAAGGGATAACGAAATTTTTGAAAAGATGAAAAAGTTTTGTGTTTGATAGGGCTACCTAAACAATATTTTTGTATTTGAAAAATTTGAAAAAAGGAAAAGTTGTCTTCTAAAATTCAATAGGGGTAGTTTTTTCCACCATGTTCCGGTAAAGTATAAAATTGGGCAATAGGTCAGAATGGTCATAATAGGTAAGCACTAACTGCCCATCAAATTTGTTTTTTTTTAAGGCCATAACTTTTTATGAGAGGCCGAAATCGAAAATTTTGATATGAAACATCCCCCTTCAAATCAAGGAGGTCACCGTTCCATTTTTACGAGGTAGTTTTTTTTTTACTTTGACTACACGAGAGGGAAGCCTATAATGCTCGATGAATATCGTGTGAGCCAGAAGTGAAATGTAGGGAGAGGAGATAGGGTTTGAAGGTTATAGGCTAAGGGAAAATCCTCACGTGCCACAACTTCGCTGTTTGATAGAAAAATGAAGTCTGGTATGAGGAAGTTCGGCAGGTCTCGAGCTTGGCAATTAAGGGGTGACTAGTTTGAGCTCGTCTAGTTCACCTATCTAGAATCTCTCGTGGTGAAATAACAGACGAGATTTCTGATGAACATCGACTATGGAAATATCTATAGAAAAGGGAGGTCTTCCACTTGTCTACGATGTCGAATCTGTGCTTTGTAGATTAAGAAGAGCTGCTGGGATGTAAAGTAGCCCCATGATTTTAAAATAAATTATCGAGCCTTATATTCAGCAATAGGTCGATAGGGCACTTTAGCCTATGGTTTGCAGTGGTTTCGCCTAAAGGGTCCAGTCAGTTCAATACCTGAATGCCCAAACGACATGAGTTTCAGTAAAAATGGCCTATTTCAAATCTATAACATTTTGTTTTTATGCATATTCTTATTCATCCAGAGTGGAGAAAAATTGAACAACACTCGAGAAATCATCTTAAACTGGAGCTCTATTTGGTAGTTGTATGACTTAAAACTGATGGCTGTAAAAGTAGAATGCTAATTAAAATTTAAGCTATGATGAAAGCATCAATTGATCATTGTATTATATTTGTCCTTGGGCGTTATGGGAAGAAATGTAAATCACTTGGTGAAGCCCCTTTTCCTGATTCGGATGATAAAGGTGAATAGCCGGCTGAATGCAGTACGAGACGTGACTGAGCTAGACTCAATAAATCATAAAATAACTCATAGCAGGTGGAATTATTCAAATCAAACGCACCAAAACATTAAGTATTCTATGCTTCAACTATTTTTTCAATTCAGCTCGAGCGTATCCGGTATAAAATGCATTTACTAATAAATCAAAATAATTCTACATTAAAATTAGATAAATCTTCTAAATTGAAATGATCATCCGGTGATGCTAAGAGAGAATGCTCTCTCAAAATACCCAAAAAGATTTTATTGAGCTTAGTGCGGTTTATTATGTTGTTTATATACTTTTCCGAGGTATGCAGTGAATGTAAACAAAACCAATATAAACACCAGATGATTTTATTGTATATTGCTCTTCAGCATAATCTTCAAACATTGTCGAATACTTACGCAACGTCTGAGGTAACTTGATATAATAAACTAGATAGAGCGCGCACTCTATTATCAATACGTCAAAAATTTAACACATACATTTTCATATAAATCTCACTAGAGATTAATGTGTTTCTTTCATATAAGAAAAATATCATGTACAGCGATAAATTTATATCATAATATAGACTGTGTATATTCTAATAGTTAAACAAAGACATTCCAGATGAAAGACCAATATCAAAGTTTATTTAACTATATATGGAATATTCGCCCTTAATTTTAACCCTGATTAATTACAAACGCAAAGTTCATCAGTTTAATGGTGGCATACAAATCAATTTGGTTTCATTTGCTGTAAATCTACCCAGGGTTGAGAAAAAACATTTTTTTTAAAGCCCAACCCACTGTTTTTTGGGATTTAGGCATTATTGTTTTTTTTTAAATGATAATAACAAATCCGCTTAAAAATATTTGAATTCTAGTTAATTAGTTCCATATTAAGTTTGTATATGTTTCAACTGCATATTGTGTACAATTGAACTAATAGTCATATTATATAATGAAAGCAACATATGCATTTATTTTATTGTTAATTACAAACAATACACTGCTACACGTAATCTCATATTTGATTTAAAATTAAATTTTAAGTTTGCCGATGAAAAAATTGGAATTCAATCATTTTTCGAACACTCATTCTATTATTTTTTTATTTTGTAAAGAGATTACGTTTTATTATGTAAAGAGATTGCGTTTTATTATATAAAGGGATTGTTATGTAAAGGGATTTACTTTTTTAAGAGATGATGTTTTATTTTGTAAAGATATTTCGTTTTATTACGTAAATAGTTTACACAACATTGTAAAATAAATAAAATATATTTATATACTACCAATACTTGAATTTGAATCTGAAAAAGCACTTTGATTTAGATGAAGTTATTTCTTAGTGGATTTAATTGTTTTTTTTTTCATCACAATTGACTGATTGATTGATATGATTCTGATTCTGTACATATTAGAGTAGTGCAGGATGAAATCTAAATAATTTAAATTGCGTACCTATTTCACGTCTATGTTGCAATACAAAAAATAAACAACATCGAAAGTAAAAAGGATTAAACACTATTTTGACCATAATATGTCATTTAATCAGAATTAGTATTTGAAACCAATTACGCGGATAATAAAGAAATAATAACCAGAAAACGTGACTAATCCCCAGTCTGCTCTACTATGATTCATATTATTATTGGCACGTGCTAATTATGTAAAATGAAATGAAACAATCGACAAACATTTACTAACACTCATCCACTCTTGACGTTCAATTATTGGGACTGTAGTGTTATTAAAGTGTATGGAAACCAGGTACCGCACATAGCCCTGGTGCAGCATTAAATTCTGATTGAATATAAGTAATAGTACTACGAGGTTGAAAAAAATCACAAGTAATTTGTAATGAACTTGTACATGATCACAAGATATTTTGTATTTGTTGTGTCTCCTGGTGATTTTTTAAATAAAATTATCCATGTTTGATTTTCGTACTCGATATCTATTTTAATCGAATGCTGTAGATGGTACAAGTGGTTGAGTTGAGAGCTTGGACTTGTACAGTGTCATAGAAACATATTCTATCACTTTTGGTAGGGAATAGGAAGGAAAAACGTGAAGCTGATTGGTGGATATTGTGTATGATTGTGCTTAGAGTGGGGCTGGTTGCATGAGTAGGATAGAAATGTTGTTCAACGATGTTTTATCCATAGAGATATATAGAAATAGAGTAAGCGTCCCGTGAGCGTATATGAATCAGTTGTCTGAAGGACAAAAGATAACATTTCCCCGTCCTCTCTCGAATGTTGGCCACGAGAGCGGCAGCTAACGCGCGCCTATCCTGCTATTCTTCAATAATCATTATTAGGCAATACGCAATTATGTAATTGAAAACATTAAATTATATATAAATTCTCGGGAAATAGGTCACACTATTACATATGCTCATCATTTTCGTCTTTACTTACGTTTCGGTTTCACGACCATCGTCAGAAGACGTATCAATGTCTAAAACGAGTTTTCTTAAAACTAATTGTATCAAGCACAAAGCGTACGTATCGCACTAATTTCAATTAAAAATGCCCACGTCGCCGAAACGAACAGAAACACGAGTAATCGAAATAGTAACAAATTAATGTTTCACGTATGGGTATCAATAAGCCACTGCATAGCAATCTACTTCTATCTAATATTCGCAGTTATCTCATGTAATGTTTGAATAAGACTGAAACCAAACTACAATACGCGCTGTATCCACTTTCGAACCAGATGTTGAAGATTTATGAGGTAATAGGAAAATACTGTCAGACCTCACTAAGAAATATTAATTTTTCCCGCATTCTACCTAAAATACACTTTTAACATCATGAAGACGTAGGTAGGAATTTGCAAGGGTTTGATTAATTAAAATTGTATAAATATGACTCAATGATTGAACGTCTGTTCTTTAGTTCAAATATTAACAGTTTTGTAATCGAATTGGTGGTTATAATCAAAACAATGTTTAGCAAGGGTGGTGGATTTTTTTAAGTGTTTGTTTCTAGTACTGTACTTATCACCATACATCCTTTTTTGTAAATATTGTTTAGAGGTTCCTGTTATAAGTCCCATCGCAATCTCAACAATTTCATTTATATACTGTGTGGGCTTGTTTATCTTTAGGTAAAGGTTTTAGATTTGAGAAATATTTACCAACGCAGTAGGTGTTTATGCGCAACATTTAATTCATACTTTTTTAAACATTTCTTAATTTTCTTTAAGGTCTCCGGAATATATGGTAATGTTATAAAATTATCTGTATTACCGTTTATGTTTATATATATGACGTACCATGATAGATTTTGTTTATTCTTTCATTAATGATAGGGTTTTAAGTAGCTATTCATTCCCAGTGTATAACGAACAATTTTCAAATTTTTGGGACGGTCCTCTGGGTGAGACAATTTAACAGCGCGATCTGTTAGGCTGTTTATAACACTTTTTGATAACGGGTTGGTGCAACTGAATTGAAGTGAAGATATGGTTGAGACCAAACTTCTTTAGTAAACCACGAAGTTTATATTTTTTCATCTGAATCATGCCTAATGTTCATATCTAGGGAATTTATGTTTTTGTTTACTTCTATTTCACAAGTAAAAAAGATTACAGTGAAAATTGTTAAATTTATTAATTACGTATTGAATTTTATCATTGGGAACACACATTAGGCAACCATATACATATACATATAATGAATTCATTACAGATTTCTCTAGGCATTCCATAACTAGGTTAGCCTAGCTAAAATGAGAGATCCCATTGCTGTGCTGAATATTTGTCCAAAATATTGCTAACCATATTGAAAAAAGTGCATTCTAAACAAAACTACTGCATTTATAAATTCACATTTATCTAGAGGTGTGTAGTTTTTTCTTTCTGACCAACGTTTGTTCATGCTACTCAAAGCCAAAACGACTGGTATATTTATAAATAAAAAACAAAGTAAAGGCGAAAATATTAAGTATATGTAGTAGTGTGACCTATTTGCCGAGAATTTATATATAATTCATACCAAGGTCAAGAAACATTATCAATGAAAACTTTAAATAAAGAAAAAATACATGCCAACGCTTCTTATCTAATGAACCGAGGAGAAGAAGTTTCGATAATCTTATGGCTGAAGCCGATGTTCTATAAAAGATTATGCAGTGCTATCACGTATGGATTTCAAGTAGTAAAATTTTATAATAGAAACAGAAAGTAGCACACTATCGATTGATAGAGGTCGGCAAAAAAATTACACCGTCACACGATCTTTGTCGAATTACATAATCGTAATAATTGAATCGATTCACCAAATAATTTAAGCGATTTGAATCGATTAATTTTTTCTGATACATCGACACCGGATCTGTGTACCAAAGAGCATATCTGGATCGGGAATGGCTGCAGGGTAATAAGATACCAGGATATCAAAAATTATCTTGGTCAAGGGTGGTTGTGGAATCTAAAACGTGTGTCTTACTTTACGTTATCAAAACTTGTGTCAAATTAATCAATTTGAAGTTTCTAAAAGTAAGAAATTTCGCAATTTTATACGAATGTTATAACACTCAGAAGTCTCTAGCGCTTTAGACTCCGGAATTTTCACGTGGCGTATCGAAATTAGAAGGTTCGAAATGAATAAAAACACAATTGCATGAACGCCAGACGTCCTATGTAATTAGCTACGAACGTAATCATTTTGACATATGCCTCGAGGAGCTCGCTATGCGTCAGTTAGAGTTTATACTTTTTACCTCGATCTTGTTAATTCGGGGCCGTTTTATGCCCCGTGCGGCCGGTGCCAGTTGTAATAAAGTGTTTTCGGCTATAGGCCGCTAGCTTTTAACCGCTTTTGGGTATATTTTAGTAGCTAGAAAATTCCCTTTGGTATGTCGCACGTTAGACGCGCGTAGCTGAGACCTGAGAGTACCTGTTTCTATTTTAATTAATTTTTCCTATTCAATCGACATTTTGGGACCCGAGACTATGCCATTTAGTTGGCCCCGTTCATAAACTAACGACATGGAGCGAAAAGTCCTCGTAAAGACGTTCTATGTTCCGAAGTATTGCACTTTTCTAACTCGCGAGCTACGCGCTCCTCACATGAACGTCGTTCGATTTATCGAAAATTAACCAATTTAAAACAGCTTTCGACCCCGTTTGTGGATATTGCGACCTTGTAAAAGATTCAAAGTTAACATTTCGTTCTACATTCCACAACCACCCTTGACCAAGATAATTTTTAATTTGTAGTTCATTATTGTTCTACAACTGAAATAAATAGGTATGAAATTTGTAGGTTATTGATGATGTCAGTGTGACAGTGACATAATTATTTCAAACTTAAAGTAAGACACACGTTTTAGATTCCACAACCACCCTTGACCAAGATAATTTTTGATATCCCGGTATAACAAACACTGAATAATATTTTTTACGCACGATTTCGAGAGCGATATACATATTTTCTTATTTATGATTTTGGACATCCTGCATCATGATCTGAAAAAAATAATTAATATGCGACCCTCTACTGTGAGATATGGACTGTCTTGTAGTATAGCTTTTAACTAAATTTAGTTGGACAATTTGGACCTGCAAGACATCAAGAATACGTTGTTTTTCACCTTTTTACCTGGACCCTTATATACCTGTACCCTTAAATTGTACTCGGATTACGTTGGTGCATACGATTCATTAATCGATCCCACACCCAGATGCCGAAGCTGAAGCTACTCCAGGATGACACCGTGAGCCTATAATAATAATTGAGTATCGCAGCATGGTGCGTTGAAACAACTTAATACGTTCGACTAGATTTTGAATAAATATGTTCCAAACTCCTACGGAAATAAGATGAAAGCATCGGTAGAATAATAAGTGTTTGGATAGAACACCAGGTAAAATAAACGGATGTATCAATCGTCAATTACCGACACATTCCATAATGGTATTTTACAATCTGCATTTTTATACGTTAAACATAGCATAATAATACGTAATAAAGTGATGAAGGAAAAGAAATAAAACATACGGAATGTATCTGCAAGGATAAAGAGATGTCTGGCACATGGCGGTTCGGTAGTTCCACCGGATTTTTCCGTCTTAAAGAAATAATGATGACGATAAACAGAGAGACGTCTTGACAACCAAGCTAGTTTTGTAACAACCTTAATAAACGGAATTATTTTGTTGCTCAAAACATATCGAATTTTCGTCTCTACTGCTGCTCGAAATTCGTCAATTCGATACCTCTTAATACTATCATTTAATAAACATTGAGGACATAACCAATAACATGTTAACAAATTTAAATGAGTTCCATATTTTAAATAAAATTTTACGACTAATTCTACGAAACCAATAATTTCTAAATTCAATGCATAATGAAAAACAAACACATTTCGTGTTAGCAGTGAATAGACAAAGTTTTGGTTCCCCAGGATGAACAGTAACAACAAATTCTCTAGTCCTCGTCAGTCGAACGAGGCAGACTTTGAAGATTGTTGATCAGGGACTTCACCTCTGCCTCGTACCCATGACGAGTACCTGAGATGAGCGAAACAGCTGTCTGGGACTATACTATGTGTTGTCACTGTTCAACCTGCTGAACGAAAACTTTGTCTTCTAAATTCAACTCAAGAAGGGTTTGCAAGAAACTGGAAAAACCGAAACAGAAATGTAAAGCGTTTTCTAGAAAACTTGGTGAGACCATTAATGTACTAGGATTATAGTAAATTCTATAACACAATGACGTCATATTTACTCCTCCAATAATAAAACTATAGTTATCCACAGATCTGATTTTTAATGTTGGCAGTACAATGCTGCGATAAATTCAATGAAATTTCATTTTATTAATACTTCTCAATACATTTCGTATATTCAGTTCAGAAATAGTTGTTGTGTATTAGGCGTGTCTATTCTTAAAATGATGAAGGCTTCAAGTAATTAACTGATCCATAGATCACTAACATCCCTCATCATACTTTTTTCTTTCCCTTTGTCGGCATTTCCAGTGAACATGCACGTATCGAGCATATATTGCAAAGTGAGGGTATACTCAATACCCTCTATAGTACAAGGCCTATACGCAGAGAACATAAAGTCAGTGCGACATCATCAACAAGAGGCTTAGACTTGAGACGAAGCTTACGTGAGTAACGTTTAGTCTTAATGGCGCGTAGACGGTACTGGATGTGACAGGTGATGAATATTACAAGTTAACGAGTTATATCTATGTCTTATGGAAAATTATATGTTGCACTTTTTCCAAAGGTGTCCTAGTGTGATTGGAATGTATTTTTACCTGTAAATAAGCGTGTATAAGAGTGTTATTACTGAATAAAGTGCCATGCAATATGGCTTCCCAAGTGAATATTTTTGTTGTTGTTAGTAACTTTTACAATAATAATTCGTAATTATAGTTTTTGTTTTGAAATTTTGTGTTTTTCATTGAAAAAAGGAAACGAGGTGCAATTAAGAACTCAGTTCTGGTAACCCCATTCAAACAGGAAGTCCTTGTATATGACCTAAGGAGTAAATAAAACTTTAGTTTTAATTTTGTTAATGGAGCATTTTGCCATGACGTCACGATCAAGTGTTCAGGCCTTCTAATTTAAAGGGTATTGTTATAGTCGGCACTCTCAGCTCTAGTCTAGGGAGGGAGACCACGGGAGCCACCGGTGATCACTATATTGCTATATAGATGGCGCCAGTACGAAATTTTGACCTTATTGTCAACATCACCATGTGACGTAATTGCAACTCTTTGTATTCTTATTATACATGTTATGGTTGTTTTTCTTCAAGGAATGCAAAAATCGTTGGTACCTTCCTAACGATTTTTAACATTTTGGCAAAATACAGTATTTGATGATGCTATTTATTACGTGTTTGAGAGAATATTGAATAATACTCGATGTTTATTTCTTTCTACGAGAACAGGTATTGAATGAGTTGAGTAATCTTGGGAATCTGTTGAATTTAACCTACTTGATCACATTTTTAATCAGCATTCCTGCGTCATGTGGCGAGAGGACTTTACCCATTTGGGAATGATAATTCAAAGTAATATAAGGTTAATGTATGGTGGCGTGTTGTTTTTAGACAAACGTGGATGTAACTGTATTAAATATATTATGGTTTTGGTATATTAATTAAGTTGATAATCTACTTTCTCATTGGTCATTGTTCATTTACTTTTACCCTCAGTGATATATCTTGTGGTAAATAAAGTTTCTCTCATGCATTCTACATTAAAGAGAGTCTGGCCGTGTCCCCGATATTTTTCATTACAATTTTAATTTCGTTTATTAAATGTTGTGAACTTTATTGTTCTAATTTAGGACCGGTTTTCAGCTTATAGATGCTTTAGTTTTACACTTTGACAAAGTTGAAAAAGTGATCTAAGAAAACAGCGTTCTATATATTTGAACTAACTAAGTAATTATCAACAAATTGTATAAAGAAAACCATTACTATAGAACTTTTGTGACTAGTCCTACTAGTTTGCCACTTATTATTTTGAACTATTGGACTTCTTATATTAATTTTCAAATGCTTCCACTACATTGCCAATTATACTTTACCACCTTTCTCCTTTAATTGACAAGTGTTATGATGTAGAGCTTAAAGGTTTAAATCATTTAAAAGGTTTCCTGTATTTCTAAACTTATTATTTTCAATTTTCTCTGAGTTGTTTAATACTTTTACTTTTAACTGACTTATGAAGAACCTCAAAATTATCTTTGAAATGATCAGTTTCTTTAATATGGTTTACAACTTTTTAATCTCGTTTGTTCAAATTAAAATGTCTAAAAATCTAAATGTCTAAAAATCTTTGTTGTTTTTAATAGATCACATAGATTATCAGAAAGTTTACCTACATACATTATTAATTTATAATTATGAGTCTTAACTGTACTAGGGTAAACTAATTTCATTGCTTCATTATAATCTTTTTTCTTAGATAAATCAATCACAATTTGTCCGTTAAAGCCGTTATTAGTTGCTATCTGTGTAATTGAAAATTCCTTATTTAATTCTGACATGTCTATGTATCATGCTTTGAAGAGCAGCCAGTTTATGTTGTATGGGCTGGTGTGAATTTTTGTGGATAATTATGTCCGTATGTCAAGGCTTATGATATAATGAAAAGGAATGTTTACTATTCAATTTAGTTATGGTTAAGTTCAAAAAGTTAATAGTTTGATTGCCTTCTACTTCGACCGTGAATTTAATTTTGGGGTGTAGATTATTTAAATGTTGAATGACAGAATATAATTGTATTTGTGTTCCATTAAAGCATGTTAATATATCGTCAACATACCGAAACCAATAAATGAATAGGAGTCAGTTAAAAAAAAACGTGTGGCACTGGGGGACTGCCGCGGTGAAGCTATTGCATAGCATTTTTTCTCAACTTATGCAATTATAATTATTTATTTATTTTTAATTTATGCAGTATTTTTTTTTCTTTGATATTAATTCAATTTTTTTCTTTGATATTAATTCAAGTTACACTTTTTGAGCCTGGTGACCGATAAGAAAACAATTTTTTTTCTTTTATTGAATAAATGAGAAGTTAATATCGTTCAAAATATTTTAATGTAGGTTATTCAGGAATTTGTTATCATTGAAACTATAGGTTTATGGTAACTGAAATAAGAGACATAAGTTTGAGACTTGATATCCTCTAAATATCTGGAAAATACCGCGGCAATGGTGGCCCCATATTTTGTTGTGGATTCTTGTGGATCATTATTCATTTTCAAATTCTATTTTTCCGAAAGAAAAGTTGTCAACCGCTCTGATTTTTTATCAGCGAAGTTGATGTTGAAATCGCCAGCCAAGATAAGTGGAAATTTATTACCATTTGTACCAAGTATTTTCGACCCTTCTTCAGTGCACTCCAGTAAAGTGCGATGAATAAAATGCTCTACCTCGTCCAATTTTGGATTCGGAGAAATGTAAATTGCTACCATGACTATGTGTAGGCCATTTCTAAGTTTGCATAAGCACGCACAAATATCTCCAAAAAATGAGCGCCTAACATTAACTTCGCTAACGTGTGCAATATTTATTTCAATATTCGGAGTCATAATATTAGTTACATTATTATTATTTTGGAACAGTATCTCGTTTGAATTGAACAATACAATTGAAATTAGGTATTTCAATCGGATTATCATGCGCCATGCAAGATTCGGTAAGAAGTAACACATTTGTTTGTCTCGTAACTGAATCTTGTAAATCGTGTTTGTGACTATTTAGACTTTGGCAATTGAAAGTCATTATTGAAATGCCATTTCTATTACTAAGGAAATCTAAGACACTTTGAGCTGTCGTCTGAACACTATTTAAAGGCAGTCTTTTGAATTCTTGCAACAAAGATGCAGTCGATGCAGCTTGCCTTCGATTATTATAAAACTTGAATGTAGAATTATCGTTTTTTGTCGTGATATACAATTTTTCAATATTAGTCACCCGAGAGAGCGCAACATAAACGAGTTCCTGTTATTTTTCGTTACGGAATTTCTTCATTCGGTCGCCGCGCTCAAAGCCCGCGATAAAAGCTATATGCAATATATGCAATAGCTTAATAGAAACAGGTACTCTCAGGTCTCTGCTACGCGCGTCTAACGTATAAACTCTAACTGATGCGTAGCGAGCTCCTAGAGGCATATGTCAAAATGATTTCGTTCGTAGCTAATTACATAGGACGTCTGGAGTTCATGCAATTATGTTTTTAGATAATTCGAACCTTCTAATTTCGATAGGCCACGTGAAAATCCCGGAGTCTAAAGCGCTAGAGTGTTATAACATTCGTATAAAATAGCGAAATTTCTCACTTTTAGAAACTTCAAATTAATTAATTAATTTGACACATGTTAGGTGTTTGGGTCTTACATTATTTTTCGTTACGGAATTTCTTGATTCGGTCGCCGCGCTCAAAGCCCGCGATAAAAGCTATATGCAATAGCTTAAAATAAAGTATTAAACAACTTAGAGAAAATTAAAATTAAGAAGTTTAAAAATACAGGAAACCTTTCAAATAATCAGAAAGACTTTACCAATTCTCCATTATTGAACTTATTTGTAAGTGACTCTTATCCTACTGTACACGTACCTCACTCATCCCCTCTTTCTTGATCTTAATTTTAAAATTTAAGGAATAAACGTTTGTTTGGTAAAGCCATCGTGTGATGAAACATGTCACGTTTTGTTTAATAAAAACGGAGTTTGTGAAAATTTATTACAATGGTATTTTTTATTAAACCTATAGATATGAATTTTCAACAAGTAACCACCAAAACCATTCAAAATGAAATATATAGTAACAACATTTCAGTGGGCACCTTACCAAAATTTTTGGAATTAACTCTGGGAAATAACAAGAACTGGTGGTATTTCCGAGAGTACACATCGGATTCAACATTGTAACAAGTGAACATCTTAGGCTAGTGATTTAACTTGAACCACCTATTAAACCTTTCTGAGTCTTCAATTTTGCTAAATCTCTGACAGTGATATGTTCGTCGACATTTTAATGTGACACGTGCAGTAAACTTAAAATCATAACATTTTGAAGCTTATTGACAAACAGTCGTACGGTTGATGGGCAAGCTTGGTATTTCAGGTTGTCTTAATGAATAATGATTCTCTTCGTGTCGAAGTAAAACAGCTCAAGCTAATGAAATCCAGTTTTGATTTAGTATTACATTTCACGGATCTTATGCGGCATCTAGCTGCGGTTTTTATTTTATTTGGATTCCAAAATATGAAAAAGCACACGTGGTATACATCTGAAGAAAAAACTGTAAGCATGAGTGGCAAATTATTCATATTATTATTATGAAAAGGTCATATTTCTATTAAATGTCATGATATACGTTTTGTGGAATTGTAGATACACTTTCATAGAACTATTTCATAGTTTATGGAAATAGGTTTCGGCCCTAAAAATTTTCAAAGCAATAATATCAACAAAGTTTCTGAAATATTTGTATTATAATTTTAGACGAGAGTAACTTCCTGTTGAATAAAAAATGCATGTGTTATTTCTGGAGGAATAGCTTCAGCATGCCCTACTGCCATCCTATAGTATAGCCGTATCTGTTTGTTCTTTCATTAACTTTTTTTGTCTACTCAGTTCATCGTACAGTCGGTAGATTACATTTCGTCGCTATGAGTGAGTTAATATTCAACAAACAATCTATCTCTTAATCGAAATGGTCCATGTGAATGAATCGAATATGTACATGGTTCATTTCAAATTCGGGAGAAATAAGGTTTTCATATTAGTTGTAAGTTCTTGAAAAGATAATACTTTCAATATAAAGATCTTTAGTAAAGACAATTCTCTTGTTCCCTATATCCGAATATCGGTCAATTTAATTCAGGTTTTGTTTGGTGTTCCTTCCCTCATACCAATGTTCCGATAATCATTACATGTGGCATCCGCGGGGCACGCTTGAATTGACCCTGAGAATGACGACTGGTTTTTCTAACGCGATATTGATAGTTGGATAATTTTACGGTTCATAGTTCATTTATTTTGATCCGGAAACTGATCCATTGTCGTCAAGAGGTGTGGAGTGAAATTTTCTAAATATTGGCAAACGAATTGGGGACTCTTTCCACAGAACCCTACCATTCAAGATATATATCTAGAATCGGAATAAATCCACATATTTGTTTTTGGTCCAGTCAATGACTGTATGAATTGGGTCTCGGGAGAGAACTACTAGGCCGGAGAGAAACTTGCGGTAGATTCAGCAAGCAACACCTCTTCGCGGTTCTCGAGACAAGTAACCCTTCGGGGCCAAACTAACGTTGCCACTGCAAAAGATCCGGTGAACTGGGCACCGCATACATTTCACTTCTGAAACCACGATCCCGTTCCTTCTTATCCCAGGGATGCTGGTCGGAACGGATTCACGGACGTGGTAGACACATGCGGAAGGCCAAACTTGAACGAGGCCGGCGATGGTTCGTAAACGTAGCCTAGGCTAACACGAGCAGGCGAGAGGGCTATTCCTCAGTAGTTAGGGGGAATAATTAGCAAGTACTACGCCTGTTGCACCATAGGTAACGCAGGTTCTCGCTTAAATTAGCCTCTGCCAGCTAGAGCGGGGTGAAAAAAGGTACCGCTGCGAAACGTCAGGTAAACGGTGCACCACATGTCGTTTACCCATAAAAATCACGGTGCAGTGCCTTCTTATCCCAGATGGCTGGTCGGAACGGATTCACGGCCGTGGTGACATATGCGGTAGGCTATTTGAACGAAAGCCGAACGTTTACTCGTAGCGTTCCTGGTGAAACAGGTAATTACGAGGAGGTGGAATTGACCATAGCCCAGAAGGGGCAGTATATGAGTCTAGCAAGCAAGCTCCATTTTCGGGTATGCCTAGAGGATTAGGTATGCCTGAGATGGGACCACCTAAAGTAGTCCCGCCGGGGGCGAAAAAGCTGCCTCTGCGGGGGTAGATTGCTGCACCACATGGCTCTACTCATAAAGTCCGGTGTCTGTGCTTCATTTGCCAGGTCTCTGGGAAATTGATTCGCGGCCGAGGAAATGATATGTGGAAGACCGATGATAAGAGGTCGACGGCGACTCGTCAAACGGGAGCTGTTATAAGAATAACACTCAACACGAGTAGACAGGGGGAGAGGGGCCCAGACGGTTCAAAAGACTGTCTCCTCTCCAAGTAAGGCTCTGTCGGGCAGTGGCGTGCTGTTGAAATAGGGGAGGGCAAGTACGACGGGTCTAGAGTCCACTGGACGGGCAGGCCGGGGGATTTATCCACCCCACAGTTATCAACGTGTATGAATGGGGTATTACCTCCGAATTTTGAGAAGTCATCGATTTGTTTGAAAATTTTGAATTAGGCTCTTGTATCGTTTACCACATTTTTGACACTTTCACGACGTGCGCTTCTACATTTTTTTCGGTGAAAACCGCCCTTTTCTATGAAAGTTATGAAAAAAAAATAGAATATGTGTTATTAGATTATTTGCAACCAAATCAAATGGATTTCTGCATTTCAACCCTTGAAAATCACCCCCTGTGCCGGAAATTGTAAAAAACATGTATGTAAGTCGTATTTTTATATCAAGAATCTGTTACCAAAAATATAGAGCGAATTTAGCTTATTTATATTATTATATGTGAGTTTTTGAAAAATAGGTCATATTAACACTTATTTCTACTATATTTTCGTCTTACTCGGGTTAAAAATTCATTTTGATTCAACCCCTGAAGTTTCATAATGATAATGCTTACGACAGATCGTTGATAAATAAGTTAATTTCTAACCAAACAAGGAAAATGGAACGCAATCATCTAACCAAATAAGAGCCATTACTTCCTAATAATCGAATGAAAGATTCACTTTCATCCTTCAGTTACCAATAAATTCCATAATTTATATTCTAAATTTGCAATAAAACCCACTTATACGAGGTCAAGGTGAAAACTCCCTGAAAAATAAAACAGATGGCGCCACAATCGAAAATCTCATGTGACATTTGTGATGTACCATCTTTAACTAGAATGCATTAAAATTTTCAGACATATGTCATTCAGTTGTGTTTTGACACCCATCGAAAGCAAGCAACCTTGAAGATTTTTGTAAACATGAAAAAAAGGGAATTTCGCGTCTTGATTAAACATTATTTCTTGCGTGGAAAAAACATTACGCAAACCAAAGCATTGGGGACTCCACATCATCGATTGGAACGATTCACAAGTGGTTTACTGATTTTCGTTCTGGAAATAAATAAGAGTGATTATTTCGTACTTATTAGTGTAAGAACTGGACGTTGACTTTAATTAGAATCAGACATGATGGATTATGCGAAGACTTTTCGAAATCAACATTGCAATTTATATTGGATATAATCGTAATTTCCTCGCTTCGATTAAACGAAAGTGAACAAAAAGAGTGCCTACCTCAAGAAGTGAAAGGTTTTAACAAGCGTATCCAGAGTGCAAGACTTGTTAGCGATTAATTAATCCTGATCTCTTCATCATTATGGTCTTATCTCTAAGCAACAATAATATGCAAAAGGATATTAACAACATCAACTATAATTGCAATGAAAGTTAATATTAAAACCAGTTATTCAATCATATTGTTAAAATGTAAAAATTTTCTCTAACGGGAAGTTCCTATCAAGGTTACACATTCACTCCTGACATTTAACTTAGATCAAAATTCTCACGTATGAATGCATGGTGTGGTAAATAGTGAATAAAAATGAAATAGTGGATTCATGGTGTATGAAAATGTAGCAATTTAAACTTGCTTCCGCCATAGTAAATTTAGTAAACGCGATTGATCTAATAGAGTTATAAACATCAATAAATAATGAGTCAGACTACAACAGCAAAATTAGACGGATCGACGTAAATTGAGTCCAGCATCTATTAATGTCTTCCGCTTTAGGTAAATTCAGTCCCAGGTGTTTTCAAGTTCTACGTAAACTGAGTCCCATGTATATACCTGGTTGTCACGTCAGATAATTAGCATGTAATACCTGCTGCCTAGGCCAACCACCCTTCTGAACTTAACCTAACTTTGTTGATATAGAATGCAAATATTATAATCGCGCTAGTCTTAACACTCTCACAATAATCAATGATGATTGTTTATTGTAACCTCTTCGTTTGTAACCTAACTTAATTTAACCTAACCTTACCTAACGTAATTTTGTTGAATAGAATGCAAATATTGTAATCGCGCTAGTCTTAACACTCTCACAATAATCAATGATGATTGTTTATTGTAACCTCTTCGTTTGTAACCTAACTTAACTTAACCTAACCTTACCTAACGTAATTTTGTTGAATAGAATGCAAATATTGTAATCGCGCTAATCTTAACACTCATGATAGTCAATAATGATTGTTTATTGTACCCCCCTTTGTTTGTAACCTAACCTAACTTTGTTGATATAGAATGGAAATATTGCAATCGAGCTAATCTTGACACTCCCATTTCTAAGAATAGTCTGGGCATTATATTGAAATTCGGGACTCAATTTACGTAGGAATATGGGAATAGAACTCAATTTATGTTTTCCGAATTAGACAGTTTGAAAAGTTAAAGAAGCATCATATTCGTGTCCGTAGTTATTAAACAAAAATCCGAACAACACAAATGAAGAAGTTAAAAATATATAATGTAGGTATAGTAATTTTTGTGGAACCTTGTGCCATCCTGAACTGACATATTTAACAGATTTAATCCAAGAAATATAACAATACGCCAAAGAGGAAACACACATTTGATGGTGGATTTCGTTCCTACACCTTGTTTTTCCCCATTGAGAAAGGAAGCTGCGCTGGAAACGCTCAGTTTCAAAAAGATATCTGAATTTAAAAAAAATGGTATTTGGGGTTATGATTCATATTGAATAAAATAATAACAAATGAAATGTAAATTTTGGTAATCGTTTGGCTCAAAAAAACTTCCAGTGTAATTTCACTGTGGGTTCCCACATTGGAATTCGCTGAAGAGATTGATTTTGTGAAATACTTTATCTATTCCGCGACGCTTATGACTTTCATAAAGGAAGCAAATACGTATGGGGTGCATTTTATGTTTCAAAAGTTGGTATTGAAAAATCGTCATTAGTATCAAGTAAGGGTTACGGAATTTTAGTGCTTACCGACAGGAGATGGAAACATCTTTGTTCATTTCATTCAACAATGTGATCAAAATTTAAAAAAACTTCAAAACAAGAGCAACAAAATTGAAAATCTGTAAAACAATAAGTTCCAAAATTAATACTTCAAATATAAATCATACTCCATACATAAAGATGTAAGGATCATGTATTCTATGTAGTTTCTATCGAGAATATTAATATTTGAAAGCCATTTCTTCAGAACGTTTATCAAATTAGGGATTGGGGTATTTGTAAATAGTGAAACAACATCGAAAGGTCCTCAGTACTTTAAAAGTATTTTTAGTGGATAAGGGTAATTATTTCTTATGAATAGTGTCTAAATAAATAATAAAGTTCGAATTCTTCAACATACTATTATGATTATTTCTCGTCAAAGATTAAACCTCTATTTCAACCAACCTTTGGTTAAAACACATTTGTTAATTTATTCGATCTCTTGGCAATAAATTCGTCAATAATCCTGCTGCCAAATATATGACCTTCTGTATTACGTTTCTGTTATAAAATTCAGCAAATTTAATATTTGAGTTTTGATCAGTATATATGCGTCATGCCTTTGATTTGTTAAATACGTAGAAACTAGCAACACAAGGGAGTTAGGGCTTGCGGTATATAATTCATGGCTGCTATACTTCTAATTATAGATGTTCCACAACGTAACTACGTGGAGTGTCGCGAATTCCCTAACTTCACTTTACGTTTCTTTGTATGCCGAACGAGATTACTTTCTGAATAACAGAAATACTACTACATGCGTTATAAACATCACATAAACAATATCTTGATATTCGTATGACTGATAATGTTATTTCTTCTGAATTAGAAGCTACCTGTGGTGGGGTATATGAAGCTTGGAATTATCAGGCATGGTTAATGACGTGTCGTGTTTAGTTGAAAACAGATCTTGGTCATTTGTATGTTAGCATGAAGAACCAAAGAAATATTTCAGCTTTTGTTTATGGAATCGTGACCATTCCGGCATCATAAAATTATGACAATACCGGAAAAGGTAAGACATGATTTAGGAGACAACGTATTGATTCATATAACTTTGAGTAATCAGATACATCATATAGATACAATTAGTTGGACAATAATACAATGTGTTTGCCACATACGAGGGTAATGTGGAAAGCCCCTGAAAAATAAAACATATCTTGAATAGTTGACTTTCGCGGATAGCTAATGTTGAAAATTCTTGGCTACCGGATGGATTCCGCGTCACAATAGCACGAGTTGATTACGACGTTTCGCCAACCATTACAGGTGGCATCTTCAGGCTTGAACTGAAACTGATGATGGCGCCGCCACAATCAAAAATCCCATGTGATATTTGTGACACCCATAGAAAAACAAGCAACCTTGAAGATTTTCGTAAACATGGAAAAAAGTGAATTTCGCGTCTTGATTAAATATTATTTTTTGCGTGGAAAAAACATTACACAAACCAGAGCATCGCTTGTTAAACATTATGGGGATTCTTCACCATCGACTGGATCCATTCACAAGTGGTTTACTGAATTTGGTTGTGGTAGTACGACCACAACGGACGCTGAACGTTCTGCTCGTCCAATTGAGGGTACGACGCCAGAAATCGTCGATAAAGGTATGACATTGGACGACCGGCGAGTTAAAGTGTACGATATTGCTGAGGCTATGGGCATTTCAATCGAACGGGTACGGAACATTTTGCATACATTTTTGAACATGAGAAAGCTATCTGCTAGATGGGTGCCGCATTTGCTCACTGTTGAATACAAGCGCGACGGTGTCACAACTTCAAAGGAGTGTTTGGCGATGTTCAAGCGCGATAAGAAGGACTTTTTGCGCCGTTTCGTGACCCTGGACGACACCAGGGACCAAAGAACAGTCGAGACAGTGGCAAATCGAAGCCAAAAACAAAGTTGGTTTATAGGCCAATGAAGTCATGGCGACAGTTTTTTGGAATGCATACGGTATCGTCCATAACAATTAACTTGAAAATAACAAAATGAACACCGGCGTATATTATGCAGAGCTGTTGGATCGATTCGACGCCGATTTGAAGCGAAAGCGGCTGCATTTGGCAAAGAAAAAGTTCTCTTCCACCATGAAAAAGCACCGGCGCACAAACCCGCAGTTTTAATGGCAAAATTGCATGAATTGGGATACGAATTGGTTTGTTATCCACCATATTCTCCAGATTTGGCCTCCTGTGATTTTCATCTGTTTCTAAATATGAAGAAATGGCTTGGCGGAAAGAGATTTGGCTCCAACGATGAGGTCATCGCTGAAACAAACGCCTATTTTGAAGGATTGCCGAAATCGTATAATTTGGAAGAGATTTAACAATTAGAAAAACGGTGGAAGAAGTGTATCGGGCTACAAGCAGATTATGTTAAGAGATAAAATAAGTTTTGACGAAATAAATCATTTTTCAAGGACTTTTCACTTTGCGGTGGTACGGACATACACATAACCGGCCCTAGTCTGATGTTAAGGTTAACAGTAACGTCAATCTAGACTTGGACTAGAAATTTGAATTCAAATTTGTATTACCTTGTTGATTCATTTATTGGGAAATGTTTCTTGAATGAACGTAAGTATTCGCTTCTATACTCAACATATTCCTGACATCCTGATTAAGCCAGCATACATTGACGAAGTCTCCAAATTGACCATCAACATTAAATGAAGCTGCTAGTAATTTCACAATCTCTATGTTAGTTTCACAGTCTTCATATATTGGAGTATCATTAAACGGAAAATTTCCTAAAATTCATACAGGGCGATTTGCGAAAAGTGTTCGTTAAAAGTTTATGACTTTCCGAGGCGAATTGAGATTTAGGTACGTCATAAAGTAACATGAACTATCTGATAAAAATATTTTGAAACATACTGTACTTCCGGCTATACCGGAATTGTACTTAAATTCAACCATTTCTGAGATAATTCGAATTTTGTGTAAAAATTCAGTTTTGCACTTTCATCTTAAAACGTCTCCAATTTAATCAGATTTCATCTATTCAACCAGTTATTCGCAGGATGTTCAAACTTCAGTGAACTTTTTGGTCAATTTCAAACCTCTAAAAGTATTTTTTTTCGAATAGAATAGTACGGATGTCGTTCATTGAATATTCGACATGTTCTGTCTGTAATTTTTTACATTCACCATGTTTAATGAATGAATTTATAATATCTTCACTTGAATATTGATTATCATTTTCCATATCATTTAACTTGATAAAATTCAATATTATACCAGCTGTAATGTCACAGTGCTCATACAAAATTCAGAAATACCTACAGGCCGTTCTACTTACAAAACTTTTTGATGAGGTACCTTTTCCATCATGGGAGCTGGGACTGTAGGTATTCTACGGAAACACAACGAATAATTTACCAACTAATATTTTATTCTATGAATTTAAGAGAATTAATTCTGATTGAGGGATTATGTCAAGAACCATTGAAAAGTTGTTGATGAATCCTATTTGGAAACATTGTTATTAATTATGTTATTGTAAACTAAACGAAAATCTGGCTGATTATATCGAAATAAGCAACTCCAGTTAATATTTGCTGAAGAGACAAATAAACAATAAGATAACTTCTCATGAATAATCATGCAAGGCAACGTTCTTCAATCTAAAAATAACAAAACTATACACTGGCTTACTTATATCGACACTTTGTGGGAATATTTATCGATATGTCAACGCGATTTCATGACGGCAGTTTATCATTGGAATTTGCTGTTGTACGTGATTTCTTATGCTGCATAATTCATTTACCCTGAGTTTGAAAGTCGAGTAATCACTCGATCAGTTACTGATGGAGGAAAAAAAACATTGATGGGAATAAACGTCAGCTTCTTCATTAATTGTAAATATAACTTGATCAGAATCCTTTTTTCCCAGATCTACTATCATAAAGCTTGCAGAAGAATTAAGAGATATCCATGGAAGGAGGTTTCACACGAACGTACAAATAGATAGATCGATAGATAATCAAGGCAAGTTAAATAAAAGCTTATAATTTCAGAAACCGCTATGCCACATTGAAATTATATGTATTTCACAACTCTATGTTTTATACTGACACCTCACCTATGTTGCGGTAGTTTGGCGATCGGGGACAAGGACTGGTATGTCCAAGGGCCCCCTGGACCGACTTGCATGCGTAGGTATATTGAGTGGTATGATGTCGGCTCCAACGAGAGCCCTTGAAGCTCTCGCCGGATTACCACCTCTACACTTATATAGAAAAACTGAGACCATGAGAATGAACCATGGTTCAAGTGCCTAGGTCACTGGACCGAAATGCATTACTCTCGTGGAGATGTGAGCGATTTTAAGTGAAGCAAGCTCTAAATGCCCCAACCTAGAAATGAAGCAAGATAGCATGATCCCAGGTACATGTCTCACTTCTCTCAAAGTCCCCATCCTGGATAGAGGAGATTGGAGTAACGAAACTCTCACCCTAGGACCACCAGGTGGTTCGTATGGTTCACAGATGGGTCCAAGGCTGGTCAGGCTTATGGGGCGGGAGTGTACCTAAAAAGGCCAAAGATCACTATCTCAGTGACATGAAAAACCTGCAAAAAGACTATGTAAATAGGCGCATATATATTTGCACAGGCAGCCGGTCGGCTCTGGGAGCCCTCAAATCATATCAAGGCTTGTCAAAGAATGCAGGGATACACTGGCTGAACTAGCTAGGAGAAATAAAGTTCAACTCATCTGGGTCCCTGGACGCAGTGGAATTCAAGAAAATGAAATAGCTGACTCCCTGGCCGGGCGAGGGTCGTCCGGTGCCCCTTACGCACCGGACCCAATGGTGGCTTTATCAAATTGCAGGGGGGTCTCGCCCTTCTGGACCAACTTAACAAAGAGTGGTCTGAACTGTGGCGAGAATCACTACGTATGGGGCAGATCATTCTCTTCATCAAAGAGCCTGTGCCTAGGCTCTCAAAGTAACTCCTTTCTCGGAACAGAAGGGACATCAGAGTGATGACTAGAATCCTAACTAGTCACTGTCGTCTTAAGAAACACCTTCATACTATGGGCATCGCAGATGATCTTATATGTAGGAAATGCAGAGAGGCGGAGTGTTGGCAATATTTTGGGTTTCTGGCAGGCCACAAACCTGCTAGAATAGAATAGCCTCCCTTTAAATGATGATGATGATACTGACACCGCTGTCAGGTTGAATCCAAGATTCTCATTGTAAAAATAAATTTCGGACACTTCTGCAGGTTAAATATATACATGAGAAATATATTTATAATCAGAAAAACGTTACGGTTCAATAAAATACCATAATTTTATTTGAAAAAATGAAGATGGATGTCAGGTATACCACTCCAAACGGGGCTATTGCACCCCAAAACAATACAGTTTCTATTGTCATCACTTTTAAGCGATTTTCAAATTGATACGACCAATAGGAATGACACAATCGTCTCTATGGTGAGTTAGACACGGAAATATACTATATACTGCGTATAGTGAGGAAAGTTAAAAACAACAAAACCTGCATGATTTTATCCCAGATCCTGCGGTTCTTCCGCATAGTGGTAAAAAGGTAAAAAGCAGTTGAAAATTGATTTGGGTATTCGATTTATGGTGGATGAAAAGACATGACCATTATGGTCTACTGGGGGGTTATCATACTTCTATTTTTATTCACGACTGGGGAGACTAACATGTAAACAATAATAAAAATGCCCAATTTGACTTAAGGGATATTCAATATTCATTAGCATTTTGGGAGCAACAGATTGTGCGCTACAAATCTGTAAATGGTGATTTAAAACCGGTACAAAACACGATGTATACGAACGAGCGAGAAATGCATTACAAATTACAACAATATTCGTTCAGATAGAATGTATATCATATGTCAATACACTAATACATAACAGTAACAGTAGAATGAATGGTTAAGACTGAACCAATTAAATAATCCATGCAAAATAAAAACATACGTTATGCTTCGCAGAGTATGATCTAATCACGTAACTGCTACAATGGAACGTTGGAGAATATATTGAATTCAATTAAGAATTATTTAATTGCATCACCGTACATATTAAATATTGTACCATTTATACACTTTGCAGATATAACTTATTTTAAAACCCACTGGTGGCCTTCTAGATAACTCACTGGCATACAGTTTACAGTCAATCTCAAATACCCACGATCTATTCATTATTTATAAATCAACTTAAATAGAAACATTCAGGCTCAGGCTCTATTTCGCAATGAATCGGGACAAAATCACTGTATTAAATCTTTACAACTAAGCATCTGGATTATTTATCATCAAGCAGTTTGTTAAAAGATTGACAAAAGAAGTGCTGATAGAGCTGAGAAAACTAGTTTCTATGTTCTGATTTCTCAAACGACAAAGTGAACATAGGTATTAAGTAAAGCTCAAGGAGTAGTTGTTGGGGATGACCCATCACAATATAAGCAAAAAAAACCTCAGGGAGGCATCACACTTCGATGGAAAGACTGTGAATATAGAACACACATTGCTCATGACACGTGCAAGTTATTCGTGTTTACACAGAACTTCCAAACTCACCTTGGACACATTGAAGAGTGGAGCGATCTGTTGGTATACCAATGGATAACAGCAGAAGGTACGGGGGGTCGGAGTCTTTCTACCCAGAATCAATACACCAGTATTTTCCGAGCAGAAGTCCAAGTGATAGAGAGTAGTGCATAACTCAATATAGACTGAAAAGAACGACATAACCATCATGTCTGATAGTCAATCCGCCATAAAACCATTAGCTCTAGCAGGGTTCTTAACTGCAAGGGAACTGAACCGTCTCTGATATAACTCCGGTATAGAAACACACACTATACAGGAAATTCTTAGAGCATAAGATGAAGAACTCAATACTATACCCTGTAGTTTACTTCTGAGACATAGTATTCATAGAAAGTACAATATGATCTTAGATAAATTTAAGAAGAAGGGAGTCTTTGAAAGCATAAAAAGAAGCAAATATAACCTAGATTAGAGATTAGATTGGGGGTGTCAGGTATACTGCTTCCTTAAATAACTATTGTATCCCCCTTTACAGTACACCGGCTTTCTTAGTTAGGATAGCAAAAGTTTTTCCCGGTGCGATGGTTGTGTATATCCGGTTCGATGGATGTGCATCCTGAAGAGTCTGCTTCTGCGGAGCAGGGTAGCTTGGCAGTCGGTTAGTAGATGTATCGGTGTGTTTTCTGCTTTTGGGCAGAATCTACCCATTCATGAGTTTGCAGTGCCCTGCCATGAATCCTGTCATGATTCTCGAGTTGTTCCTGCTTAGCCTTATACTTTCCAAAACGTTCTTTTTCCTAAATTTATGTCGGAAGGTTTTGAATTGTCTGTGTCCCGGAATCCTTCTGTTTTGATAATTTCTTTTATAGTTTGCATGCCTATAAAAAGAGCTCCGGTTCTATAAGAGGCGCTTCAGTTCATTTGCGTGCATTTGTGCTTGTTAATTTTCCTCGATTCATGTATGTCCTGGAACTCAGTGGTAGGTGATTCTGCTCTGCTCTCCTAAGGTGTTCAACTTAGTTTCGCAGTGGAGAACCATTTTTGAGCTCGGAGCTTTTATAGCTGCATGACTATTGGACATGGTGGCTGTATCCTTTGTCAATATTGAGCTGTGCACATCTCTCAATTGCATGGACTTCCGCTAGAAAGATACTGGTGTATTTACCCATGGGTTCGGAGTATTTGGTTTTTGGCCGAAAGACTCCTGCCCTCGAACTTCTGCAGTTCTTGATCCATCGGTATACCAATAGATTGCTCTTTTCCTAACAGGGTGAGTGTTCCCCAGTCTTCAACTCCTCTTTATTTCCAAGGTAGGTTTGGAAGTTCGGTATAAACACGAACACCTTGCCTATGTTATCTTTTGGTGTATCTTCTTCAGAGAGATAATATTCTTCCACCGATTATTCTTTGCGTATATTAAGAATAGTATTTTTCGCTACCCTACGTGTGGCTATATGGAGGGAGGGGGGTGTTAGTCCCGGTATTTTCTCCATACTAGCCGTAGGGCAAGACCTTGGAGACCTTTATGCATGCGATCCTTTGGGTCTTACTTAATTCCCTTTTGATATGATCATGGTGTACATCCAGAGCAGTATTTTGGGTGAACAACGCCATGTTTTACCTACAATCCTTCTGCATACCATTAAGGCACGTGTCGCCTTCTTATTTGTATTCTTCAGGTGCTGGCTGAAGGTGGAGTCTTGTCTAGTGTAATGCCTAGATACTTTACCTCATCTTTCAGCTTAAGATTTGTCCTATTAAATATAGCCTAAGAATCATGATCTGCAAAGAAGCGGAAAAACACCGATACATTTTCCCACTAACTTAGGAGCTACACTCCTCCGCAGAAGTCGATACTTTGGAACACCATTGAATCTGAGAAATCATTTTAAAAGATCTGAAGCTCAACGACGTACTAATATGAAACAGTACCGAGAGGGGCATTCAATAGTTATTTGAAGACGCGCTATATTTTTGACCAAATTTTAATTTTGTTTTATATCCGCATATATCCCACATCGCATACCTTATCCACTAAAAAGTCGTTAGTACTTTAATAGTATTTTTAGTGTCAATAGTGACCTAATTATTTCCGAAATATCATTCTCATAAATATCTTAACCTATTTAGTGCAAATAGTAGTACGCCGTCAATGAAAAGTGGAAGTGTAATACTTGTGTTTCAATCTGTACAACATGATAACGGGTATTAGGACCGTTATGAATAAAATTAAATAATGGATAAAACAAATGTTATGTTGTCACGTTATAAGTGACTATTGCTTAGAGATACTCGAGACAAATTGATCAAGTTTTGACCTTGCGTTTTCAATTGTTTCAAATACTAGTAGGACTCTTTAATAGAAATCGAATTAACGCTCTCTGGATGTTGATAGAATCATCGAAAACATAAAGAGTCATTCTAGAACATGAGATTCATTTTCTAGTTTCATATCATTAATACATTTAAAAACTTTCGTTCTATGGAGGATAAGTGTAATAATAACAGTTGAACGTGACTGCAATCATTAATTACAGTAACTCTCATAATTTCACGAGCGAGACACTCCTGTAGTTGATTATAACTTCATTAAAATCTTAAATTCATGGTGACTCAATTCAGTTACATACTACTAATAGATCCTAACGTAGAAACTGTGAAACTAATCATCAAACAATTTCTTCCCAGGCTAATAGCTCTATGAATATTGAAGAATATATTCCTGAACGATGAAAAATATTACAAATATCCATGTCAAAACTCTATGGCAACCCTAGTTTCCATCCTGTTATAGTCCAACGTATCATATATAATGATAGTGCTTTGAATGAATATCATCGGTCTCGTTCGGTTCATTGTTGGCTATTTATCAGGTAGATAATACTATATTTAATACGTTTGGTCATAAAAGAATGGAATTACCGCAGAGTATAAGACGACCCGGTAGTTCGGATTGGTATCAGATGTTTGATTTGAATCCTTTTCACGTGATCTTAATTTCACCTGATGAATACTTTTAGTTTGCTCCATTCATAAAAGTGTTATTCATAATTCAGGGAGGTAGTTGAACAGTGAGAGTCAGATGTCTATTAGCATAATTTGATTAATGCCAACCAACCATTAATATCAAAGTACTGTATATTGTCAAAAATGAAAGCGTTCACAATTGAACAACAAACACTTCGTAAAGACTGAATCAGTTATTACAGGATGGTACAGAATTTCCTTAGACCTCAATTTGAACCGGGAAATTATTGGTTTCAAGAAGGCTTTACCAATCATATGGCAAGGATTTCCATGGAAGTACTCTTTTCCCCCAAAGATTAATTTCATTTGCCTTGGCCGGCGAGATTAACGGATCTTACCATACCAGATACCAGATTTTCTTCTACGGGATGGGCTGGTTATGAATAAACCTGTTACTGTTAATGGTCTCAAGAGAAATATGCAGGAAGCAAATCGAATAATACTAGAGTAAATATTGTAAAATGCAATGAATAACTTTTTGGGCAGTTCAAGAACGCATTACGGAAGAATGACATATGCCAACACCTACTTACTGTATTAATTTTTTGGTGAAACTTGAAAATATCGTCTCATGTATGGGACAGATCAAGACAAATAACATAAAATTTTGAAATATAATTAAGTAATATTTTTTTTTTGCAATTTTAGTATTACGAGTCAAGGTGAAAAGTCCCTAAAAAATAAAACAGATGGCGCCACAATCGAAAATCCCATGTGACATTTGTGATGTACCATCATTAACTAGAACGTATTAAAATTGTCAGACTAATACGTTCAGATCTGTTTGACACCCATCAATAGCAAACAACCTTCCAGATTTTTGTAAATATGGAAAAAAGTGAATTTCTCGTCTTGATTAAACATTATTTCTTGGGTGGAAAAAACATTACGCACACCAAAGCATCGCTTATTAAACCTTACGAGTACTCTTCACCATCGATTGGATCGATTCACAAGTGGTTTACTGTTTTCGTTGTGGTAGTATGACCACAAAAGACCCCGAACGTTCTGGCCGTCCAATTGAGGTTAGATCACCAGAAATTGTCGATAAAATCCATGGTATAATATTGGACGATCGGCGAATTAAAGTGCACGAGATCGCTGAGACTATGGGCATTTCATCCGATCGGGTACGGAACATTTTGCATACATTTTTGAATAAGAGAAAGCTATCTGCTAGATGGGTGCCGTATTTGCTCCCTATTGACAACAAGCGTGACCATGTGAGAACTTCAGAGGAGTGTTTGGCGATGTCCAAGCGCGATAAGAAGGACCTTTTGCCGTGTTTCGTAACCGTGGACGAAACATGGATCCGTTACAATACACCAGAGATCAAAGAACAGTCGAAACAATGGACTTGTCTTGGCGAATCGAAGCCGAAAAAGGCCAAAGTGGGTTTATGGGCCAACAAAGTAATGGCGACAGTTTTTTGGGATGCACACGGTATCATCCGTATCTATTACATTGGAAAGGGCAAAACGATCACCGGCGTTTTCATGCAAAGCTGTTGGATCGATTCGATGTCGATTTAAAGAGAAAGCGGCCGCATACTTCCACCAGGACAATCCAACGGCGTATAGGTCCGCAGTCGCAATGGTATAATTGCATGAATTGCGCTACGAATTGTATCTGGCTACAAGGAGATTAAATTGAGAAACAAAATAAGTTTTGACCAAATAAATCATTTCTTGTTTCATTTTTCAGGAACTTTTCACCTTGCCCTCGTACATATTGTTCTATACATTAGAACGAAAACTGAGCCTTCAGCTTCTATGTATAAAAGCTTTCTTAAACGCCATTGAAAGAAAAACTATCTTCCTAACAAAAAAGTTAGTGACGCATTTGTCAAACAAAGAAGGATATGGGTCTGGCATTTAATTTCTAACCGGAAACAAATCCGCCTTGAGTTTATTTAATCAACAACCCCTTAATCTATTGAACCTACACAACTGCTTCTCACACGGTCTGAATGATTATTTACACCATTAAATATTCCGTTTGTTGTTCCCTTAGTATGATCATTTTTATCGTCAAATTGCCTCATGACATCATCGTCAAGAGCCAATCGTATTAGAATGAACGCTCGAAGGCTATAAAGATGTATTACGAGGACGGAACGGCGGCAATTAAAAGAGGAAGTTTGCATTGTTTCCGGTCCATCGGGTTGGGTTAACTAAACAGATATATAGAGGGTTATTGAACTGGAATGTAGAAGCTTTAAAACTATTTACCGGTAAGAATAAAATAGATGCTTTTAATGCTGCGTATCTTTATTACGATCAATTAATTGTAAATGTGAAAGGTTAACTCAGTTGCAGGTCGTGATCTTCATGCCACGTCATTTCTCCAGGCTCTGAGTTATGAATGAGATAAAATAAGACATTTTGTATTGGTGAAATACTAGTGTGTATTGCCTTTGAAATTAATTGAACACCAGTAATTCTGTAGATTATTTGCTTAGGTTCAATTCTGTCTCTGTTAGGTATGTTGTTGTTCAATAGAAAATGATGATTGACAGTCGAAGAGACGGGCTTCCGATATAACTTCTCGGTTGATCTATTTTTTTTAAGATGATCAATTATTCCATTATGGCCTCTTGGGAACGGAAACATTACTTCCCCGTATGGCGTGTATCGTTTCTTCTAAAAATGATACTACCAATGAATGACAACTTGAAATAAGGAAGCATATCTCCATTTAACATTTCACTAGTATAAAGTTGTTCCTATAATCAAGGCAGCATAGTGAACTACATTGAATTGCGAATGGTATCCTCAATGTATCATTTTTTTTTATATACTTTGACTACACGCGAAGGAAACACCTATAATGTTCGAAGAAGGAGCTGCTGGGACGTAAAGTAGCTCTTGGCCCGGAATAGAAAACCAAGCGATGGACCTCACATGAACGTCCCATAAGAGGGTGGTGTTGGTGGTGATCCGGGCATGGTTATGGAAGACTTCATAGGAATAGTTGTACCTGACATCATCATATCATACATTAGTATCGAGCTTGTATTCCAAAAAATACAAAAACGGCATGGAGGCAATATGCAACCGATAGAATGGTGTTTGAAAAAACTCATTGCATAAAAATAACCGACGATTTTTATTCCCATTACGAAAGTTTCGGTGTAATTTTCAGTTCATGCACCACGTCACTCGTCCACCTGCGAAAATATGGTTCCAATATCCTTTTTTTCATCCACATGGATACAATTATTTCAAGAACAATCCTCATAGAATGGACTTTACAATCTCAACGACCACAGAAAATAAATGAGTGGATGAGAATTATTAGCCATAATAAGGCAGTGAGCGACTAACATTCATTTGATCTTTTTACAGAAAATTTTGGATTGAAACTCAATCTAAAAAAGATCCAAATATCAAGAGGACGTAGAAGGGTGTTGAGAAACTTGAACGATTGTATTTTAAATCCAATTATTTGGAGCTGCTGCATCGAAAATCTGAATCGCTATAATTATTCCCAACCTCCTCCCGGTGGAGGCAGCAGCGTAACAATAAGAATAATTCTACAATAAACGTCGCTACGTTAAAATTCATTCTGCACTTCACCGATTTAAATAGGCATGAATATAATAGAATAATTTATTCATGCTAAATACCAAGTCTTGGCTTACTTACATTCGTCAAGATAAAAGAAAGAAAAAATAAATTAATTCAAATTATGATACAACAAAGAAGAATGAAAACTATCATATCAGAACTGAAAATCTAAAAATTCCTTAACGTATAAGAACAATGTTCAGTAAGAAAATTTTTAATAACCCTCGAGAAATTGTCGAGTGGGAGCTCTCTAAGCAGTAGTGGTAGTTAATTGAAAAAAGTTGGACCCCAGTAATTAACGCTATTTCTGCTACGTTTTATGCGGTGATCTCTAACGTTGACACAGTGCATATCACATCGAGTTGAGTATTCGTTACCATTACCATGTATTTTAACATATATTAGACAATGCTGAATGTAAATGCAAGGGAGAGACATAACTTTTAGGTCCTTAAAGGCATGCTTACAGTCTTGTCGGTAAGGCAGGTTTTTTATAATCCTAATTGCATTACGCTGAATCTTGAAAACATGAGATCCCAGACTAAAATGTCATGACTAATTTTCGAGTGTATTAGTGTATTACACCGAAATAAGTTGTGAGGATTAAATTAACAGATACAAATTGGTTTAAGTTTCTTAGCACGTAAATTCCTTTAGCAACTGATGAAGCAACTTGATGATAATGTTTCCTTCAAGTTAATCCTTTATCTAATAGTAATCCAAGAAATGATATAAATTCACAATTGTTACAGTCCGATATTTGTCTTAAAGAAAAATAGAAGGTCACAGTTCATTATTAATATTTAACTTATTATGTGTAAACCAGTTAAGCAAATCAGTTCGACTCTCCATGAGTGAATTGTGTAAGTCAACTAAGTCTGTATTAACCCTTGATGCGGTTGTATCATCTGCATATAAGATTACTTTGCCTACAATAACTTGTAACGGTAAATCATTAATGTATATGAAAAATAGTAGTAGGTCCAAGTATGGAGCTTTGAGGTACCCCTAAGGTAACCGGCAACATAGACGAGTTGATAGAATGCATATAGACAACTTGCGTTCTACCAGAAAAATAAGACCGTATCAAAGTTTGTTTCATAAAATGTATAACTCTTCAATTCAGACATCAGAATCAGTTGAAACACAATCAAATGCTTTTGAGAGGTCAGAAAATTGAGCCGAAATGCTCATGGACGAGGTTTACTAAAATGGTTAATTTCTCATTTTTTTATGTACAATCTCAGCCTTTCATTCGAAGCTATTGTTTTATTGATCCCTCGTTCATGAGGGGAAGTAGTAAAACATCAACACGTGAAAAAAGATAATGTTTTGTGATTTATGGGTTCACATTATTATCTCAAGTGAACAACTGTTCAAATAAAAAAGGGTTGAATTAATTTTCGTCTAATTTACATTCTACATTGATTTATTAGTTCCTAAATTACTGAATATCTATTAGCATTCATCACTTCACGGCACTACTACGAGTTCAAATTACAATCAAGTAGTAGATAGATTTATTCCATCACTAAAATAAAGGTTCTCTCTAATGTCAAAACATAAATATTCAACATAAGATGTTTTAACTCGACACCAATGAGTTAATACAGTTTTAGTTGGAATTTGAATTGTCCACAATGATGACACATATTGCAATATTTATTATTGATACTATTGTGAAAGTTTACAGGTTCAATTATGTCCAAAGTTTGATATACGGAGAAATATAGAAAAAAGGAACGAATAATAGTCATTGTGTGCTATAGTGTCATTATCAGAGAATTCTAAACAAACCATTGCTAATAATGACAATATTGATGACACATAGCATGAGTTTTCTTCAAGGTACTTTCTGTTTGTTTTACGGCAATCGCTACTTTCGTCGTTGTAATAACTTTTCGTCGTATATAAGAATGTACAAAGCCCATCATCAGACCTTAGTACGTACTCTAGTCACTTGTTTCGGTGTGCGGGAAGTAGGTAAATTATATGATACCTTATTCCCTGCAGTTTGACACGCAAGAAATATAATACTTAGTTTGCATAATTGATACTACTAAGGATACATAAAACTTTCTTTTCGAATTAAGTTTAATTGTTTTCATTAATATTATAGTTCGACCAGGATTTTTCTATGTAATGATAAAAACAGGGGCTGTTGAAATTGCATTACGAGTATCTGAGAAAATGTATAGAGATTGAAGAACGCTCATTCGAAATATTTGATAATTGATTTTAATTTATAGAAGCGTTCTCAACGATTTTGTTTTTATTTATTTACTCATTTATTCAGAAATACATGCCCAACAGAGTTAGCATCTGAGAGAACAGGATTACCTACTTGTTCTCATCATACAAAGCTTAGGTTCACCAGGTTGAACAGTGACAACACGTCCTATAGTGCCAGACAGCTGTTTCGCTCTTCTCATAAGCTCGTGAGTGAGAGGAGGCAGACGTGAAGTCTCTGATCAACCATCTCAGAAAGTGATGTAATAAAACACAACACCATCTGCCGGAAAGCAGATGTCTCAGTGAGGATGCAATTCACAATGCTATGCATTGACAAAATAGTTCTCGCGATTCAAAGAATCGACGTAGAAACAGTTGGAAATACTGCCACCAGGTGACGGTCCCGCAACAATATAAACACATTTTGTGTTAACAGTCAACAGACAAAGTTTAATATTTACTTCTACTAGATATTTTTTATGATATTGATAAGGATACCAAATAATACTCGCATATTCGAATTTACTTCTTATAAGTGAATAAAAATGAAGTTTTCGATGTTTTTTATTTTTTAACAATTTCTAAGAACCGTAACGATCAAGAAGCACAAGCAGTAATTCTTTTTAATTATAGGTTATAAGATCATAATTTCTGAGAAACCTTGAATAATTTGTCCCCTCTTTGGAAATTTACATTCTGTCTTTCAAAATTGAAGCTCATCAGAATTTTTTGGACCATCTAAAGTAAGCGCGATAAAAACCACCATCAAAATACTTCAAATTCAACAATACAATAATAAAGATGAATTGGGAACCTTAGTCTTGGATTGATCCCCCATAAGCCCTCAATTCTGCAACATAATGTGGAGACAGACTCGATTATTATTATATAGATGGACACAACTGCTTGGACACTAGTCCAAGGGGTTACAAAAAATATACTAAATAATTTTCAAATCAATTCCGTCATTTGATAAAAAATTAAGTCGCTATTGGTAATCTGTAGCATGTATAGCCTCAATAATTTGAAGTGCAACTCATTGGTTTTATTCCGAGACCTGACGTAGCGACGAACAGATCTGTGATTTTTCTAAAGCTTCTTTAACCCGCATTTCATTTTCTTGAGTTTTTACAGATTTTAATTCACACACCGATTGATCTCCGTAAAGGAATCGGCCGATTTAATGGAACTGCTGCCATTTGGAAAGTAGGCTACTGAGCCTCAACTCCTTAACCTTATCCCACACCAGATCTCCTCGAAATGGCGCGGTTTCATGGAAAAACCCCGTACAATCTGTGAATTCATATGGAATTTAAAACCATTCCTCTGGAATTGCAGTTATCAGTTCATGAACGGTAGGCCACACTATTTTGTCAAGGGTATATTTTGGAAGAAAACCATCAACATCAACTACTTCTCCAATCTAGGAGGCATCTTATGATTGTTGGCATTAATTAAGATATCAACGGTTCTATTTGATACACATTTTTATATGTATTGCATACATCGACTGCTTGACCAAAATGGAAATTTCATATCGATCAGATGTAGAAACTCCCACATGAATAATTTCTGATCTGTCAACTGAACAATTCAAGGTGTGCAATCTTTCTCCTGTTTTGGAAACAATGATCTTGGGAAACCTCTAGGGTTCAACGTGAGATAAAGTTTGGCGCCCTCCTTCACTGTTTTTCCCCGGGCAATGGTATATAGAATCCATTTTTCCCGCAGTACAGAAATCTGTATGCGGATAGAAGAAAAATTTTCCAGTTTTGGAGATTTCTCTATAAGTTTAGAATTTATTCGAGATAAATTTACACGGATATTAAATTGCCTATACTATAAAAGTATGAATTAGTGAAATTGATACCGACAAACTGACACAAGCATTGAATTGTAAGTTAGCGTTCTTGACTGCTTAGTATTCCAGCTCAGTTTACTATTATTACAACAAGTCTGTATATTTCTTCGGTCCTAGTGTACTTTAAAAGGTACAGTGTTGCATAAGGGAAGTCTTAGGAAAGCATCGTATAAGGGAGGACTTACGAAAACATCAACATTTCAACATGCATTTCTAAATTTCTTTACGTTTTGCGCCATTTGTGGTATTGGTAGTGCGAAATTTTCATCACGATGACGAGTGTTTAATATATATATATACACCCGATCTCCATAATAGTATATTATACAACAAGTTTGAAATAGCTCATATTCCACACGAGCGAAAGTTTGCAGTCCCGAGCCGAAGACGAGGGTTACAGCTCGCGAATGTGGAACAAGACATTCCAAACGTGTTAGTAGACTATTTCTCTAAAAAGATTTTAGAAATGTCACAAAAAGAGTTATTTTTCATTTGACAAAATATTACAAATTCATTATTGACATACCATTCTAACACACTGTGTCAGAATGTATATTCCATCACTGCTTTCGACCAATCAGAAACGCCGAGGGATCTGCCCCTTTAGTCATAGAATACATTCTGACACAGTCTTTCAGAATGATATATGTTACAATCTAATCTTTAATCGTAGAATAAATACTTTGTAAAAGCGTGTTGGAATAAGTAATTAACAAAACGATGTACTACAATATTCTCATTATGAAATCTCTTCGTTTTTATCTAGATTCATTTGCAGATTGCTGTCTTATTCTATTATAAATGTTCTCCGTTCAATTCCTATGAGCTTGAAGCGACCTTGATGTTGATATTATAAGAAAATAACTTGCAACCTGTTAGCAAATCTAAACTACTTTTCCGAAAAATATAATTTTAATGTGGTAGCACTTACAATTCTTAGAAACCATTTGTATGCTAATGGAATAATATACTTAGCGTTTCATATTCCTGCTAACATAAAAGTAGGAAATCATGTTGCGTCTCAAGAATTTTATATTTGTATATATATATTGCATATTATAATATTACGAGCAGTAATTTCCACTTATAGTCCAGTCATTATAGGAGATTTTCATCGAAATTTTTGGGTACAGCTCAATTTTTGTACCAAAGTGTAGGTTTTGGTATCTGAAAACATGTGTCACTGACGCGCCTGCGCGCGCATATTAGCATTCGTCAGAATAGATATATATATATACGTTTTTTTGCCATTTTTTGCACAAAATGGAGAATATATCCAAATGTATGCATTTTATCGAAAAAATGAAGAGGAGTAAAGTTGTTCAGAATTAAATTTATTATAAAATTGCATTATTTGATTTTCCGATTTTCTTCGCAGTTTTCCCGGGCGCGGGAAATTAATTTTCCCATGATTTTCAACGTTAGTTTCTCTTTTTATTTTCATTTTACCATTCAAACAATATTATGAAATTGTGAAACGTTTTTTTAGTATTTTATGTTATTTAAGAAAGACACGTGTGCTTGCATTTTTTGTTTCAGCCTCATGATGGAAAATTCGTGGAAAATTTTATCAACACAATAGTGCTTTTCTATGCAAAATCCTATTTTGAACAACTTTTGTTTGGATCATTTTTTCATATAACGCTCCGATTTTGAGAAAAATTGACTTTGTCGATACGTCTGTTTTTCATTTTGAAAATGACTGGAAAATCGGGAAATCGAATAGTGTGTACTTATAGGAAATTTAATTCTAAGCAACTTTTTCTCTATTGATTTTTTCGCTAAAATGCACTATATAAGCTCCAGAACTGTTTTTTAAATTTTTTGTTATATATAAAATACGACTTATACGTGTATTTTTTTGTTTAAGGCTTTGAAATGGGAAATTCGCGGAAAATTTTGGAATCAGAATAGTGCTTTCCTATGCAAAATGACATTCTGAACAACTTTTGTTTGAAACTTTTTTTGATAGAAGCTTCTGTTTCGAGAAAATTCGATTTTACTGAAAAATATATATATATACAGGGTGTCCCAATATTGCTGGGACACAGAGCTACCACGTATTCTAGAGGTCAAAATAAGTCGATTGAGCCCAATTTACCTATATACCAAAATGTACCGTTTGTCCGTGAGAAGAGTTCAAAGTTTACTAAAAAAAATACATTTTTGTATGTTGTTCCGAAGTGCTTTATACAAATTTAATGAAATTTGGTAAATGTGTATTCTAGATGATTAGCTTACTTTTAGTAATCAAAAAAACCCAAAGAAAACTGTAGAGGGGTTGGAACCACCCTCACCCCTTGGCATTTTTTCCCCCATTTTTGTAGGGGTGGGAATACGGTTTTAAGACTTTTTTATCTGGAAGGCCTACTCATTATCTTCATTTTCTTACTCTTGTAAAAACTCCGTATTTTGCGTAGTTTTCAAGAAAAAAAATGTTTTCGCAAACACTGATAACCGATTTTCGGGTATAGGTTTAATAAAATTGTAATACAAAATTTAGTTGGCCGCGGACACAAAGACAAAACCAAATGTTATGATTTTGACAGGAAACATAGTTTATTGTTAACAGTAAATGTGTCAGTTATTTGTTCTCTTTTGCTTGTTTTTTTATTATTTCTTATTGTCATCACTGTTTTTGTTTAATTGTTATTGCTGTTGTTGCTGTTCCTTTGACGTCCCACAATTATGAATTTTCCTTTTAATGAACAGACCGACATGTTATTAGTTCTTGGATATTGTCAAGGTAACTGCCGCGAAAGTGTTCGCGTGTATCAAGAGAGGTATCCAAACCGGAGAATTCCAAACCATAAAACTTTTGCCCGAATCGAAAGACGTCTTCGAGAAACGGGGAGGTTGACCCCAGTAAGAGTTAACGCTGGAAGACCTCGACAAGCTCGAACACCTATTGCGGAAGAAGCTGTTCTTCAAATGATTGATAACAATCCTAATACCAGTACTAGAAGATTGCAACGAGAAGCTGGAATTCCAAAAAGCACTGTAAGTCGAATCATTAGAGATCAATTAATTCGGCCATTTCACATCCAGCCAGTGCAAGAATTGTTGCCACCTGACTACGAATTACGTTTAAGTTTTTTACAAACTATTCGGGAGCGCAGAGTAGTCGACAACGGATTCCATACTAAGATCTTGTTTACTGATGAGTCTTGTTTTACACGTCGCGGTATGACAAACCTACACAACGATCATGTTTATGCAGATGAAAATCCACATGCCATTAAAAGTAGACATTATCAACGTGAATTTAAAATTAATGTCTGGGTCGGAATTATTGGCGAATTTATAGTCGGACCGTTACGATTACCTGATCGTCTGAATGGCGATAGTTACCTCCGTTTCCTTCAACAAAATTTGCCAGAATTATTAGAAGACTTGCCTCTTAACTTGCGTAGAAATACGTTCTTCATGCATGATGGTGCACCACCTCATTTTGCACGTGCAGTAAGAGAATATCTTGGTGAACAATTTGGTGGCAGGTGGATAGGTAGGGGACAAGAAGCACCCATTCAATGGCCTCCGCGGTCTCCAGATTTAAACCCTTGTGACTTCTTCATCTGGGGAGAATTAAAAAGACAAGTGTACGAGGTTCAAATAAATAACATCGAACAACTGTGGAATAGAATTCAAAATGCTGTAAATGCGCTACGAGAAAATGACGATGTTTTAAGAAGAGTGCATTTAAATTTTTAACGTCGAATTGACCTCTGTATTAATGAAGGTGGAGGTCACATTGAACACTTGTTATAAAAATTATTGTTTGTCTTGTGTAAATGTATTGTGTAATTTGTGTCTAATAATTTTATTAAACCTATACCCGAAAATCGGTTATCAGTGTTTGCGAAAACATTTTTTTTCTTGAAAACTACGCAAAATACGGAGTTTTTACAAGAGTAAGAAAATGAAGATAATGAGTAGGCCTTCCAGATAAAAAAGTCTTAAAACCGTATTCCCACCCCTACAAAAATGGGGGAAAAAATGCCAAGGGGTGAGGGTGGTTCCAACCCCTCTACAATTTTCTTTGGGTTTTTTTGATTACTAAAAGTAAGCTAATCATCTAGAATACACATTTACCAAATTTCATTAAATTTGTATAAAGCACTTCGGAACAACATACAAAAATGTATTTTTTTTAGTAAACTTTGAACTCTTCTCACGGACAAACGGTACATTTTGGTATACAGGTAAATTGGGCTCAATCGACTTATTTTGACCTCTAGAATACGTGGTAGCTCTGTGTCCCAGCAATATTGGGACACCCTGTATATGCATTTTATTTTCACGCGCCCGGGAAAACTGCGAAGAAAATCGGAAAATCAAATAATGCATTTTTATAGGAAATTTAATTCTGAACAACTTTACTCCTCTTCATTTTTTCGATAAAATGCATACATTTGGATGTATTCTCCATTTTGTGCAAAAAATGGCAAAAAAACGTATATATATATCTATTCTGACGAATGCTAATATGCGCGCGCAGGCGCGTCAGTGACACATGTTTTCAGATACCAAAACCTACACTTTGGTACAAAAATTGAGCTGTACCCAAAAATTTCGATTATTTGCTCAAAGATCTCCTATAATGACTGGACTATTACTGTTCTTTAATTAAATTTGAATATAGTTTTACATAACTTTTGAAGTTAGAAATTTAATTTTATCACAATATTTCAAATAAAGCATATGCAAGAATTGAAATATAAAAATGTAATATAAGCTTAAAAAAATTATACGTACTTAATTAAGAGTTCCAAAAGGAAGGACGGCTAACGTGAATTAAATTTTAAATTTTTCTTAGTCCAAGGTATTAGCCAGATATGACTGGAATCTATAAACAGTATTATTGTGTACCCCATTTCGATTAATTAATTTTTTAAGCATTTTCCTTCTGATTCTAATTCAATGTTAATATGGAGCTTAATTATTGTGTGTTAATATAATTTTACTTTTTTCTAGGAGGTCATTTTAAACACCAACAGCATATATCCGAAGATCATAGAAATCTTCATAGTCGGAGGGAAACTATTGGTATTCAAAGGCAAATCCTTCAATTCTCTGCAAGCATTATCTATAATATATATCGGTGGGAGTCAGCAAGTCGAGATTGAAACGCAAGCTATCTTCAATTCATCTTCGCCAAGTCTCCGTCTTCAAATTGAAAACTGCGAACGTTTAATAATAAGGGCTGAAGCTTTCGACAATTCTGAAGTGAGTTGATGTTTATTTCTTCATTTCATTTGTGTTCTTTCAAAATACAACGTTAATTTAGAATGAGATCTTTTTCTATTAGTTAAAAACTAATATCAATTTTGTACAGTTCATGGTATGACAACAGCTTTATCCCTCCTGAATAACGTCCCAATTTAGTGATGGCTAATTTAATAAGGTTTATTAATTAACATTACTCTCCAAAATGTTCTTAAACGTCTAGTATTCTCACACTCATCAATTTTTATGAAATAAATGTTGCTGAAAGTCGTCAGTCGTCAACAAGGATTGTTATAAAAATATCATATGGTTCCGAGAGTGACCTTAACAAATTCAACTACTTAAATATAATTAAACCTAAATTAGCGTTGGGTTCAATTATTGCACAGTTGAATTAGGATGACTAAAATTTCTACATACCGGTGACATACTGGAAAAATACACATCACAAACAAATAAATAAAAACAAATCACAGGACCAATTTCAGTAACAGTTTTGCCCTTCCAAAGTAATTGCATACTTTCTTAGTTCGTCTGAGGTCTATTTACTAGATGACCACTGATTTATTTCATCTCGAGAGAAAACTACATGGCCCGGATAACTTCGGGAGTAGATTCAGCAAGCAACGTCCTCTTTGCGGGTCTCGAGATAAGTAACCCCTCGGGGCGAAACTAACAGTTGTCACTGCAAAAGATCCGGTGAACTGTGCACCACATACGTTTTACCACTAAAACTATAATATCGTGCCTTCTTATCCCAGAACTCTGGCCGAAATAGGTTCACGGGCTTGGTAGACAATTGCGGTAGGCTATTTGAACGAATCCGAACGGCTACTCGTCAAACGTTACTGGTAAAACAGGAAACACGAGTAGGTGGAGTTGACTATAGCCCAGAAGGGGCAATGTATAAGCAAGTAGTGCCCATAATGGTTCCGCCTAAAGTAGTCCCGCCGGGGGCGAATAAAACAGCTGCCTCTGCGTGGGTAAATGCGGCACCACATGATTTTACTCCTAAAGTCCGGTGTCTGTGCTTCCTGTCCCAGGTTTCTGGGCCGACGGCTACTCGTAAAACGAAAACTGTCTAAGACTGAACACGAGTAGGCAGGGGGAGAGGGGCCCAGATGGTTCAAAACAGTCCCCTCTCCGATTAAGGCTTTGGCGTGCTGTTGAAAGTAGGAGAGGGCACTACGTGACGTGTCCAAAGTTCGCGGGATGGGAAGGCAGGGGGTTTAAAACCCCCCACAGTTATTATCATGATGTATTTCCTAGGAGAGCAAGCAAGTAACGTCATCTCCGTGAGTCTCGGGACCTAGTTCCATTACATAATAGGGTGAAGCTAACAATTGCCCTTGCGAATGGGTTTAACCCGAAAGTTAGGTCCACGTCACGATGTCTATACTTCTTACCCCAGGTATCTTTGCGATGGATCCGGGTCGTGGCAAAGATATATAGTAGACCACTTTTGAACGAGACCGGCGGTTACTCATCAATCATAAACTGGTAACAGGCAGGGCGAAAGCAGGCTTTCTGTCATACAGTATGGCATAGCTGCACAGAAGGTGAGGGGACCCACAAGGAGTCTGAAGCCCACTGGGGGGAGTACCCATCAATATGTCTGGGATCGCAAAAGCCTACTCCGACTCTTGTGCATATTCTAGACCCATCCGCGTAACCAAATTGTGTCGTGCTTTGGCGTAGGGACGTTTTCCCAGTCCTATTTCGATGGGATGACCATCCTGAAATTTTTCTCCTCGGACCACAGGGCCTTGATTATGCCGCTGCCTTTCAGGCTGCCCTCTAATAATACGGGATTCGTCTGTACTCCATCTTTTTAGGAAATCATTGCAGCTAGGCCTGTATACCGCCATTATTGCGAGATTCCTCATCGTCAGTACCCAGCAAGGTACCCTCAATGCTGAACCACTGGGCAGGTTGACGGGTATCATTTAGTAAACCCATATATTTCAATCGTGTTATGATAATGGACTTTAGTAGGTTAGGTATTTGTCCAGGAGCATTGCTCGAATTGTTGTGATGAAGTTTGTAAAGTTTCTAAATTTAGACAGCGATATTCAATAAATAAAAGAATATTTAGAACTCCTTACTTGTTGACTATTTGAGTGGAAGGTCTCGTCTATTGTAGATTCCTTCATTTATTTCCAAATAGTCAACATTTTGATGAATATACATCATTCAGAAAAAATTGATCTTATTCGGTAGTATTTTCATTAGCAAATTCAAGGAACTCTTACAAATCCCTTTAATATCAAAACATCTAAATTATTAATGAACGCAATAGTTTGTCTACAATGTCACCAATTTCATAACATTTAAAAGATGAAACCACCGACAAAGACAGACATGTTGAACCTTGAAATAAACCAGACTATTTCTTTCACAATACCAGGAAGTAAACAATGTGTTTATTTGTTCACAGGGTAGCATAACATCAGAAATCAGTAGGACCTCATATTGTTCGATAGAAAAGGCGGCTTATAGCAAATTACTGAACACTTCTTTTCAAGACGTTCAACATCTGGATTTAGTGGAAGGCGCTTTCGAAATTAACAAGAAGGAAGGAATCACAAGGCATGGTTTGAGCACCAAGGCAAGTAAATGCTTATTTATTAGAATGTATATATCCGCTCTTGCTATCGCTATAAAATTATCACAGTTCCAACCTTATGGTGTATGAAAACAAAAGTTACTGAGACATGGCGATAACTAATAGAACTAAGAGAGATGTATTGACGAGCAACCAATAATGACATTACTCTTACACCCCTGACATGTGTTCATCTATTCTTGTCTAGATAGCTTCAATAAACAGATTAATATTTTCTCTCCGTTCCTTTCTCTTTTACCGACATCAACCAACTAAATATTTTTTTAATGCGTTATTACTTGTGTAGAAAGCAGGTTCATGTCCATTATGACTATCAACGCAAGTATAAACAAAGATGACAGATTTCAGTGAAATGTTTTCATATAGTATGTGAACCTCTATCCCATATTTACACACGTTAATTAGCCATTAATTAATCATTAAGCATTACATATAGAAGTAATGGATGTTCGAAATTGCCAAACAAAAGAATTTTGAATTTCTTCGAATATGTTTTAGAACTATTAAGTTCCAAATTGCCAAACAAAAGAATTTTGAATTTCTTCGAATATGTTTTAGAACTATTAAGTTCCAAATCTTCACAGGGGAAGGATGTAGAAATATTACCCAATCCTATGTAAGTGACCGTCGAAAGAACATGGGTTCTTGAAACAATAAAATATTAGCTAATGAGACGTTTATAGCCTTGAGATTTGGGAATACAGTGGAGATAAAGGAACAATGAAAATGTAAGCTACACGAATGAAAATCGGTTTGTCGTGTGTTCCACAATATATATTACTCTTAGTACTCTTTACAGAAACTGAAACATCAATTGAAAGAAATTTAATTTTGGTGAAATATAACCAAGAAGTTCAAAGGACTTGTAGTACGAAGCTCAACGACACAATTCTAGAAGATGCTTCCAAATTAAACCTACAAATAATCACAAAGGGTCGGTGAAGTTTCTGGGAGTAATCCTAGACTCTAAACTGACCTGGTGCGAGCACCTCGAATATCAAGTGCGGAAGGCCTCTGCGTCATTTTGGGCGTGCAGAAGAGCTTTCAGCAGCACATGGGGATTGCAGTCAAAGATCCTTTATTGGATCTATACCGCTGTGATCATGTTTATGGTTACCTATCCCAGCGCCCCTGGACCGACTCCAACGAGAGCCCTTGAAGCTGTCGTCGGATTACCACGTCTAGAGTTATATATAAAAACTGAGGCCATGAGAACGGCGTATAGGTTAAAGGGCCTAGGTCACTGGACCAAAATCCCGGATAGAGAAGATTGGAGTAACGAAACTCTCACCCTACTGCCACCAGACGGGCTCGTATTGTTCACAGATGGGTTCAAGGTAGGTCAGGCTTCTGGGGCGGGAGTGTACCTAAAAAGGCCAAAGATCACTATCTCAGTGACTCTAGACGCTTACTACACGGTTTTTCAGGCGGCGGTCTACCCAATATTGACTTGTGCCTGCGAAAAACCTATGTAAATAGGCGCATATATATTTGCACAGACAGCCGTTCGGCTCTAGGAGTTCCCAACTCACCCAGAGTCACATCAAGGCTTGTCAAAGAATGCAGGGATACACTGTCTGAACTAGCCAGGAGAAATAAAGTTCAACTCATCTGGGTCCCTGGACACAGTGGAGTTGAAGGAAACGAAATGGCCGACTCCCTGGCCAGGCGAGGGTGGTCTGGCGCCCCGTCGGGCCGGAGCCGATGGTTACTTTATCAAAATGCGTGGGGGCTCTCGTCCTTCTGAGCCGACTGGATGAAGAGTGGTCTAAACTGTGGCGAGGATCACCACGCACGAGGCTGGCCAAGCCGGAGAATCAAAACTGCTTCCAGAAGGATTTATGGAAGCTAGCACTGGCAATGTTCTGGATTTCTGGCGGGCCACAAACCTGCTAGAATAGTAAAGGCGTCTGACCAGGGCACGCACAATGTGCCCAACTAAGTGGCTTAAGTGCATTTGGGGGCTAAGCCCCCTCCCCTCAAACGATGAACGATGAACAACTATGAATTACCGCTTCAGAAACAAATACGTACTATAAGGGATAATCTATTGTACAACAAATTATTATTTTGGGAATTGGAAACTTCAATATCATTTGAATGTAAACTTACTTGCGCCTATTGATTTACGTATGACCATCCTTATCCTTGATAGAGAACATATTTTTTCAGATTTGGGACACTTGTTGCAAGCGGTTTTATTTATATTTTATCTATACGAGAGGAAAACCTCTACTGTTAGTGTGAGCCAGCAATGGAATGTTGGGAGAGGAGATAGGTATTGGAATGTTTCTTAAAAGTTCCGAGGTTATAGGCTTCATTAGGCAAAGAGTTTCACAACTTCGCCGTAATCTGCAACTTATTCCTAAGCCAAAACTGTTTACTTAGATCACTAATAACAAGACTTATTATGGACATATCTATTAACAGAACATGTTCAAAATGCCCACCTTCCGTTTTTAAGCAGGCTTCTGTTGTTCTTGTCATCGACTCTTTCATAAATTTCCGGTATGTTACAGCCCTCAACGATTCTATAGTCTGAACTGGTGTAGTATAAACTTAAGTTTTAAAAATAAAAGTCTAGGCTGTTCATATTAGATGATGTAGGTGGTCATAATTGTGGCCACCACGACCTAACATTTGAATATTGACGAGCCAAAATGCTGAAGTGGGCTGGAGCACCATCGTGCATGAACCACATTTGCTAAGGTTGTAGAAGAGGAATATTTTCGGATAATCGAGGCAAATCACTGTAAGAATTTTCATTAAGGCGTCTTGGTAGAAAAAAATGGTCCTATTAAAGCATCGCCAATGATACCGACCCATACGTTGAGTGAAAATTGCTCCTGAAAATGCGATTCTGTGATAGCATGATCGTGAAGAGAATTTGTGATTCGAATTGATGATTGAAGTATATTTGGAAGCTGAACTCCAATCATGTGAACAGTACTACGGACAAGTCAAATCTGTGCTTTGTAGATCATGAAGGGATAAATTTAGTTTTTGGCAAGGAATAGAAAATCAATTTCTGTGAAGCATTTTTCTCAATGGACCTCTTATGATCGTCCCATAGTGGTGATACCAACCATGATCGTCGGCTGATGTAGTGGGAGCAATGATGAGTAGAAAGCTCTGAATATCAACCACTACAGTCTATCCTTCAAAAAATTCTACTTATTTATTTGACGGCAATAGACCAATGCAACAATCGACTAGAGAGATCTTATCTTGATTGTTACATAAAAATGTATGCTCATTTAAACAATCGGTTAAATTAAATTTGACGCCACAACTTGAGGGTGATTACGGTATATTCTGATTGTAACCAAGCATTTCAAATCAATATTAACCAGCAATTTTTATTTTCAGATTTTATTCAACAATGTATATATTCCGAAAATACCACCTAGAACATTTTTCTCATCGCTTGCTGAGATACGTTTCCAGAACACTAATATACAAGAAATCCAAAACGAAGCATTTTCGGCAGGAGAAATTTCCGCCATCTACATGACGAATACTACTATCGGTCAGTTTGAGCGTGAAGCCTTCAAACCAAGAACGTTTATACTGAATTTCAAAATTAGCAGATGCAACATTTCGAAATTAGAGGCGAAAGCTGTTATGTGTGCCATGTCCAACCTAACAATTGAACATACCAGGTAATTTTATGTGTATTATATAATTTCACAAATAGGAGACAGTCCAACCAAAAGTCATTACCTCAGCACGAACACCAAATGATGCCCAGAATATGACATACTAGATCATACAGATCGAAAAGAAACGTGCCTAATTTTTTATGAACTTTCCAATTGATCTGTGATCCTTGTTCCTTCATATTTCTGTTTTTTCTCCACAACATCGGTTTGTAAATGTCGGTTTTCACGGCATAATTGTTTAAACCGCCACAGATTCTTATGAACCCTTGGGGTACGCTTTTTTCCTGGAGGTGGATGCCACCCCTTCACGTGGGGTAAATTTTGAAATTGATTGAATATATCGATGAATTCTAAGCAAAAAGGGTCCTCTACACTTTTATCCATCGTTATTGAGTTATGTATGGTCAAAATGTACATTTTTCGGTCTAAAAAACATGTTTTCAAACGACTTTTCGCAAATAACTCGGTGACCTTACATTTTACCAAAATGGACTGTGAACAATCAATTGATTATGTGACTTCCCTCAATGTTGTTAGCAAACAAGCTTTCGGACTAAATGTATACGATTGTAGGGTACAGAAAATATATCGGAGAATTAAATTAAAAGTGAAGAATTTTTTAAAGACAAACTTTTATTTTTAAGTGTACTGAAAAGAAATAAAACATCATGATCTCCGACCCCAAAAAACTCCACGTTCCAATTTTGAATAGAATCGAACCATAATCACAAAAGTTAGCCTCCATTTGAATTTGACTAAAAAATCATGATCTTAGACCCCAAAACCTCCCGTTTACCTTATACATTGTCACCCGACTGATGAACACATGCCAAATTTCAAGTTAATCAGACCTTCAGAAGAAGTGGGTCAAAATACACTTGCAAAAGTTCATCCGAATACTGATACTTGCTGCTGTCACAAGAACTATCAAAATTTGCCACATCGACGTCACTCGAATCTTGAAATGAAAATTTCGGACACTCCTGTGGGTTACATATTTAAGAGCGATATAAAACGGTTGTTCTTCTAGTTCGTTGAAATAGGCATCCAATGCCCACGAGGGCAAGGTGAAAAGTCCCTGAAAAATAAATCAGATGGCGCCACAATCGAAAATCCCATGTGACATCTTTAACTGGAACGCATTAAAATTTTCAGACTGATATATCATTCAGTTCTGTTTTGACACCCATAAAAGCAAGTAACCTTGAAGATTTTTGTAAACATGGAAAAAAGTGAATTTCGCGTCTTGATTAAACATTATTTCTTGGGTGGAAAAAACATTACGCAAACCAAAGCATCGCTTGTTCATTATGGGAACTCTTCACCATCGATTGGAACGTTTCACAAGTGCTTTACTGATTTTCGTTGTGTTAGCATGACCACAAAGAATTCGGAACGTTCTGGTCGTCCAATTGAGGTTAGAACGCCAGAAATCGTCGATAAAATCCATGGTATGATATTGGACGATCGGCGAGTTAGAGTGCACGAGATTGAAACATTTTGCATACATTTTGAATATGAGAAAGCTTTTTACCAGATGGTTGCTGCATGTGCTCTCTGTTGACAACAAGCGCGACCGTGTGACAACTTCAAAGGAGTGTTTGACGATGTTCATGAGCGATAAGGACATTTTGCGCCATTTCGTAAACGTGGACGAATCATGGATCCATCACAATACACCAGAAACCAAAGAACAGTCGAAACAATGGACTTGTTCTGGCGATTTGAACCCGAAAAAGATCAAAGTGGGTTCATCGGCTAACAAAGACATGGCGACAATTTTTTGGGACGCACACGATATCGTCCATATTGATTAGCTTGAAAAGGGCAAAACGATCATCGGCGTATTTTATGCAGAGCTGTTGAATCAATTCGATGCCGATTTGAAGCGAAAGCGACCGCATTTGGCAAAGAAAAAAGCGCTCTTCCAACAGGACAACGCACCGGCGCACAGGTTCGCAGTCGCATGAACTGTAAACTCCAAATTTGGCCTCCTGCGGTATTTATCTATTCCCAAGCTCGAAGAAATGGCTTAGCGGAAAGATATTGGGTTCCAACGATGAGGTCATCGCTGAAACAAATGCCTATTTTGAAGGATTGCCGAAATCGTATTATTTGGAAGGAATCGAAAAATTAGAAAAACGTTGGACGAAGTGTATCTGGCTACAAAGAGATTATGTTGAGAAGTAAAATAAGTTTTGACGAAATAAATAATTTTTCGTTTCATTTTACAGGGACTTTTCACTTTGCCTTCGTAACTTCATTTGAAAAATCGAAGATAGATGTCAGAAGCCACTCGAAACGGGGCTACCGCGCCCAAAAACAATATTCTTTGTTCTTCAATGCTTTCAATTTTTGCCTTGACACTTTTTTCAATTAAACGTAAGGTCGCAGTTATTTGCGAAAAATTGTTCGAAGAAAACATGTTTTTTCTCTTTCTCTCCGGGACCTGGGCAAAAATTCATTTCCCCAAAATTTCGTTCATTCAATTCGGAGGTAATTGAATTCTTTCTGTCATTGAATGGAATTGTTAGAACATGCAGCATCTACTGCAGGCAAAAATAGACCGAGTAAAAACTTTCGTCGTCACATTCAGTGTTCGGTTGGTTTGGAGTCACGCCAAAGTATTATTAAAGTACTGGGGAATCTTCAAACATAAGTCCGTACATGGTTCGGAGGAGCAGACGATTCAGGTGGATAGGAAGCCTGCTAGTGTTCCATTAATGTTTCAATTGATGAGTACTGAATTCAATTGCAATCCAAGGATGAATGCATTCATGCTATTTAGCAATTCTTTAGTGTTAATTTTTTTCTATTGTTTCAGAATAGGGGAAATTGAAACTAGTGCCATAAACATCACAGCTGCCAGGATCGAATTCGTCGGCAATCATGTGGGAAACCTTCAGGCTTCAGGATTAGTATTCAACACATGGAATAAGATAAATATTGATCAAAACATAATCCGTACTATGGGATCGAATGCCATTTCAGGATTTCCAACTTCTGAACTGCGCGCTGAATTTTCATTCGTTGGTAATGAAATTCATCATTTGGAAGAAAGTGCGTTGAATTTTGTGTCCGTTTTGGAAGATACGGAACTTACGTTTGACAACAATTTTTTCAACAAAACATGTTATTGTAACATATCCGAATGGGTAGATAAATTAACGAACAATTCGAACAGTGCAAATAAAGTGATAAGTACGAGTTACTGTGTTGTAGATGAACTATTATCTAGGTGCTTCGAATTAGAACTTGGTCTTATAAATATGCAAAATTTCAGCAATTTAATTTGCGGACTAAGTGAGCAAATCAAATGTGAGCACTATGTAGGAGAAACCAAAATGATCAACACCACTACTCCTATCTTGCAAGAAGCTTCTAAAGATAATAGTAGCTGGTTGATTTTCGTATTAACTGGTGTAGGTCTTCTCATCATTGCAACTGCTGCAACTTTAGCATTTTTATTGATAACCGGAGGGAGGTGGTTGAAACGAAAAGGATATTTCAGGAATATGCATTACAATCAAAACGAGCACAGCAACGACGACGAAAACACCATCGTTACAATGGACGACAGTGATAATAAGTTGGAAGTACCAGAAGAACTCACCCTGGAGTATTTAGAATATTTGAAGAAGCGCCTCGACAATCCAGAAACTCATCAAGAAACTTCCGAGATGATCGAACGTTTGTACGAAATGTTCATAGTCGAAGACAGTTACGAGAATAATAATAGGCAAGACGAGGAAGCGCATCTCTACGAAGAATTGGCCAATATGCAATTGCCACCAGGAGACCAAGAACCAGCAAATACGCACAACACTAACGGTCCAAGGAGTATTCTTAGAATCATGGAAGAGAAATTCAATCTTCAGTTCATTGACGGCGAACCAGAAAATGGAAGGCCACCATTGGTGGGCGATTATTCCGAGCCATCTGATGCTGCTGTTCATCTTTATTCTGAACTGAAGCAAAATCAAAACATGTTCGAGAATAAAAGTGATCCCCTCAATTCTACATCTATAGAGAATATCGTCTTCAGACCATTACCTTGTAAACCAAATAATGATACTCACCCAGAGCCGGGACCATCATCTCCGAACTAAAATTTATTGATTATTGATATTTGTATAAATGATGCAAGAGTCACATAATATTCATAAATTTGTTTGGATCTAATAGAGAGGAATAAAGAACAAGATGAGCTTTCTGTGATAACCCACATATGTCTTGGATTACAAACTTCTTCAAAGAAAACATATAGAACCATGAAGAATTCGTAAAACGGTTATTTTAAATATTTCTTATGAGGCAAAATGGACAACACAGCAAATTTATGAAAAATATTCCAATCCCTTCCTGGCATGCTCGGTTTCATTTATGTGATAGTGTAAATTTAGAGTAATTTGGTGAATCTTAAAAAATTTAATTGACACATTTTCACGTGATTTCCGATATTTTGAACTACTGTATCTGCAATTGCCCTCTGATTACTTCGAAAAAAAAGAGCGTCTGCGTTTTATTTAATATTTTTTGCGATTAAAGTGAATATATGAATCTCATCCGAAAAATCATAGAAATACGAAAGAAATTGCTCGTCTCTAATCAACTACTCAACAATGATGCAAAGGCTTCAAACAGACACTATTTCATTCTTATAAATAGGGAATGTTTTGAATCCAACAGATTTTCATTCTTTTTCTTAATTATTTTGTAAAACTAGTCACATTTATTGAACGGAACAGGAATTTTGAAGAAATTTGATATACAGTGAACAAAGTTTTGCAAATACTATATGAAATGGTTGAACAAAATTGCCCTCTGCTTACTTCGAAAAAAAAGAGCGTCTGCGTTTTATTTAATATTTTTTTGCGATTAAAGTGAATATATGAATCTCATCCGAAAAATCATAGAAATACGAAAAAAATTGCTCGTCTCTAATCAACTACTCAACAATGATGCAAAGGCTTCAAACAGACACTATTTCATTCTTATAAATAGGGAATGTTTTGAATTCAACAGATTTTCATTCTTTTTCTTAATTATTTTGTAAAACTAGTCACTTTTATTGAACGGAACAGGAATTTTGAAGAAATTTGATATACAGTGAACAAAGTTTTGCAAATACTATATGAAATGGTCGAACAAAATTTTGCAAAACTTCACATTTGTATTTCTTTTGCATTTAGTTGAATTTCAACTATTATCTTTGAAATGTTATGGTATATGTATGAGGCAACGATTTATTTGTAATTATTTTATATTTCTTAGACTGATGTTTATGATGCAAGTGTCCGAAAAAGGTACAGAATCATAACAGGATGAAGATATAAAAATCTCATAATATAATGTTTTCTATTTTGGTAAATATGTTGAAATTAGTTATCGACATTTTGAAATTGAAAATGAGCCAAAAAAATCTTCTAATTCACGTTATCACTTTAGAATAATTCAATTAGAAAAGATAAAATTTTGAAGTGTTAGTATAAGCGTGACAAAGTAGTAGAGCTCTGTATCACTAATGCAGCATCATAAAGTGGTGTTTTGACACATTAAGACTGATTGTTATTGCGTTAGGTTAATGGCATAGAATGACATTAGCTGTGTACATAATCCTCTCCCTCCTCTTCATTGGAGATACTCTATTACCTTGAATGTCATTGCGTTGTTTTTCTTAGACTGCACTTGTCATAAAGATGATCCGAGTTCATTCAAAAACATCTGCTTTTTGAGTATGTACCGAACTCGTCAACCATTTAGTACTAATTGTTGGTTTTCATATGAGCATGTATCTGGATATTTTCCATAAATTAGTTGAATCCTTCAATGAAAATTCACAATAATGCATGGGGGAAATTTCTTCTTTGGTGGCTCCAGCTACTACTATTTAAACTAGTTTTTATATTGAACTACATTTACCAATTTTAATTTCAAGTAAAATTAATATTTAGCTAGTTCAATCGCCATATTTTAATTGTACTATATGAGTGTAAAACATTTAGACAAGAATATTTCCAAATCTTGTTAAGCTGTGATAATGTACAGAATAAATGTTTATATAATAATACAACGGCTGTTGTTTACTTTTGTATATTTTGTAACATTATGGTAATCATGTAATTTTATAATTATTAGCTATCTCTAATAAAATAAAGTTTTTACTATTATTAATCGTTGTTTATTTCGTTCTCCATATCTAAGAATTACTAATACGTCGAATTTAAGAAAATAGTAAATATAATATGAAACATTATCTTTCAGCGACAGGATTTCAAGAATATTCCGTAAAACTGTATTGGGATTGATTTTCAAAACGAACCAAATTACTTTTTTATTACATACAAGCTCGCGCCCGCGGTCTTCGCCAACACCGTAATGTCCATCCTCGAGTTTCAATATAATATAATGCAAATGATTAGAATTGATAGTGAAATCAGTGGGAAGACGTCAGATTAATTATATATATTATGTCCACAGAAAATCGACAGGGATAATCAACTGGATCATTGGGTTACAAACCCTTTTATCCCCTTAGGAGTCCAATTTCATAAAATCCCTTCTTAGCTGGTGCCTACGTCAAATAAGGAAGCAATCCTGCCAAATTTCAAGTTTGATGGCTTAATAGTTTCGGTGGGTTCGGAACCATAAGACTTATTTGGAATAAAATTAATTATAATTTCAACAATAACTATAGGTTTGTGGCGTTATTGATCGATCTAGACTAGAGAGACCTTATGATTGCTATCATACAGAAGTCGACATAAAATAAATGCATATATATATTGTTAAGAAAACTTCTTTTAATTTATTATGCCCCACGTTGTGGTGACAATTATTAAGAAAACCTCTTTTGATTTATTTTGCCCCACGTTGGGCGCCAATTGTTAAGAAAACTTCTTTTGATTTATTTTGCCACACGTTGGGCGCCAATTGTTAGGAAAAGGTCTTTTTATTTATTTTTTATTATGAATTATTTGATTAATTTGATTCTTCCAATGTTTTGAATTCTTCCGGCTAGATTTCTTATTATATTTTATTTATTTTGATTCTTATGTTTGTTTTGAATTGAATAATGAACTTTTACATTTTTATTTTTATATGAAATTATAAATGGAATTAAACACAATGTTCTTTAAATGTTAAAACTTTTATATTTAAATTTCTATGACTCTAATTTATCTCGGGTATCTATTTTACAATGTTATGTTCAAATATAGATCTATAATCTAACCTCAAAATTATTTACTATTAATATTTGTTTACAAAGTTATAATCTACAATCTTTCTTTCAGATTTAGAGACAGATAATAATACAATGGAGAAATAATAAATAAACTTACGTTTAGTTTATATCCAAGAATATGTTTTAAAATGTAGGCAATGTTCAATTGGCTTGATCTTCTTATTAATTTGATAATTCACTTTAACCGTACACAATTTCTTTGCTATACACAATAAACACAGGTAAACTATTTTGGTTACTTCTTTTGAAATCAGGAACTGTTGAAAATTGTTAACTTAGTTTTATTCTTTTTATTAAAGATACAAAACTCTTTAATGATGTTTGGAACTTTATCGAAGGCTGGCTATCGTTCGATGTTACTTATGAATTGTAAACTTTATGAATTGTAAACTTTGTTCGGAGACTTGGAACACTACTTGACTTGTAGAAATTATTTATTTGCTTCGGTTACTTTCACCCTTACGAAGCTGGAACACTTGGGTTCTCCGATGTTTATCCAATAAACTAAGGTTATGGAAACTTTATGAGTTGCATGAGTACTTTGACTCTTCAGATGTTGATGGCTAACTGACTTGGCTTGTCTTCAGATGCCTTTTATAGGCCTTCAAAACCGATGCTACTTGATGTCATATTCAACCTATGAGGTGCTTTCTTTACCTATCAAGAATGCTTTGATGATTGTTGCAAAACTGACATAAGTTTACATTGTTATCAGTCTGACGTTTATAAAATCGCCTCGACCAATCAGAATTTAGTATTCTATAAATTTTGAATTATTGGAGATTTTCAACTTATTTTAAATGATGATGATTCCTTCTTTTTAAATTAATATTGCCTACATTTTTCCACACACACTTTGGTATAAGATAACCTATGATTAGGTTATTATTAATATGATTATTCCAATAATTATTATAAATTTGAGAGTTTTCATTTTTAAAAACTAATACATAATATAATATATCAATAACATTTCTTTAACATTATATAATTCAAATTTACTAATCCTAACTTATATCTATAATATTTTTCAATAGTTTGTGCTATCTCATGATAGTTTTTGTAATCATTTTAATTATGATTTCTGCCTTCGTAACACTGTACGTTTATTCACTTTCACTGAAGTTCTTGTTTTACACTTCTATTCTAATTACATTGTTGTTTATTATGTTTTACATTGTTTATTATATTATACTAACTATTATTTAACTTTTAATATTGTTTTTAATTCCATATAATATCTTTTTATTAATCTTTTCTGATTTTCAATGTTCGGTAAGTTCTAATTTTTATCATTTTTGTTGTTATATTATTTCGCTATGGGGTGAACTGTCAAAAACATTGGCTTACCCATTAGGGGTTAAATGTCAAAATCCTTTCTCACCTGGTGCTTACGTCGTTTAAGCCTGTCAAATTTCAAGTTTGTTGGCTTTATAGTTCCGGAGATTTCGTGATGATCAAGATGTTTTTGGCATGAATAAAATTATAACTTCGTTTTATTAATACTTCAATATAATAAAATCTATTGTGACAGCAGTGGTAAACTATAAAAGAGTGAACACTGTGGATACACAAACACGAAGTACTGAGGACCTTTCGGCTACCAAGTGGCCATCATCAGAGTAAACTAAATTATAAATCAAAATGTGCCTGTTTAAATACTATTTCGGGATAATAATGCAAACAAAGGGGTTACCCTCAGTTTGAGATCAATCGGAATTTAATAAATTGCTGATTTGTCACAATTATTTTTCTTTATATGTGCAAAACGTTCCTATTTTTCTTAATATGTGCAGAGTTCATTATATAAGAGTAAAAATTTTCTCTTTCAAGGTAATCGATATAGACGATACCGTGTGCATCCCAAAAAAACTGTCGCCATGACTTTGTTGGCCGATAAACCCACTTTGACCTTTTTCGGCTTCGATTCGCACGGACAAGTCTACTGTTTTGACTGTTCTTTGGTCTCTGGTATGTTGTGATGGATCCATGTTTCGTCTACGGTTACTAAACGGCGTAAAAAGTCCTCCTTATAGCACTTGAACATCGCCAAACACTCCTTTAGTTGTCACACGGTCGCGTTTGTTGACAACAGAGAGAAAATGCGGCACCCATCTGGCAGATAGCTTTCTCATACTCAAAAATTAAGCAAAACAGGTTCTATATTGAATTCGTTCAGAAGCATTTGTGGCTCAACGATTGGGAGAAATTCAGAAGTGGACAAATACTAGGGAATGGAAATTTGTTGGATCCAAGGAAAATGTGGCAGATGAAGCTACAAAATATAACAATAAACCAGAATTAACATCAGACAGTAGATGGATCAATGGACCTTCATTTCTTTCAAAATTACCTGAGTTCTGGCCAAAGAGACTATTTTCAAAATTCATCTGTATGAATATGAATGACACAGAAGAAAATACAGAATTTGTTTTTGTCAACGTAATTAGGAATGTTTTGGAGATACCAAGTTTTTTAGATACCCGAACCAAAACGATTTTCTAAATGGCAGAAGCTTTTAAAAGCAACAGCATGGATAAAAAGATTTATAGAAAATTGTAAGAAAAACAAAAAAAAATTATGGTGAACTTGTCGTGGATGAAATAAAACGAGCAGATAATTTACTTTTCAGAAAAATTCAAGAAGATTCATTTGGACAAGAAGTAGACTTTTTATCAAAAACTCAGAATCTATCACCATCGAGTAGGTTGTACATGTTCAACTGTACCTATGACCCAGACGAGAAACTAATACGACAGGGGGGAAGACTGACTAATTCGACAATACTAAATGAAAACATGAAACATCCCATAATTTTGGACCCAAAACATGAAATAACCAAATTGATCATACAGTTTCACCACGAGGAAGTGAATCATCATGGACAAGAAATTGTTATTAACAATTTACGTAAAAAATTTTGGATTCTACGCATGGGACAAGCTGTTCGAAGTTGTTGGGCTAATTGCCAGAAGCGTAAAAATCGTAAGTCATTGCCGAATATTCCTTTAATGGGATAGCTTCCGACTTGTCGTTTAGAACCGACTATTAGACCTTTTGTGAAAACTGGCGTAGACTATTTTTATTTTAGACCAATCGAGATAACAGTTAAGAGAAGCCATGTTAAGAGATAGGGTGTAATATTTACCTGTAGGTAACCAGGGCAATCCATTTAGAAATCGCCAACGATTTGAGCACTGACGGTTTTATTCATACTTTTGGATGTAGGCGAGGATCTCCAGAAGTTTATAGTGATAATGGAACTTGTTTCATAGGAGCTGAACGAGAACTATCTGAAAATCTGGAAAAGCTGAACCAATCTGATATAATGCAGTTTTGTTCTTTGAAATCGATAAAATGGTTTTGGAATGCTGCCTACGCATCGAATATGGGAGATTACTGGGAAAGACTAATTCAATCTATCAAGAAAAACATCAAAGAAGTATTGAAAACCACAAGAGCATGTTCCAAGGACAGTTTTTACTGAAGTGGAGAACATTCTCAATTCAAGACCAGAGAATAATACAACTTTATCCAGCAAAAGACGGGAGAATCAGAGTAGTATATGTCATCACGGCGAATGAAAATCAACTACGACGACCTGTTTCCAGACTGTGTATTGGATTTTAGAGGAAAAGAGGAGAAGAAAGACTAGAAGAATTTCAGAGTAATTGTGTATGGAGAACAATTACTGAGGGGAAGATATTTTACAGATATATTTTAAAATTGATTGACATATTTAATTTTTTGTTATTTGTATTATAATATAGTTGTCTATGAAAATAATAAATTTGAATGTTCACATTGACAATAAAGAAAAGTGTTAACAATCTGTAGATTAGAATGAACCGAATAAAACTACATAGAGGTAGTGGTTCGCGAGACAAAAGCGAGAGTTGATTCACTCTCGGTGCGGATAACTCTCGCTCTGGCTCTCGTTCTCGCCTGACAACAAGGGAATATACCACTTGTCATTCTCGGACTGTCATAATATGCAAGCATGCAGAAAATCACGGTACAATCTAGTGCTCTAGTCAGCGACAGCGCCAACCAGTAACAGAGCACAACAGTAGTGAGACTGAGGGCAGAATAGAGTACCTAATATTCAAAATTAAAATAAGACGTGTAACAATATTTTATGGCAATTTAATCCATAACAGTTTTGCATCTTTGATAATTCTGATGATACATTACAGTCACAAAGTCAAACATATCACAATTCGCAACCATTAGAAAAATAGTTCGCAATAAAAGAAAATTACCTCGAAAACTACTATGTAATCACATCAAGATATTCATTATCAATAACTGTAGCTAATATGCTGAACACAAATGATAGATCATCCCCAATTTTGTCTTCTACCCTTTGAACTTTCTGAATGTATACAAATTCGAACACGGCGCCCGTAGGATAAACAAATGAAAATAAATTTTATTAAATAAACAGCAATGAAGCGTCACATCCGTGACTTAAATTAAAGCGATCCGTGGGCGACTTTAATTGCCTTAGGTAATAGTGGACTAATAAAGACGTTTCCGAACTGCATAAAGCTCATTTCATTCTTAACGTAGAGTTTAGGTGACACTTTCTTGCAATTAGTCGATCTTTATTCTAACGCTGTGTACAGCAGCTACATTTTTATACAAAAAACAAAATAGAATTGCGTACCGACGCGCAGTCTGCATCGAAGCAACCATAGCAACCGTCATAAATGATCACCGTAGCGATTCTATACAGTTCACATGAATAATAAAACGTACTCCGTTTACAAGTGTTGGTGATAGCAATGCGGACACGCTAATTCGATATTAAGCAAGCAAAGCGAATCGTGGACGTCTTTAAAATAATGGAATATTTCTACAAATCGGTAAGGGATAGTCCGGCAGGAATGTGCAAGTTCAGTGCAGTGCATTCAGTTTATATCGATTAGTAAGCGTTTGATGGACGAACCAAACTCTAACTTCCTTTATATTTCACGTACAGGGTTTGTATAACATTTTTATTTATAATAATAACACCTTGCTTGAAGTAAGATGAAGGTCGTAACTATAGTTTTCAGTTTTTTCTTTTATCGTTATAGGTACAACTAATTGAATTACGAACATCGTAAATCTATTTGCAAGTACATTTTCTGTTTGTGATATATCACTATTGATAAGAAATAATCACCCTTATCTACTAAAACTGCTATTTAAGTATTGAAGATTTTTCGGCTACCAAGTAGCCATCATCAGAGTAAGCTAAATTATAAATCAAAATGTGCCTGTTTAAATACTATTTGAGGATAATAATGTAAACAAAGGGTTGCTGCTGGATAAATCGGAATTTAATAAATTGCTTTTTCGTTTATTCATTTCCATCCCTTCTAAATTACCTAGACATTTGTCTGTACTGTGTTTTAAAAGTGACAAACTTTCTTGAGAAATGTTGTGACCTGTATTCAAAATATGTTTGGCGTACGCTGATTTTTCACCATTATTTTTCTTTATACAGGGTGTTCCATCTCAGACGAGCCACCCCGTATATTTCTTATCCCATAGTGAGTGGAAAAATCTCACGTCGAATGATTTTGTTTGGGGGACATCTTTTGACGTATATTTGAGGCTTGAACGAGCAACCCCCTAATAGGGGGCGCTTCAACCCCTCGAAATTGAATAGGGGAGAGGGGTTGAGTGATACGTCATTTGAAAGGTCTTGGAAGCCTCTTTACAACGGTCTATGAAAAACGTAAGTTTGATGAACCGTTTTCGCCAAAAATTAATTTTGTTGCTCGAATGCGCCACCTTGAATATTTTGGTTATTTGTACAATGTACAAGCTCATTTTTATTAAGCCTTTTTTACAAGCTTGAACAATCTTCAAAAAATCACATTCGTAAAAAAATTGAATTGTGTTGTCATGCTTACAATGAAAAAAATCAAATCTGCGTGTTTACATCAAATGTTCAAATTGTCCTCCATTGACAAACATTGAAAAAGTAAAAGCACTTTCCCGTAGTAACTTTTTTCGCTGCATCCGGTGTCGAACAGTATTTTTATGTACAATATTTCGTCACGCTCATAATCGTCAGCAATAAAAAAGTTTGAATACTTTGATTTTAAATATGCCTTGCATTTTACATATTTTCCATCAAAATCCATAATAAATGAAAAAATAGTATGTTCCTGGACATGGTTCAAAATGAAATCTGAAAGATTTATTTTTCGAGAAAAATTACGAGAATAAATTGAAAAAACAACGAAAATCAACAATTCACAGGAAATAATCGAAAATGCCTTCTTATTCAATGCGAAAGTTAATGATAATCCATATCTAATGTCCCGAATGCATTTATAACATTCCAAAATTTTTTATGGGTTTCCCAAAAATATATTTCAATAGGATGTCAGGTGATAAAATTTTTTTGTAGTAATACTTGTAAGAAAACTATTAATTATTAACCCTTCAACGCCCAGTGGTATGCAAAATGTACCATCTACCGTAACCCTTTAAAGACCACCAAAGATGGTCAAGAATTTTATCCTTGTCCTAGTTGCCGCCTCAAATGAGCTTCAATGGTATATACGAAAATGATCCTTATCGATAAAAATATCAACGTTAAAAATTAGTAATGTTTGTATATTAATATGTTAGCGAATCGATAGCAAAGTTGGTGAAATGTATAGAACGTAAATTAGTGAGTTCGAATTCCGGTGGTCGCAATTCATGATAATAATAAAATTGTAATAATTACCGGACCTTGAGTTCTGTTTTAAGTTTTGGAAAAAACTAAATACATTTTATGGAAAATATGGAGGTCCCATAGTTTAATAAGCCACACTTATACAATTGATGATTTCAAGTAAACTCAATAAATCGTATCACATATCTACTAGTACATAATAGTCCAGGCTGTGGACCGGGATTTTAGCTATAATAAAAAAAAACATGTAGGTTCGAATCAAAAAATGTTTGTTGCATTAGCTTCAGGAGGTTCTCAGGATCATTCATACACCTTAAAACTTCTTGGGAACCCCAACCTCACCCATTGGGGGCGAAAATGACCCGAAATCTCCAAGTCTTGAATTGTATTTTCTACAAAAAAAATTATTTTGGCATTTCGAGTGCACCTTGGAGGTTTTTTGGGTCGCTGGACACGAATCCGTAGCCAGATTTACTTGCAATCCATCGTAGGGGTGGTCAAATCGACAAAATAGGCCAATACTGCATCCCTAATATGTTATTTTGCAATTTACGTGTTTTAGGCATTTCGAATGCACCAAGGAGGTTTTTTGGGTTGCTGAATACGTTTCCGAAGCCAGATTTACTCGAATATCATCGTAAGGGTAGGAAATTTACAAAAATGGCTGCTTTGACACGCTTATAAATTTTATCATTTTTGCATTTTAAAATTACCCAAAAAACCTCCTTGGTGCATTCGAAATGCCTAAAATAAGTAAATTGCGAAATAACATCTTAGGGGTGCGAAATTGGCCAAATTTTGTCGATTTGACCACCCCTACGATGGATTGCAAGTAAATCTGGCTACGGATTCGTGTCCAGCGACCCAAAAAACCTCCAAGGTGCACTCGAAATGCCAAAATAATTTTTTTTGTAGAAAATACAATTCAAGACTTGGAGATTTCGGGTCATTTTCGCCCCCAATGGGTGAGGTTGGGGTTCCCAAGAAGTTTTAAGGTGTATGAATGATCCTGAGAACCTCCTGAAGCTAATGCAACAAACATTTTTTGATTCGAACCTACATGTTTTTTTTTATTTTCCGGTTCACAGCCTGGACTATAACACTGATTCGTCAATTCGAAATGGTTATTGTCAACCATTATACGTCTTAGTAGTGTCATCTATCGTACAATAGCAGAGCTAAGCCAGTCGGTTTGGAGATAACGTCTTCTCTTACAACATAGTGTCTTCTTACATGTTTAATAAATTATCACGGTATTGAAACTAGACGGTGGATTTGATTCAGATCTAGATAATATTACGAACTAATAAAAACACAAAATTCCCAAAGGAGTAATAAATCAACCGCGCATGAACATGTAGGTAATTGCTATAAGTCTTTATTTATTCAGTTCATGATAATCAATTCGATCCAGAAGGCAATTAACACACAAAAAAATTTGAACGTTTCAGGAGGTGTATTTACGGTTGAATAGCTCACTCTCATTAAAATAATTTAAACAGAACAACTTCAATAATAAGTACTTCATGTAACACTAACAAATTAAATACAAATGTGGTGAGGATTTCAAAATGGATCGAGATGAAGATAAAATGGAAAAGGAACAGTTTTAAGCGTCCTTTGATCTGTAGACAACCTGTTGGGATTATTATACAAACAGAGCGCTTCCACTTGTATGTGTTTATTTTGAGAATGTTTAATATTTAAACAAGTGTGCAGTCGGGTGACCGGTCTATTTCGCTTCGTCTAGCTAATGGTCATTTTGATGTTGGTATAGTGACAGATTAATAATTACAGATCAATATTTAATTAATTAATGACAGATCAATAACGAAAGGAAAACGGATGCATGTAAAATATCCAGAATATGAACACATATAATTAACGGTGTAAGCCAAAGATTACTATTTCTGTCAAAACAAAAACAAATAAAATCAGGATGTCCTGAATTAGGCGTCAATATTTCAGCAGATTATTCCAGGGGTCCAAAAAAAGTTAGAAAGTTCCTATGAACAATGAACATGGATAAAAATGTGAAGAAAGTGGAATGCAAAATATGTATAAGATAAAATTAGGGGGTCAGAAGTAAATGTGTTCAAGTGTACTTCAGTTTAATGCTTGTAAGAAATATGTTTAATTTTTTGTGACTTATAACTGCACTTACTACACACATTTTTCAATTTTCATTTTGGGTCAAGTGCAATTTTGCAAAATAAAGAATGTTTGGAAAAGCATATACAATACCGATTACCGATCATAATTTCAATAGGTAATATGAATATCTACTGGAATTATATGTTTTTAATTTTACGAGAATTTTCAAAATTCAATTAACTTTAAAGTCAATTATCTCAGGACAATGAGAAGAACACTCGTGTACTTCCATCCCCCTCAATAGCATTTTAGAGTGAAATATTTTTCAGTAGTTACAACAAATAAAAGAAAATAAATGCATAGACTATAGATGAATGAATGAAAAATACAAGGTTCTCTAATTTTCAATAGTCGTACAGTGTTTACTGAACCTTAAATAAATTGTCCAAACTCTACTTGGCAACAACAAGTAATAGTGGAGTAAATCTGGCGAGAAAATAAGCAAGGTTGGCGAAAATTTTACGATGCATAGCGACCCGGTGGAAAAGTTTTTTTAGAGTACCAACAACAACCTCCTGAAATTTTTTTTTTTTTTTTTGGGCAACAAATTTTTTTTCACATTTTTAAGGGTAGTTTTGCAACAAAAAATTAATATCTCTGGTTGTATTGAAAATTAAGAAACCAAAGTAGTACCCTTTTATTGTCAATGTCCAAGGAACTTCCAGTCCAAATTTCAAGTTGATCCGACCTCCCCCCTCCCCGTAATAGAAATATATATACTCATATATGCAAGGAATCTTGCGTAACGGCTAACTCGGTCATTTCTAGTGAAAATATTGAATATTTTCCAGAAATTCAACTTTAAGTCAATTTTTTAGTTATTTTTTAAATTAAGATATACCATGTCATTTACATCCGATCTGGATCTGCTTAGCGGGAAAATGTAGGTATTATATGTCATGGAACACATTTTTTATTTTTTTTTTCCGGCCTATATTGGCCATTTTATTTTCGGTATTAATATCCCCAAAACTTGTGTCAAATTAATTGATTTGACGGGATTTCGAAATAAGAAGGTTCAAATTGTATAAAAACACAATTGCATGAACGCTAGACGTCCTATGTAATTAGCTACTAAAGTTATCATTTTAACATTTCCCTCGAGAAGCTCGCTACTCGTCAGTTAGAGTTTATACATTTTACCTCGGTCTTGATATGTTGGGATCGTTTCGTGTCCCGTGCGGGCGGCGCCAGTTGTGATAAAGTATTTTCGGTTGTGAGCCGCTAGCTTTCACCCGCTTCGGGTATATTTTAGTAGCTAGAAAATTCCCTTTCGTACGTCGCGCGTAGCTGAGACCTGAGAGTACCTGTTTCTGTTTTAATTAAAGTTTTCTATTTAATGGACATTTATCGAAAAAAAGAAGGACGGTCGGGCATGGTCTGATACCTAATCTAACTACATGGAGCGAAAACGGCACGCGAAAAGTCGTCGTAAAGCCGTATTAGGTACAACCAGTTTGCACTTCTCTAACTCGCCAGCTACGCGCTCCTCACGTGAACGTTATTCGATTTATCGCAAATCTATTACGGGAAGGGGGGAGGTCAGATTAACTTGAAATTTGGACTGGAAGTTCCTTGGACATTGATAATAAAAGGGTACTACTTTGGTTTCTTAATTTTCAATACAACCAGATATATTAATTTTTTGTTGCTAAACTACCCTTAAAAATGTAAAAAAAACCTTTTTGGCCAAAAAAAAAAGGGTTGCACCCACTTTGGGAAATAAAAATTTTAGGAGGTTTTTGTTGGTACCCTAAAAAAACTTTTCCACCGGGTCGCTATGCATCGTAAAATTTTCGCCAACCATTTGCCAGATTTACTCCACTATAAACCATATATAAATTAAAACCAAATCACGTTTAGCCTAGATTCGATTGATTTTAAAATACGTTAGCATTTTCTAGTAGGTATATTCTAGTAAGACGAATTATTGCTCCTGACGCTCGAAAAATTTCATATCTCTCATTTCTAAGGGTTTACTAAAAATCCACAAACGTCTCTCTTCCACCCCAAAACCCCTTGTAGGCAATTCTGATTCTCTTATCCTTAATTGCTTCTATTTTGTCAAAAACGCAAGGTCCTTACTGTGGATTGAGGCGATTTGTTTTTCAATAATTGCTGAATTATATAACATGCCCACTGACCTTGTTCCTTTGATGGAATTGTACCTCACAACCACATATTTCCTCTACAATAATCAATTCTATGCATAGTCATGTGGAGCAGCGATGAGCCCTTCACTTTCACCAGTCATAGCTAATATTTTCATGGAAGTTTTTGACATGATGCTATTGATACATTTGTTCTTAAGCCAACATGTTGATTTAGATATGTCGATGCTAGTTTTGTAATTTGGCAGTGTGGCCGTGATATCCTCATTTCTTTCCCCAATCATTACATGGCAACATTTAATTTACCATGGAAACTGAATCATAATGTTTACTTCCGTTCCTAGATGATCTAGTTTGTAAACAAACAAATAACACTCTACGACACTTGGTTTACAGAAAATCTTAACGACCTGTGTCATCATAATCTCACTCAAAAACAAACAGTTATTATAACTACCTGGTATATTATTCTCTCATCTTTCTTACAACGAATATGTGAAAAAGCACAATATTTCTACCCGATTTTTCACACTTCCCAGACTAACACCGTTTTACAGACCCTTCATCTCTTCATTCTGAAAGCATTTGAAGTATTCTTTTTTTTATGCGGTAAAGTTGATTGTTGAAACTGGTCGCACAGTAGCCATTTGTATGAAGACCAGAATCCACACTGGATACTGATTAATAGAAATCCTAAAAAATCCCATAGTATGTCAGGTAAACCCCCGTTCGTGAATAGTTCGTGATATATAACACCAGAGAGTATATCAGGTTCAGATTTATTACTGTTCAGAGGATGTCGCATGTAATATTCGGCGAAACGTCGGTGCCAAAATGACACACAACCCATCCGGAAACAAAAATTATTCAAATATGTCACACAAAGTAAGTCAACGTGAAGTAAGTTCGACAACAGAATTTAGCAGATGGTATATTGAAATCTATTGATTCGTCAAACCTATTCGTAGTCATCTGGCGTGATGCCCCCGGCATGAGGCAAGCGAAAAGACATTAGGGAGTTCTCGTCTAAACTCTCTAAGAGCAGGAGAGGCCTAAAACTGGTGAAAGGACTCCTCACAGGATACTGTCATCTGAATAAGCATCTACACACAATGGGCATTGTTGAAGACTCAGCTTGTAGTAGATGTGGAGAGGCAGATGATTGTATCAAGGGGCGCACAATGGACCCAATCAAGCGGTCTAAGTGCTCCGGACTTGTCCGCCCCCGTTTTGATTGATTGATTGACTCGCAGATTTTTCAAAATCCATCTCTGATGGGTTTCCCTTTCATTTTATAGTACACTTTCTCAGCCTTGAGCAATGAATAACACAATACTCATCGCAAGTAAAATGATGGAGTGCTGAATGTTTATTTACATCGTGCTATTAGTCTTATGCTAGAAAAAAATAATACTTAAATACTAATCGACATCGTTAGACGGGAAGATATATGTCAAGTTCATTGCTTGACAAATTCACATTGTCACGAATCAGATCCATATGAGAATTTCAAATGATATACTTGCATGGCCATCTGTTTTATTTGAATTTCAACAACGGTTAAAGATTTATAAAGACGATCTCGATGATGGGTTGAACGATTCAACACTTATGTAGGATCATATTTAGCATCATCAAACATTTTATTTGTTCTGAATCTATTGGCATGAATCGCCAAATGACATCACATGTTATATTTAGATTTACGTATGTAGATACTAACTACTATTGATTATATTAGATAATACGCTGCCAACTTTTTGTGAATGCATTAATGCTCACGGAAATATTCTCATTTTCCCGTCAGTATTCGTGATTTCTCAACAACCACAATCAAAACAAAATTAGTATATACCAAACTATTTAATAGCTAGCATTCAACGTAAATGAAAAATAAATGTGTCAAGGATTAAATGAAATTCGATTAGTTGGATGATGAGTTAATAATCCGGATTTCATATAGTGAGTGTTGCCTATCCTGCTTGTGAATTAATAACCTATTAGCATCGATCATTCCCAATTTCTTAACTGGAATTATTTTAAAGTTGATGGATGAAATTATTATAATATGAAATATGATATAATTGGTTATGGACTAATGCTATTTCAATTAACTTTTTTGCTGATTGCCTTGTGTATCGAACTAATTTAATTTAATTAGTGTATTTATGAGCTTCTACCTACGTTCTTTCTAGATTTTACAGTTCAAAGGTAACATCATGAGAAAGAAATAAATTGAAACACCATAAATAAGAAATAATCACCCTTATCCACTAAAAATATTGGTAAAGTACTGAGGACCTTTCGGCTAGTAGCCATCATCAGAGTAAATTAACTTAGGAATGAAAATAGTTAAATAGTATTTAAACAGACACATTTTGATTTCTGATGCTACTTGGTAGCCGAAACGTCGTCAGTACTTTTAGTGGATAAGGGTAATTATTTCTTATTTATAGTGTTATAGCGTATCCACAGAGCGAACTCTTTTATAGTTTATAAATATACTGAAAATTTAGGCGTTCTTATCAAAAGTTCACAAAATCAAAGGCAACTCCCCTCCGATGGTGTTAAATCATTGTTTAATCTGGTATCTTGGAAGATGTCAACAGTGATTTGGCTTAAAAATGAAATATGGTCAATGACAATTAAAATTAAAACTAAATTTTAAGAAACTATCCATATTGCCATCTTCTCTTCAAGAGTACAGAAGTCTAACAAGTAACCCCGAAATTCGAACAGAATGCAAGTGTAATCTCCGATGATTCAAAATACAAACTTAGATTTTCAAATCCTAATCTCCTAAAACTGTATTGCTTACCTAATATTCATAAACTGGGTAATTCCGTGAGTCCAATCATTTCGAACATTAATTGTCTTACGTATATCATATCAAAATGGTTAGTGGAGGAATTTAGCAACTTCCAAGCCGCAAAATTGAAAGATTGCAAACTTGAACCTGGTGATACTCTCGTTTCATTTGATGTTGTTTCGCTATTTACAAATACTCCAATCCCTGAGTCGATAAACATTCTAAAGAAATGGCTTTCAAATATTAATATTCCCGATAGAAACTGCATAGAATACGTGATCCTTATCTTTATGTATGGAGCGAAATTATTTCACTTTTAACAAAAATTACTATAAACAAACTATCGGATGTGCAATGGGCAATCCACTGTCTCATTTTCTGGCCAATATTTTTTTAAGCGAACTTGAAACCTACTTAAAATCAAAATTGAATCAGTTTTCAAAAGTTTGGTATAGATATGTTGACGACATTTTCGCGATTACAAGTAAATATTTTGACTTACACGGCTTTTTGAACACGCTTAAGAGCCAATATGATTCACCGAGATTCACTGTACAAATAGGAACAATAATCAGCTTCCTTTCCTTGATATTAACATTATAAAAGATGGTGTAATCACTTGGACTTCGACATTTACAGAAAACCCACTCAAACAAATAGGTAAAGCTCGGCGGCTTCAGCTACACCATTTAGATATAAAATAGCTTCGTTTAATAGTCTAGATTATTGAACGTCTCTTTGAACCAGCAAAATTATAACAACGAAGTTGAGAAACTTCAGCAAATTGCGTTGGGGAATGTTTACCACAAATCTATGATCAATAATTTAACTTCTAAACAAAAAAGGAAATTGGAACGTAGCCAACTAACCAAATGAGAGTCATTATCTTCAAATACTTCAATAAAATTCAGAAACTAGAAGGAACATTTTAACTCGTTGTAAGGAACATTTTGCACAAATAAAGAAAAATAATAGTGAAAAATCAGAGGTAGCCGAACATATTTTGAACACCATTTCTCAAGAAAGTTTATCACTTTTAAAACACAGTACAGACAAATATCTGGGTAATTTAGAAGGAATGGAAATGTATAAACGAAAAATGAATTTATTAAATTTCGATTTATCTCCATCTGAGGGTAACCCATACATTATTATCCCCAAATAGTAACAGACACATTTTGATTTATAATTCAGTTTACTCTGATGATGGCTACTTGGTAGCCGAAAGGTCCTCAGTAATTTAATAGTATTTTTAGTGGATAAGGGTGATTATTTCTCATCAATAGTGTTATAATATATCCACAGTGTGAACTCATTTATAGTTTATTAGAATGAAAATTGTGAATTCAAAATGGTTTTGTAAGCAAAATACATAATTGTTGACATTTTTTTCAAAATTGTCTACCGTATGGTTTCAAAGTTCGTATAATAAAATTGACATAGACTCATTTCACCACGTTTCGACCACTAGCGTGAGGTGGAATCTTCGTTCTCCAGGTTGATTTGAAATTTTAGGCGAAGTGTATTTCTTTATGGCTTTTTGAATGTTGTAATGGGAGACATTATTTGATGAGACAGATGAAAGATGTTTTAATACTGATTTTAAGGATTGGGGTTGAGATAAGTTGATAGCTCTGTGGACCAAGGAGTTTAGGAGAGATTGCTTTTGGGCAGGTTGGTGGTAGGAAAGGCCATTGAGGTATCTAACGGTGTGAGTGGGTTTTCGATACACAGAATGTCCTAAAGTACCGTCAGTCTGTCGACTAACTAATACATCTAGGAACGGGAGTGAACCTTTTGATTCAACTTCCATGGTGAAATGAAAAGGATATTGGGATATAATGAATTTAAATGATTGAGGAAGGGAACAAGATTTTTGCGACCATGTTGACATATAACAAAAGTGTCGTCGACATATCAAAAACAACATTTCGGCTTGACAACAAATGAGTCAATAGCATCTGTGTGTGTGACCGGAGAATGTGGGGTAACCATGGCAGCTCCCGAGGACTGCTCGTAAAACTTGCCATCGTACAGAAAATATGCGTATAAAAATTAAGTTTGATTTAGCTCAATTGCTCACCGAAACTTGTTTGGGTAGTTATTGCTTAATCATTCTCGAAGAGAATTTGAGAATAATAAAAGAACGTAAAACGGTTATCGTAAAACAGACTGGGGATTTCAAACAGTACACTCTACAGTTAAACTCCTGGAACGACTTCCTATACAATATATCAATAATTTAGAACTACCCGACCTTTTGTATGGTAAGACGCATTTTTTGGCCTTCGTTCATAGGTCTATAATATCAAACAGTAAAAGGAAAAGTTTATCTCATTTAGAATTTCCTCCACCATCTGCATTTTTAAGTCTCTGACGCCTGGGCTAAATGTGATACACGTAATACTTAAACAATATGTGTACAATACACATAATACATTGCTCAAACCAAACACCGAGACAGGAACGAAAACCAGATGACTCGGCGTCTGGCGTAAATGGAACTAGAAAAAGTAGGAGTAGAAATAACATTTCACATACGACAGTAGGTGATCCTTTAGGAAAACGCAAACTCACACATTACCAGATATCGACAGAATAGAAGTATTATGCGCTGCGCTGGAAACCGTCGTAAATCACGTTCTTATCGCAGGCGGCATACAATACTCTGTATAAACAATTGGCGATACATCTCCTGCGTACGTATCTACGGAGCACGTTACGTTCAATTAAAACACCTATGTCAGTGCCAGTGCCTGTCGTGTAGTGCCTCAGAGAGTGTAGTGTATCGTTCGGCTGCCCGTAGGGGCAACATTTTTAGGTGAGAATGAACCCATTGATAATAATTGATTACAATACGAATCGGTTGTTGAAATGCAGACTTGCATTATTTTTAGACGTAACGAGACCTAACACAGAGTTATTTCGCCGTGGAATTCATTTGTTTAAAGTCTTATCTGATTATTCTGATTACAATCCATACTGGGTTGTAGTGAAACGAAGTAACAATAGACGGAATGATATATTGTAAGTATTCATTTAACAATTTTGGCATCGCAAAATTTAATTATATCGCTTGATTGTAAAGGAATGGCGTGAAAACCCCAATTGGAAGATTTATTCTAAACATTATTAAAAATTACGTTACGCTCAAAATTGATATAGTTCTACAATTTCTTCGATTCAATTACTCAATTCAAATATTGACTTTTCCAATAATTGATCTGGCAAAACTGAAGCACCTGCTTTTCAGTACTTTTTTCCATCATTACAATTTTGTGTGTCCATGGCAAGTGACATTTTTTACCGCTATCGATCACAGCTACCATAACAATAAATTAATTGTTTGGTTGCGTCCAGAATTGTCACAAACTAATACAAGTTTAACAGCCACCCAGTCGTCCTATGAGATTTTGATTTGAATTGTACGCCTCATACCTCATAAAACTTATTTCCTTTGATTGTCCGTCAAGTCATAAAATTCCTGGAGAACAAAGCCAGTGTTCGGGTGAGGGGAAGTTTCTGCTATGCTGAGTCTAGCATGTATCTTTTTCAAACATCTTAATTACGCTCTTTTTTCTAAGATAAGTTTCCATAGTTAAATATCCTTCACAATTTACACCAACACAGTGGCGTCATTCGAATAGAGCGTTATCATGTGAATTAGGTACGTTTAAATATGTAATCCCTTGAATACCTTTTAATCGATAACCCTGTATTACGATACTATTGATAAGGAATAATCACCCTTATTCACTAAAAATACTATTAAAGTAACCTTTCGGCCATCATCAGAGTAAACTAAATTATAAATCAAAATGTGCCTGATTAAATACTATTTGGGGATAATAATGTAAACAATGGGTTACCCTTAGCTGGAGATAAATCGGAATTTAATGAATTGCTTTTTCGTTTATACGTTTAAATCCTTTCTGAATTACCTAGATATTTGTCTGTACTTTGTTTTAAAACTGATAAACTTTCTTGAGAAATGGTGTGAGCTGTATTCAAAATATGTTCGGCTACCGCTGATTTTTCACCATTATTTTTAAGCATTTTGAACACCACAGTGTGAACTCTTTTATACTCTATTCTGGTGATGCCACTGTGTAGATTGAATTTTTGTTTTTATATACTAAATTAGTGAATTATGAATTTTCGTGTAGTAAACTGAGAAACCATACCTGTATGACATATAATTAATGGAAAGCGAGGCGCACCCCCCCCCCCTGTTTTCAATCAATTTCGTGACGAAATTGATGAAATTCAATGAATATTCACAGGGGCTTAACATTATTCAAAATGTTCAAAATTGGAACAAATATTCGTTAAATATTGATTATTAAAATTTGTAAAATACGCATATTGACATTCGGCTAAGATGCGGTTCTAGGATACTTCAACGATTGAACTCACATTTAATTGATTATTAAAATCTCAAAATGGTATATTTCATTCTAGTAACAACAAATTTTGACTTGAAATACCTCTAACCGAATCTATTCAATAGGAGGTGCTCTATAGCATTTGAATCGGGCGATTGCGCAGGCCATTAGTAAACTTCAATTTCCTGGTCTTCAAGGTACGTGCGTCCGAACCAGTATGTAAGTGGACATTGTCGTGCATTATTAGAAATCGGTGCCCAACTTTTGGAGCAGAATGGTACAACAATAGATTCAAGAATACTATCCCGATAATCGATTGCATTTATTGTACCTCCTTGTCGTCTCTGGACGTCCTAGACCGCTGAATATGTAGTAAGGTCTTGACAAATTTGTGCTCATTGAACATCCATTTCCATCTTGAATCTCGGGCACTCTTACAAGTCTACGGGCGTTTAATCCCCATTCATGGAGACTGTTCCGATGGTTTGATCACACCAAAGTGATGTTATGTAGCTGAATTAACAGTTCAGGTGTAGTGCGGTTTCCTAAAGCCTGTAGTAGCCCAAAACGACATTCAATTCAGTCGGTACCTTTTGCTCGGTATGTATGGGGTTCAGGAACACTACCTGTTCCTTGAAACCTTCGCCTAAAACGATTAATAACCCTTTTGATGGTATGGAAAGCCTCAGGGAAGGTTCTTCGGGTCAAGCCCGCCTAAACATTCCAATAGCATGTAATTTCCATTCGCAATCTCGGTGATGTCTCTCCATGAGACTGAACAAAAGCAAAACCAGTAAGGTTATGGCAGCAAGCAATAGTTGTACCGATTTGGACAATTTAATAAAAAGTTGTTTATTTTACTTTAATACTACATTACAAAATAAATAAAATAGTCATAATTGTCAGAATGTTTTTTATCAATCTATTATTGAGTGCCCTTACATACTTTTCATGTGTGTACCTCAATACTTTTCAATTTTGTATTGTTATTAACAACGCTTTTTTCCATTACTTTCGCTCGTTATTAATACATAGAATATTTTTCAATAAATTCTTCCCTTAGTTTATTTGGGCTCAAAATTTATTATTATAACGGTTTCCTACAAAGTTATGCTTTAAAGGTATTGTCCTGGATCATTCACATTCCTCGTGTAAAAAACCATATAAAATGCATTGCGATTTAATAATGATGTCTGTCCGTGGTGCATTATTTAGTATAGAGATTATTATTCTATATTTTAATTATTTGCTTTGTGGAGACTTAGTGCAATGTATATCTTTGGGTGTGGGTTATCTGTAGGAAAGCTTTCGTGTAGTTACAGGCACTATCACTTTATACACCTGCTAATTATTAATAATATATGTACAAATATAGATGATACCAGTTTAATCTACAGAAAAATCTTATCGGATCTTAATACTATTGTAAAACAGTGTGTTATTTGAACGCAAGTCAAGTGACACATATTGTTTAGCGACATCTATCTGTAAGAATATAGATTATTTTCTAAAGGAATAAGAGAACTATTTCAACTACTGAAGACCTTCCGACTATCAGGTAGCCATCATCATAGTAAACTAAATTAAAAATCAAAAACTACCTGTTTTAAATACTATTTGGGGATAATAATGCAAACAAGGGGTTACTCTCAGCTGGAGATAAATCGGAATTTAATAAATTGCTTTTTCGTTTATACATTTCCATCTCTTCTACATTACCTAGATATTTGTCCATACTGTGTTTTAAAAGTGATACGACTTTCTTAACAAATGGTGTGTCCTGTATTCAAAACATGTTCGGATAACGTTGATTTTTCACCGTTATTTTTCTCTACATGCGCAAAATGCTCCTCATACCGAGTTCAAGTTTGACCCACATAGCATTTTGAACTCACAATCGATTTTGTAAATCACGGATTTGTCGAAGTCAGAAACTTTATCAAAGGTTTCCCTAAACGGTTTTTTAGCTTGTTCTTACATCTGTAAGCTGGTTGTATTGCAAATATAAAAAACAAATTTATTAATTACTAAAAGATGATAAGCGAAACTTTTGAATTTTATTGGAGTATTTGAAGGTAATGGCTCTAATTTGGTTAGTTGTGTTAGAGTACGGAACTGTTAAGGACGGTGCGGGGAAGTCCCATAGTTGGTTAGGCGAGATCCCTCGATGCGTGGGCGATGAGGAAGGTATATAGAAGTGCGAAGAAGTCAAGAGGGGGATTACGCATTTAGCAAAAGAGAGTATCAGACGTATTATTGACGTAATATTAATTATGAATAGTCATTCTTTTATTTGATAAGTGTTTCCTTAAAAACTCTAACAGTTGGTTGCGTTCCAATTTCCTTTTATGTTTAGAAATTAAATTAATAATCAAAGATTTGTCGAAACCATGCCCAACGCTATTTCCTGAAGTTTCTCAACTTCGTTGTTGAAATTTTGCTGACCCAAGGGGACGTTTAGTAATGATCTATGGTGTAGATGAATCCGCCGAGTATACCTATTTGTTTGAGTGGGTTCATCAGCACCTTTATTAGTCTCATTCAAATCAAAAACTAGTAATTAATTAACAATTTACTGATTGATTATATATTAGCGTGAAATAAGAGAATTAGGATTTGGTGAACTGTCACAATATAAACATTACAAGATATATGAATTGAACGCAAAAAATGTGTGAAAATAGAGGACCTTATCTCAAGATATATTTATTCAGATGTTAGCAATTCAATGATATCGGTATGTCAGAAATAATAAAATATTTTATTGTGCTTAGATGTAAGTAAATAAATATTCTCAAATGAGTCAGTACTTTCATCACATATACTATCATGACTAGTTTTGAACATTTGATCTGACTCAGATCGCCACAAAATTCAATCACACAATAATTAATAGGAAAAGCTAGTTTCGTCAGATGCCCTGGATAAAACTAAGAATGAGAACAAAAACTGTGAAAGTGAGAAAGAGTGTACCACTAGAATTTATTTACCTGTATGTTCAAAGGACTATAATCGTCTGGGCTACCAAATTTTAATATGTAAGAGAAACAAACAAAAGAAAATAGAAGGCGAAATTGGAACTACCTCCAATATAATACCAACATTTAGTTCCCATCATTAGCATTAGTGTCAGAGTTAATAATTAATAAAATATTGCTACACAGTTGTTTGCGAAAATATAATATATTTGTTTGTATAATGACTAACGACACAAATTAATTTAAGATAAGGTGTGTGAACCATCAGGGTTACTTATGTATGCCTTATATAGTCCATTCAGCTAATAATTCAATAAAATTATATGAAACATTTTCATACCAATCTGAGTGAAGCAGCATAAAAAGTGAGGTGAGCAAATTTATAATCTAAAAATCTATAAACAGGCTGAGCTCCCGCTGGCGTTCGCTAAGGGACTATGCAAATAAACGACAGATGATAGACATAACCTACATTGTACTTCACTATGGATATAATGAACGGTGAAAGTGACACGACCCACTTGAGGGAGGAGAATATTTCTCAGAGCGTGGATTATATACATAGCGAATAGTCTTCCTAGATTGTATATTTGCACGACTTATTCGCAGGGTGACTTTCATTTGCAAAGGGGAATATCAAAATCTCAGTACAAAAGGTACTTCATCACTTTTTTATATTTTACAAACTTTTATAGTCATTGACAACTATAGTCGAGGAATTATAACCAAATACCTTCAATTTTTTACTGTCAACCTGTATCGAGATGCGATTTTCGCCATTTGCTTCAGAAACATAATAGAAAAAAATGTGCCATATTTGTTGTACCAGGAAAAGCTTGGTTGCACCTGTGCATGCAAAAAATGCATCTAAATAATGCTATTTGCGGAACTGTATTGTTGCTCACCAAATATTAACCAAAATTGGCCAAATTTGTTACTGAAGGGTTTTTGGGGTTTACAAAACGCCACGCTACATTCTGGGGCAGATTTCAAGGGCTTGGGGGGGATTTGCAGTATAAAGCGGAAATCCTCAAATTTTCTCAATTATTCTGTATTATGCAATTTTGGGATTTTCAAGCACAGACTAAGTGATGTTCGTTAACTCAAGTGTCCGGGGCAAAGTGGGGCAATGTGGGGCACTTTGCCCCGGGAACATCACTTAGTCTGTGCTTAAAAATCCCAAAATACAGAATAATTGAGGAAATTTGAGGATTTCCGCTTTATATTGCAAATTCCCCCCACCCAAGCCCCTTAAATCTGCCTCAGAGAGCAGCGTGGCGTTTTGTAATCATAAAATTCGTAATCAGCGACCCCGAGTAACAAAATTTTGGCCAATTTTGGTTAATATTTGGTGAGCAACAATACAGTTCCGCAAATCGCATTATTTAGATGCATTTTTTGCATGCACAAGTGGAACCAAGCTTTTCTTGGTAAAACAAATATGGCACATTTTTTTCTATTATGTTTCTGAAGCAAATGGTGAAAACCGCATCTCGATACAGGTTGCCAGTAAAAAATTGAAGGTTTTGGCCTTTTTACGGTTATATTTCCTCGACTACTATTTGCTTTCGAAGAAAAAATTTTTGGAAAATGTAACTTCATAAAAACATTACATTCGTGTTTTTATATATGTAAACTTCAATCACACTAGGTATTTGACTTTTATTCAAAAACTAATATTGGTATTGCAAATGATTACAAAAAGCTGAAGGCGTGAAAGATTATACTCTATCGTTATATTGAAAATTTATTTGAATTAAAAGGGATAATCAATAGATTGACATTATATTCACACCTCTATGTATTATTACAATATTTTTTGCCAGTGAACTGTCAAAATTAGTGATACAGTCATAGAGAATGATGTATAAACCTTCACTTACTCATACCACAGAGTACTTACGATTATCTCTATGACGACAAACACAAAAATGTGACGTCAATACTAAGTTGACGTAATTTATCGAATTTCAAAATTATTGATGTTTGACACTTCTGCTGGTTAAATACCGGGATATCAAAAATTATCTTGGTCAAGGATTTTTGACTTTTATTCAAAAACTAATATATTGCAAATGATTACAAAAAGCTGAAGGCGTGAAAGATTATACTCTATCGTTATATTGAAAATTTATTTGAATAAAAACGGATAATCAATAGATTGACATTATATTCACACCTCTATGTATTATTACAATATTTTTTGACAGTGAACTGTCAAAATTAGTGATACAGTCATAGAGAATGATGTATAAACCTTCACTTACTCATACCACAGAGTACTTACGATTATCTCTATGACGACAAACACAAAAATGTGACGTCAATACTAAGGTGAAGTAATTTATCGAATTTCAAAATTATTGATGTTTGACACTTCTGCTGGTTAGATACCGGGATATCAAAAATTATCTTGGTCAAGGATTTTTGACTTTTATTCAAAAACTAATATATTGCAAATGATTACAAAAAGCTGAAGGCGTGAAAGATTATACTCTATCGTTATTTTGAAAATTTATTTGAATAAAAAGGGATAATCAATAGATTGACATTATATTCACACCTCTATGTATTATTACAATATTTTTTGCCAGGTGAACTGTCAAAATTAGTGATACAGTCATAGAGGATGATGTATAAACCTTCACTTACTCATACCACAGAGTACTTACGATTATCTCTATGACGACAAACACAAAAATGTGACGTCAATACTAAGTTGACGTAATTTATCGAATTTCAAAATTATTGATGTTTGACACTTCTGCTGGTTAAATACCGGGATATCAAAAATTATCTTGGTCAAGGATGGTTGTGGAATCTAAAACGTGTCTTACTTTACGTTTGAAATAATTATGTCACTGTCACACTGACATCATCAATAACCTACAAATTGCATACCTATTTATTTCAGTTGTAAAACAATAATGAATTACAAATTAAAAATTATCTTGGTCGTGGATGGTTGTGGAATGTAACACGAAATGTTAACTTTGAACCTTTTACAAGGTCGCAATAGCCACAAACGGGGTCGAAAACTGTTTTCAATTGGTTAATTTTCGATAAATCGAATGACGTTCACGTGAGGAGCGCGTAGCTCGCGAGTTAGAAAAGTGCAAATCTTCGGAACATAGAACGTCTTTACGAGGACTTTTCGCATGCGGTTTTCGCTAGTTTATGAACGGGGCCAACTAAATAGCATAGTCTCGGGCCCCAAAATGTCGATTAAATAGGATAATTTAATTAAAATAGAAACAGGTACTCTCAGGTCTCAGCTACGCGCGTCTAACGTACGACGTACCAAAGGGAATTTTCTAGCTACTAAAATATACCCAAAAGCGGTTAAAAGCTAGTGGCCTATAGCCGAAAACACTTTATTACAACTGGCGTCAGCCGCACGGGATATGAAACGGCCCCGAATTAACAAGATCGAGGTAAAAAGTATAAACTCTAACTGACGCGTAGAGAGCTCTTCGAGGCATATGTCAAAATGATTACGTTCGTAGCTAATTACATAGGACGTCTGGCGTTCATGCAATTGTGTTTTTATACAATTTGAACCTTCTTATTTCGATAGGCCACGTGAAAATCCCGGAGTCTAAAGCGCTAGAGACTTCTGAGTGTTATAACATTCGTATAAAATTGCGAAATTTCTCACTTTTAGAAACTTAAAATTAATTAATTTGACACAAGTTTTGATAACGTAAAGTAAGACACACGTTTTAGATTCCACAACCACCCTTGACCAAGATAATTTTTGATATCCCGGTATATGCGTGTGATGAACCTATCTTTATAACCATAAGTTCCATTCGAAACACTGAAGACGCCAAAATGACCCCTTGTAAGTGGACTATTGATGGATCGATTGCAAGTAAAGCGGTTTGCATAATTTTAAATCCGAACGACCAATACGAATTGCGCAATGGTCTTCACAGGCGGTTATGTACGCGTGTACGCACACAAACATAATCTACAAAATAGTCTACATGGATTCAGAAAGGCTAAATACGGATATATTATGAGAGAAGTACAGGGGTCCCCATCATCCTTAGGTCCGGGCCGCCACAACTTTAATGCCGGCCCTGATTATTACACAATGATAAAGTAACTCTTAATACTTGGTAGTTCAAAGATATATTGGTTTTTCGTTATTATTTACTTTTATGAATCATGCCTTTATACTTATTCGGCAATAATTGATATAAAAACGATGTGCAAACATTGCAAAGTCAATAATATTTATCAGATATTTGAGTATAAAGGTTTTCAATATTAGTTGGTTCAGTTGTACGACTGGATTACCTATTCCCATTTTTTGTAAATACTTATAAATAATGTCATAAATAATCGTAAAATTTATTGAACTTCGCAACAAATGTACATACTTTAGTTTTATTACTTTACTTTGTTACGAATCATCCAATTGTTGAAGGCTAGCTACACCGTTTATTTCATTGTCGTAAGTTACGAAAATATTAATAAAAACAATAAGTACTTATTAGTTTGTGAGTTAACTACTCTTTTTTATCGAGAAAGAAAACATTAATAGTATACTTTAGAAGGTATGCGAGTTATATTATTGGCAGTTCCAGCTGGCGAGGGTTACCAAATATTTTGTAGCCCTAATAATAGTAGCAACCGTTGAATATATTCATTCACAATGGTTTAGTGATCAATACATCACCAATAGGGCAGTGCCCCTTCAACGAAAGCGTTCGTTTCACGTATAAAGTTATTTCGTTTGTTCGTTTAATAAGCAGCTTGTGAATATTGGTCATTTGTTATGATGCTGAAGCAAAGAAAGTTTGACCTTTTGCCAAAAAGCCAAAAGTTTTCGAGTTATAATACTAATATGAAGTTGGTGAAAATATGCCGTTTGATGAAGATATGCCATTTGACATAAAACTAAAATTGAATATTGAATTTCTTCGACAGTGAGATTCGATTAATTTTCTTGAATCCATTCGTATTGTTGAGTTCAAAATGTATTCAAATTTACGATTTTGAAAGAAAACAAATACAATTGATTGGTGCAAAATGCGATAGTAATGAAGAAAAATTGACTTTTTTGAATCAAGAATCCACTGCTTAGCAATTTTCTTATAAAATACGAAGTCATTTCAAGGCAATGTTTGAATACGACTGAATCCAAAAAATATAACGCTCAAATATTCATTTTCGAACCATATGTTACAGATTTATGAGGTAATAGAAAAAGGTTGTCAGATCTTATTAGAAATATAGCTGTTTGAGCATTCTACATAAAATATACTTTCAACATTTTACAAGGGTTTTAAAATTAATTGAATTAACATTTATATCATACTTTTTTATACATTTCTTAATTTTCTTTGAGGTTTCCGGAATGTATGATAATTAGAGATGCCACGAATATTCGGCTAGCATTCAGTATTCGGCCTATTCAGCCACTTTTTTAATATTCGGTATTCGGCCGAATACCCATTCAATACCGAATACCGAAATATGGAAAAAAATACTCATAATAAATATTACAATTTTTCTTTAATAAAAAATTTGCATATTTAATATCTAAAATCTATCAATGGTAAGTTATGATGAATGAAAACAATTTTTTCAGCATTTGTTGATAGCAAACGAATGCGTTTCCCTCATAAATTATTCCTGTTTCCGAAAATAAATCTTAGCTAATTCTGCTAGGCTTGAATACTGTTTTGCACTGGTGGTGCTGACCACCACTTGTAAGGGTCTGCTGTCCGATCTAGACAAACAGTTAAGTAATTTAATTTGATGTAACAATCAACAAATAATGCGCGTTGTGACACGACCTACTCGCAAATGAAACAAGTAGTTACCAAAAGCAGTTCAGTGATGCAGGTCGCAACCTGTCGCCCGCGAAATATACTAAGCGTCGCCGAATACTCGGCCGACGAATATTCGGCGCTTCGGCCGAGATCCTTGCCGAATATTCGGTATTCGGCAAAATCACTATTCGTGGCACCTCTAATGATAATGTTATAAAATTATCTGTATTACAGTTTGTTATTTATATAATGACGTTTCATTATAGATTTTGTATATTCTTCCTTTAATGATTCATTTCCAGTGTATTACGAACAATTTTCAAATTTTTGGGACGGTACTCTGGGTGGGACAATTTAACAGCGCGATCTGTAAGGCTGTATAGAACACTTTTTTTTATAACTTATTGGTGCAAGTGAATTAAAGTGAAGATATCGTTGAGACCAACAAAGGTTTTATTTTTCTATCTGAATCACGCTTGATGTTCATATATAGGGAATTTACTATTTATACTAGAAATAACCAGTTATAGATAAATGTACCATTGTGAGAGCTAGATGATGAATCTTATTTCAAAATTTGTATTTTTACTTTTTTAACTGAATGAATTTGGGAGGCATTCCGTTCTCATTGGTGTCAAGTAGGGATATTGTGCTTGTAAGTGCTTAAGACTGAGCATTTTTTTGTCGACCAGTCTCGAACAAATTCACGAGAATTAGTGGAAACACAAGCGACAATCGAAACGCGAAAAAAAAATTAATTCAGAAACCCAACACATCAACGATTTCTCCAGCCAATTTTCATGCATTTCAATATCCACCCCAGAAGTTATGATTTTTCAGGACATATCGTTCTCCGAAAAATTAATTCTGGTCTGTTTCTTAATAACTCTATATCCACTTACAATTCCAAAATTCGCTAAAATTAATATCTTATTCTCAATAATGAAACAAGTAATCCTTTCCTCATTTTATGGTTGGATCCCAAATTTTCACAATATCTAATACCTATAACGTTTTTATTTCATATTGAAATATTTACTGCTCTTGGTGGGTACCCCAATATTTTTTTTATCGGAGAACGGCTTATTTCCTCAATCATATGAGTACCGCAACCAATGTTCAAAAACGGAAGTAATAAATTACTCCTTAGAGTAATACTTGTCTGGACGCCAGATACACTCGATTGATGAGAGAAAAATCGGTTCAATTTGTCGAAAATTGCGAATAATTAAAGCGAATCTGATCAAAATAATTTAGGATGAATCGTTTAGAAAAAAACGATTTAGATGAAACGTTTAGAAACGTCTGACCCGTTAATACAAGTGAGTTCTCACTTCCATAATTATATTTAACTTTATTGAAAAGGTTCATCATTGTTTAAACATAGAATTTTAACGGCACACACCCATATGTCAAGTCAAATCAAGATTACTTGAAAACAACAGAATAGCGATAAACGCAGGTTGGAATGTAGAACAGTTTGATTTCATGAGACATCAAATGCGATTTCGATTTGCTTATTTAATCTGTACGTAATGTTTTATCAAGATTTGTTGAGTAAATATTTCTATCAAACACAAACATTTCCCGTAACATTTTTAGCACGGTACTTACACTAATATCTCATAATAACGAACGTTCTTGTGAAATCGTTGAAGATACCTTATGCCATCCAAGCGATCAAATATAATCAAATAACTTCTTAGGTATTTATTATAAAAGTAATTAAGTTGCAGTAAATCGACAGGTTACTCTAAAGCTAATAGTTCCGAACAACCGTTTCGTTGGCTCGTGTTTATCAGAGGAACGAGTAAGCTGCGGTGCTACCGGTCGATATCACTGTCTAGGTATAAATACCCTATTTCAAAAAGTAAGGTAATAACACTGATCATCTCAAGCCAAAAAATTATTTTCAAAGCATCCTACAAAGAGGTATTACGGCCAACAAGTTCAGAAAATAGAATATCTAGATCTTGAAACCTGTTAGGCAATAACTCGTTTTGGTATTTGATAATTGTGCGTCATGAAACCAAGGGATATGTTCTGGTAATTTTCGGTTCGGATTACCAGTAGCGTTTTATTAATTATATTGAAATCTTTGTCACGATTAAAATATCGAGACGTAATGTATCATATTTATTATCAGATTAACCGCACAATTGTTCGAATTTGTATAACCACATTGACATCAATTTTAATTTCTCCAGATTCTGACGCCCGGAAACTATGACAGACGTGCTACAGATTTTGAAAGAGCAACATGTAGTTAGCGAGAATGATGAGAAAATCTAGAGTGGACGTACCGTTGTTGGTAAATTTGTTCGCTGTCATAGCGATCTGTCAAGCAGTGCTTACAGGCTACGAAGAACAAATTGCAGATGTCACGTCCGATCCAAAATATGGATGTCTTTGGTCTGGTGGGACCAGCGTCGCTGCGAACTGTACGTGTAGATCAGATGCAGAGGTGAGTGCGAAAAACAAACTTGCATATTTTATTTTTACATGTCATGATTAGAGTTAGGATTTTATGCAAATTAGACCTAAAACTCTCAACGTCGAAGGGCTTAAACTGCCTTTGACTTTCAAAGAAGGATCTATACCTTTTTGTCCCATTTTTTTTCAAAAATTTTGATAACTTGCAATCAAGTACATCAGCACAACAAGTAACACGTGAAAATTGTTAAATATATATCATTTAATGATAAATTACTAGTAATTGTCAACGATTTACTACATAATCTCCATAAATTTCAAAGTGATATACTTCCACTTCAATGTATAAATTAATTATTCTTAGGAAATAGAATTCATTGTCCCTTTTTTACTTGAATTTTAACTACTCTAAAGCACTTTCCGTGTAAAGTTCACATTCGTCCTTGATAATTGACATAAAGTGTTTTAGAGTGGTTAAAATAGTGTAATTAATAGTCATTTAGTTTATTACAGTACAAGTTTAGGCGTTTGCGGACGAGGCGACGAGGGAGCCGAGTACTTTAATGGTATATTACGGCCATGTGTCGTAAAACGTTTTTTCATATTGTCCGAAAAATTCAACCTTACTTCATTAATTTGCGGCTGGAAATTAGAACATTACATCATTAGGCCGGAATGTTGCTTAGCGACACATCAATTTTCACATTGCTTTGGTACTTTTGGATTAAATTTCGGCCCGGTTTACGTCGCCCGAACAAGATGTAGTGTCATTTTGACAGAGAGAATGTGCAGCTGTTACTATATATTAGCGACACTACAGATTTAAATTTAAAATTTGTTAGTTTAGTAAAACAGTACGAAATGAAACATTTTACGACACGTGGCTGTGAAATACCATCGAGTCATTTTGAATGTATCAATATTAGTGATCCTTAAAATTATTCTGTTCCCTGTTCCTTACAAACACCTTTAACTTGATTGAAGCGCAGCAGTTTGGGAACCACTCTTGACACTTAATGTAGGTCGACCACGGTCGTATACACAGGTCTGGAAACTCGAGGTTGTTTCCTATGCGAGAAGTGAGTCCGCTACGCGTCGACTTTCGCGTAGTACCAAAAGACGCCACGTAGGGGCATTATAAAAGGCGTAAGAGTATCATCTTGATCTATATGAAGTTTTAACGTTCAGATCTCGATAGCGCTTCCGGCTCCGGGATTTTCACGTGGCCTATCGAAATTAGAAGGTTCGGATTGTATAAAAACACAATTGCATGAACGAAAGACGTCCTATGTAATTAGCTACGAACGTAATCATTTTGACATATGCCTCTAGGAGCTCGCTACGCGTCAGTTAGAGTTCATACTTTTTACCTCGATCTTGTTAATTCGGGGCCGGAGCCAGTTGTAATAAAATGTTTTCGGCTATAGGCCACTAGCTTTTACCCGCTTTGAGTATAGTTTAGTAGCTAGAAAATTCCCTTTGGTACATCGCACGTTAGACGCTAGTAGCTGACAGCTGAGAATACCTCAAACTGTTTTAGTTGAATTTTCCTATTTAATCGACATTTTGGGGCCCGAGACTATGCTATTTAGTTGGCCCCGTTCATAAACTAACGACATGGAGCGAAAACCGCATGCGGAAAGTCCTCGTAAAGACGTTCTATGTACCTTAAATTTGCACTTTTCTAACTCGCGAGCTACGCGCTCCTCACGTGAACGTCATTCGATTTATCGAAAATTAACCAATTCTAAACAGTTTTCGACCCAGTTTGGGGCTATCACGACCTTTTAAAAGGTTCAAAGTTAACATTTCGACAATTTTAAGCTATGCTTAAACGGTGCAAATGGGCATTAGTAACACAGCTTGCGATTCCGGAAATAAATTGTTTTACCACTTCGATCCAAGCGCTAGCTAGTGGCTGAGCGAGGGACTACGAGTTTCACGACGCGTAAGCGACTCAAGTCAACCATAGAGTTTCCAGACCTGTATGTACGACCGTGAGGTCGACTAAGCTTGAATTTTGAAATTCTATCTGTGGTCTGAAATATCAGATCTCAGAAGTGACAATGTTATGTCTATGGGAAACACTTTTAAATTTTGGCCCCATATATCGATGCTCGATTATCTATAGTCGATAGCACATTGCGTGATGTTACAATGATTATCTTAAATCTTAAAGAAAGAATAAACAAAATATATAATGATATAAATGTTGCGCATAAACCTACTAACTGTGTTGGGAAATATTTTTCAAATCTAAAACCTTTAATACCTAAAGATAATCAAATCCACACAGTATACAAATTAAATTGTTTAGATTGCAACTTAAACAGGAATCTCTAAACAATATTTACAAAAAAGAATGTATGGCCATAAGTATAGTACAAGAATCAAAAACTTATAAAATTCCACCACCCTTGCTAAACACTGCTTTGATTATAACCAACAATTCGATTACAAAAATGTTAATATTTTAACTAAGGAAACCAATTATTATTATGAAAGATCTATTCTGGAGATGATTCACATAAAACGTGAACGTTATAGAACATATATTCAGTCATTAAGTCAGATTTATACTAATTTAATTGATTTAAATAAACCCTTTTCAAATTCCTACGTGGTTTAATCACCAATTTTCGTTTTGACCCTATGTTGAAGTGGGAATAACGCTTTTTACCTCCATTTATATATTACCTCCATGATATCTGTTTGTGGGCGCCGGGTGGTAGTGCAAGATCAATTCTAATAATGATTATTGCGATTCGAAGAGGTTGGAAAATTAAGCCTTTTCTAACCAAGGTTGGTTAAATTGCTCTCAAATAGATTACGTTGCTACTGCGCTTTAGTTTAGGGTCTTACGACCAACCTAGTATTTTAAATATATCCCATTAATCTAACTAAATGGAATTTTCAGGAGTTTTTCATTCGAAAAGACAACATAAGAACATATAACATCCAAATGCTGATCATCAACGATTGCAAGAAGGTTAGATTCGGCCCAAACTCCATAGAAGATTTCAGAAACCTGCGAAATATAGTCCTCAACAACATTCCATCATTATCATTAGAAACATCTAGCTTGAACTGGTTCGGTTACGGCCCGAACTATCAAGAAGAAGAGACGGAAGACGTCAACAATCCGTCATTGAAAATTACCATCAAGAATTGCAAAATCGAATCCGTCTCGTCGCACACTTTCAAAGGTCGTATACAAGAAGTGAGTTTCGACAATTGCAGGATTCAAGTAATGGAATCTTTCGCTTTCTCTACTTTGAATCAGAACCAGCAGATCTCCTTCAAAAACACCGAGATAATAAATATGAAATCGCAAACATTCAAACAATTCAGCACCAAAGAATTGCTTCTAGATAACGTTACAACTGTTATGATTCCGAGCAAAGCATTTTCTACAGTGGCGGTGAGCGAGGACGTGAAAATAATCAACTGTAACTTCCAGTTTGTCCGATCTAGTGCTTTCCAAATCAATAATCCAAAAGTATTGGAAGTAACTGGCACGAATATTGACCAGCTAGATGGAGAAGCGTTCATCATGACCGTAAGAGACAGCGTTTTGTTTCAAAACAACAATTTCAAAGTAATAAATGACGCCGCCTTCCGGAAAATCGTCCCTACTAAAGAATACGCAGTGACCATTGCACGATTTATGACTTTCGACTCGAATGTGTTTACCAATTTGAGTAGATATTCTTTGGATATAACTGATTTCGTGCCGAAATTCGTTAATCTCAAGATAAACCAACCGTGTGATTGTGACAAACTTATGGCGCGTTTCGATCAATACGAAGATAATTTCTCGGAAATCAAGTGTAGAAATAATGAAGAATACGTGTCTTTGAACGAATATAAATCGAATGAGTGCACCGTTCTAGCTAGTTACACCAAAACGATCGTCATAGTTAGTTTGATAATTGGTTTGAGTCTTGTAATCGGCATTTCATACTTGCTGTATTATTACAAAGTGTATAAAGTGAAAAAGTACGGCGATAAAAAGAACACTGCGAACAACAATTTGAGTTTGATAGTTCCCGATGGTCGAACTTATAAAGAAACGGAGCTACATGTGATTGTTGAAAGGGCTGATCTCTTAACTACAGATTTATAAGTAACTATCTGTAATTGCCATTTTGCTAGTCTATTGAATCGTAATGTAAAGTAGATAATAAATTATAAAAATTATTCCTGTTCTAAATAAATGTAAAACTTGTGAACAGCGATCAAGAAATTTTGTGGTTCTCTACAGTCCAAAGTAGGTTTATCCGTTTATCGATTTTATGGGGTCGACGAAGATATGTCTTTGGTGCACATATATTTTTTTATTAATCATTGAAAATCCGTTGAAAATCCGATATCCTTAACTGGAGATCACCGCTTACTCTAATATCGCTGTGATGTGAGTGCGATGGCTCTAAGAAACCCCGCGCTAGTTTAGTTTACTTCATCATATTCCAATTGAGGGAATATTTTATATGTTTCAAGGCTAATGTCCGAGAAAATTTCATTTAAAAAATGGCTCTTATGGGAAGGTTTATTTATTAATTTCGTAAGAAAAGTAAAGAAAAGTAAGAAAAAGAAAAAGAGAAAAAATAAATGAATAGCGTTAGCCTACGATCATAAATACATGATAAAATTTAGGAGAATAAAAACTATTTGAATATAAAATATTTCAGTTTAGTAAAGATTGATTTCAGATTAAGCTAACCAGGTTGTCATCAAAGTATTCATCAATTGTGTAGTAAGCTTGCAATGAGAAACGATTTCAGAATGGATTTCAAAACACTCCTAGGTTTAGAGCGAAGTGCTTGTGGAAGTTTGTTGAATATTTTTGCTGGCGAAAACCCTTTTTTGCAGATAAGTGTAATTCAATTTTTGGCATTTTATATTTTCCATGAATCTTGTTTGATACTCATGATTGTCAGCGTTGTTCATTAATAGATATGGGTTATCTCTGACATACAGAGAATAGAAGGTAAGTATTTTATACTTAACGAAAAAGCTCACACAGCTCTGCATTCTCTTGAGCCTGAATATATTTCGCAAGCACCTTTTTTGTAAGATGAAGATTCCGGATGCCTCAGCGGAGTTTGCCCAAATTATTATGCCATACTGCAGCCTTGATTTCACATATGCATGATATGCAGCCAAAGCTGTATCAATCCCCACTTGATGCGATAACGTTCTCAGTGCCTAGCAATACTTTGAAATGTTGCTAGCTACATGATTTATATGAGGTCTCTAATCTAACCGTGAATCAACTTCTATACCTAAGAAACTTGTATGAGCAGAGAGTCTCAACATTCTTTTGCCAACGGTAAGTTATGTCCTGTTATTATTTTTACTGTAGTTGAATGTGATTACTTTGGTTTTATCTATATTTAAAGTTGAATTGTTTAATGTGAACCAGTTGTTGGAAAAAATTGCAGGCGCAGTGTCATCTACATATTGTGAATTATCAATCTTGATTGAAGCAGGTAGATCGTTCACATAGATAATATGCAACAGCGGCCCGGCCCCAGTATTTATCCTTGAGGGACCCCTTTTTTCACATATAGTATATCAGACCTCATGCTATTTCTTGAATTATTGGAAGATTTAGTATAATGACTTCTATTTTCAAGATATGATTTAAGTAAATTATGTGCTGCCCCTCTGATGCCGTATAAGTCCAGCTTAGCCAACAAAATTGAATGATCAATACTATCAAAAGCCTTTGACAAGTCTAAACAAAGAAGTGCAGTTGCTTTATCCTTGTTGATAGAATCAAATATTTTACCTAGAGTCTGGTAGACAGCTCTAATCGTTGTCTTATTTTTCCTGAAACCGTTTTGTTTGTCTGTGATAATGTTGAATCTTTCGAAAAAATTAGACAATCTAGCATAAATAATCTTCTCATATACTTTACTGAAAGTAAGTTAAGTTAAGGGGGAGGGAGATTGCGATCCCTTAATGACTAGGCCGAAGCTCTTTGCATCCCGTGTCACGTGTCACCTAGTGGAGTGTTCACCACGCCACCAAAAAGTGTTCACCATGCTGTCCAGATTAACGATTAACTTGACACCTAGCGGAGCCATTCCTACCATCAACTAGAGGGGCTGCTCCCGCCCGAGAGTGTTCACCATTCTCCTCCAAGTGAACGATTCCTAAAAAGATTAACACCAACTCCGTGATAAATTATTTAAGCTGCGTCCTAGTGAAGCGGTTTCCACCCGCGAGTGTTCACCTGGCTTCAGAGATAGGCGGGATCGGTTCCCACTACAGGGTTTTCACCGGGTCCCCGAGGTGCCCAAACATCCACCTACTCAACTTTCAGTCGGGACCGAGTAGGTGGTTAATGTCCTGAAGAGATTTAGCACCATCTTCGTATCTAGTTTCTAGATCTCCTCTGTGTCACATTGTACCAAGAATGCTCTGCGTCTTGGGGATCAGTGTTACGCATCTGCACAGAATGTGCATTGATCTTTCGTTTTTCCGTTCGCACCACTTGCACAAAGGCGAATCGCCAAGATGGTAGTTAAACGGTCCGTGTCCTGTCATTATCTGTGGCAGCAGTTTGGCATCGGTTTTAACTATGTTCCTCACTTGCTGAGACCAGTCTTGCCCAATGTGGGGTCCAATCAGTGCTTTCGACTACCTGCAATCGTTCACTAGTTTCCACTCTTCCTACCCTTGTATTCTGACTCAGCAGTGGATTGTCTCTTCAATGTTACTCTTCGAGATGCCCACTGCTGGTTGGGGGGCCTATTAGGGGTTTTAAGGCCCCCAGTTTTGCAAGTGCATCGGCTATTTCGTTTCCCCTTATTCCAAATTGAGGGGGGACCCAGTATAGGGCAAGCTTGCCTTCATCTCCGCCAAGATTGTTCAGCGTGTTGATGCACTTCCGCACCAGCTTCGATGCCTTGCTGTCTTTGCATATACTGATGTGGGTTTGCATTCTTTCTTACAGCGCTATTTGGGCACAACGCGTTATTGCCAGAATCTCCGCTTGAAGAATGGTGGCGCGTTTGCCCAGAGGTATAGAAATACTTTTACCTGGGCCTCTAGCGGTATATCCCTGCTTCCGCCTGCCCATGGTTTCTGGCCCCATCAGTGAACCTGATTTCACCATTGGTTGGCTGGGCTGATTGGTTATTGTTTAACCAATCTTCTCTGGGGGATTTGCTTATACGATACTTCTTATCAAAGGTGTATCGAGGTGTCATGCCCATCCGTTCTCATTGAGTAGATGTGGTGTGTTTCACCACCAATTGGTGGTGAGGTGTGGCTCCCGTTTGCCTTCCACAATCCTATTGATACAAGTCTGTGGGCAGATTTTATTGCTGCACAGTCAAGTGGAATGGTTCCACCTTCATTACCGCTCCAAGTGCGACCGTGGGAACGCTTTTCGTAGCTCTCATCGGAGCACCTAGGATGAACTTTCCCAGATGCTCCAGGATTGGTTAGAAATACTAAAACCAAATATAAAATGAAATATTTTGAGGAGCTATTTCTGGCCCTCTCTACCTAAGAAACCGTCTCTAGTCGTCAACCTTAAAAGCGCTTGAAACATTCTAGTTTACTCTGTGCCAGTTTTCCTCGTTTCCTCGAGCACCAACAAATTCATCGTTAAAATATTCTATCGTTTCACCCTTTACTATGTGATATGTAATTTTATCCACATTGAACACTACAATGTTAATATCACTTTTATTTGTAACTTCCGTTACTCGAGTTTTAGCGTTATTTCGCTTTCTTCTACGGTATTCAAATACAATTAAAATACATAACTTCATCTATAGATCCTTATCGGGAGGTAGCAAAGGATTACTGGGGTTGGTCATTTATGAACTCGCAGCATTATTACTATATGATTACATGGTGGGCTTTTACATTATAATGATGACGAATTGCTATATTAATAGTAGGCTATAGAATCTAATCAGGATAATAATTCGTGGAATAAATACATTAGATTTAAATAATGGTGAATAAATCAGGTCTGCTTAATCATCGAGAAGTAGAGTACTGATTTTGTTTTTGTGTTTGCAAATTTCCAAAGATTCCTGTATGTTTAGTTTCGAGCCTTTATCAGCTTTATGTGAAATACGTAAACTGTCTATTTGAGGGAAAGAATGATCATTATCGAGAAAATGATCTGCAAATGTGGAACCTGTATTTGAAAATCTGAAGCATCTTTCATGTTCATTAAGCCTAATAAAAAATGAGCGTCCCGTGTGGCCTATTTAAAAAGAATTTCATTCCTGACAAGATAGATTATAAATATTTTTGGGTGGATTGAATTCAGAAATAGAAGAAAGTTATCGGATTGTCTATTTGTCCCTTTGAAACATGTTAAAACATCATCTACATATCTATGCCAGAAAATTATATGTCTGCTAGTAAGTGATTCAATAATTGTATCTTCTTATTTCTGCTAGAATAAAGTTTATAGTAGACTCTGAAATAAACAATATAATTTTTTTAGATTTAACACTCACAAGAACAGATAACATTTCTTTTAATATTTATTGGAAAAAAACTTACTCCGATATTATTAACCCATCAGATTCGTTCAGTCCTAGATCATATAAAATGGCTGCCTTTCATTGAATGATACATAGGCTTTATTCAATACCATTATCAGAATCAAATTTTCAGAAGGAAGTAGTAAATACAATTAAACGAATCGCATTAAATGATGGTGATTCATCCCAAATAATAACAAAATTAATCAACCGTAAACAACAAGACTACATTTACTTCAGTTTACACCAATATTAAAATTCAAGAAGAAAAGAGATTTGTTAGTCTAACTTATTTTGGAAAAATCACTGAAAACATCCAAAATATATTGAAACACGACTTGAATATTTGAGCCCAATTCGAAATTAGGACATATCTTATTTCATAATAAAGGCAAAACAAAACAATTGATAAATTCGGAGTTTATAAGCTATCTTGTGAGGAATGCGATTCCTTTTATACAGGTCAACATTTTCTATTAGATTTAATTAACATAAAATATGCTCTGGACTTTCAAAAACAGGTTCCAAATTCGCAGATCATTCTTTCCCCGAAATACAGTTTACATATTTTACATACAGCTGAAGAACCCTCGAAACTACACTTGCTTTGGAAATTTACAAACACAATACCCTACTTTTATTGATCAAACAAACCAAATTCACCATCATTTAAAGTACTTATTTCACGAATTATTGTCCTGATAATCTTCTATACCCTGCTTTTAAAATGTGAAAACCCATGTAATTCTATAATAATAATCCTCTTCGTTTATCAATGACCGACCACAACAATCCTTTGCTACTTACCGATAAGGATTTATAGATCAAGTTATATAATAACTTAATAATAATATGTAATTGAACACCGTCTGAATATGGCGTAATAACGCTGAAACTCGAGTAACGGACGTTACAAATAAAAGTGATATCAACATAGTGTTTAATTTACAACACTGATAAATTCATCGTGCATGTGGTTCTATTGAAGGGGAAGTCATTTATTGGAAATTCAAATGGTATGTATTAACAATAAGTGGTATTACATTTAAAAAAATCGAAAAAATCGGGTGTTCGACTTTTGGCTCGCCCTCTATTCAGCTGTTGCAATATTAAAAATGGCAATTTGTCATAAAATTGGACATAGCTTCTGAAACACCCCATTTAATAATTATATGAAACCATGTATATGAAAGATAATCCTAATCTAAATTCGCAATAATATATAGGGTGCCCCAATTAAGAAAATGTATGTTTGGTTCACTCTAGTAATATGCAACAACGTGAAGTTTGCAGATCACTACTATTTTCGTAAATAACTGCTTTATTTGATATCTTCTACAACGGATATATCGAACTTCTATGCACTAATGCCTCACCCTGTAGATATATCAGTAATTCAAGTATGATTCGATTTGAGAGTTGCCATCATGCCGCATTATCGCAGTCTATTGCTATTGAATATTTTACAATAAAAGAAGTAGTCGCAACAAAATTCCTATCGCAAATTCAAACATAATTCATTCTAAATGGTATATAGCTTATGCAAATCATTCAAGAAACTCACCTATAAGGCAGCATCCCATCTAAAGCTTGATTAACGGAAGGTGGACTGTTGAGCGCCAATCCTTTCGACAGGATTTGAGTATGACTGGCCAATGTCTCGGACGCCATAATCTCAGCCATTTCTACATCAACATCTGCTTCATCTACATTAAAACGAATACTATAAGATTATGAAGGAAGATTGGGGAACAGCTTCCTTACCTCCAAAAGACGGCAATTGCAGATCTTTCTTCATCAAACTAGCAGCACACATTCCTCCTAAGAATGCCAATTCCGCTTCCAAGTGTTTCAAATACGAAAGATGTCCAGTGGGACCGGCTGGTGGCCATTCGTAACCCACGACCAGGCATTTGAAGCCATAAGCGTTGACCTTATCGTCTTTCAGGTAATCGGACGCGGTTTCCAGGGAAAATATCACTTCGTTCCCGGGTAGAATCACGGCATTACTTGGCCACTGCAAACTGGAGAACAAAGAAGTTCCTTTAATCAGTCAGTATTCGGCAAGTAGCTAACGGGAATTTTATTTATCACTACACCCGACACACACACCAAAAATCCATATTAAGGATTAAGGAGCTGGAAAAGTAAGTAAACTGACATCAATAATTCAGATTTCAAGAATAAAACAATAAAATCCTCCAGCATGAGGCCTAATCTGACGGAACTATGTCCAATTGTATATGATAATCATTTTTTAAATATTGCAGCAACTGAACTTTTTTTATATACTTTACACGAGAGGGAAACCTATAATGAGAACATCGTGTGACCCAGCAGTGGAATGTTGGGGGAGGAGATAGGAATTCGAATTTTCCCTGAAGGTTTGGGGGCATAGATGAGACCTCACTATAGAAAAATGAAGTTTGGTAGGAAGAAGTTCGACAGGTCTCGAACTTGACAATGAAGGGGTGACTAGTTTAAGCTCGTCCAGTCCGCCTGTCTGGAATCTCTAATGGTGGAATAATAGACATTGAAAGTTTATTCGAATTGACAACACATTATGAATTAATGAATTCGTATTTATCTCCAGCTGATGGTATTTTGAAATTAGTTTCATATGTACAGGGTGGCGTTCCATTTTACTAGGATGAACCAAACATACATTTGCTTAAAAAGGATATATTATTTCGAATTTATATTATCCTCATCTGTCCCATATAGTCCAGGCTATGAACCGGAAAATAAAAAAAAACACGTAAGTTCGAATCAAAAAATTTTTCTGCATTAGCTTCAGGAGGTTGTCAGGATCATGCATACACCTTAAAACCTCTTGGCAACCCCAACCCCAGCACCCATTGGGGGTGGGCCGAAATCTCCCCCAAATTTTCAACATGCCACCAAGGGATTTTTTAGGGTCGCTGGTCATGAATCCGTAGCCACATTTACTTGCAATCCATCGTAGGGGTGGTCAAATCGACAAAATTGGCCAATTTCGCACCCCTAATATGTTATTTTGCAATTTACGTGTTTTTGGCATTTCGAATGCACGAAGGTTTTTTTTTGGGTCGCTGAATACGATTCCGAAGCCTGATTTACTTGAAATTCATCGTTGAGGTGGTAAAATCAACAAAATTCGCCAATTTCTTCGATTTTACCAGCCCCAAAATTGATTGCAAGTAAATATGTCACCGGATTCGTGTTCAGCGACCCAAAAAAAACCCTTGGTGCATTCGAAATGCCAAAAACACGTAAATTACAAAATAACATATTAGGGGTGCGAAATTGGCCAATTTTGTCAATTTGACCATCCCTACGATGGATTGCAAGTAAATGTGGCTACGCATTCGTGATCAGCGACCCAAAAAACCCCCTTGGTGGGATGTTGCAAATTTGGGGGGATTCGTGTTCCGCAACCCAAAAAAACCCCTTGGTGCATTCGAAATGCCAAAAACACGTAAATTACAAAAAACATATTAGGGGTGCAAAATTGGCCAATTTTGTCAATTTGACCACCCCTACGATGGATTGCAAGTAAATGTGGCTACGGATTCGTGATCAGCGACCCAAAAAACCCCCCTTGGTGGGATGTTGCAAATTTGGGGGGATTCGTGTTCCGCAACCCAAAAAAACCCCTTGGTGCATTCGAAATGCCAAAAACACGTAAATTACAAAAAAAACATATTAGGGGTGCGAAATTGGCCAATTTTGTCAATTTGACCATCCCTACGATGGATTGCAAGTGAATGTGGCTACGGATTCGTGATCAGCGACCCAAAAAACCCCCTTGGTGGGATGTTGCAAATTTGGGGGAGATTTTGGGCCATTTTCGCCCCCAATGGGTGGTGGGGTTGGGGTTCCCAAGAGGTTTTAAGGTGTATGAATGATCCTGAGAATCTCCTGAAGCTAATGCAAAAAAAAATTTTGGATTCTAACTTACATGTTTTTTTTTTATTATAGCTAAAATCTCGGTTCACAGCCTGGACTAATACTTGCAATATAGGGTTTCATACAATTGTACCGGATGTTTCAGAAGTTATGTCCAATTGTATACGAAAACATATTTTTTTTGTAATATTGCAACAACTGGATTGGAAATGTCGCAAAATAAATGATTTTAGGTATAGTGAGTGCTTGATAAAAATGAAACCAGAAAATAAAGTCTGGTAGGAAGAAGTTCGGCAGCTCTTCAGTTTGACAACCTGGATCTTCAATGGTGGAATAATAGACATTGAAGTTTAATCATACTGACAAAATTTATTTATAAGCGAAAAAGCAATTAAATGAATTTATATCTCCAGCTGAGGGTAATCCCTTTAGTCGAGTCAAATAGGTATTTCATTACGAAAATCGAAAGATGTGGACCGATTTTGAAGAAACAAAGTGCATTCGATTCGGGATGACGTCTAGAAAAAAGCTTACCGGTTAGTTTTTTGTGCAAATTCGTTATTTTTTTACAAACGAAAAATTGACAAATTTTTGGGAAAATTTAGTCGGGGGTTTTCGGGGTCGCTGATTACGATTCTGAACTCAGATTGGCCAAAATCGAACTCCCCAGCTGGTAATTGGCCACTTTAATTGGACAAAGTGACCATTTTTTCATCAAAAATAGCCAGGAAAAAACGCTCGGGGGTTTTTGGGTTCGCTGATTACGATTCTGAACTCAGATTGGCCAAAATTGATCTTCTCAGCTGGTAATTCTGCTTAGTTTTGATGAAATTTTGGAAATTGGTCAATTTTGTCCAATTAAACCTGCCAATTACCAGCTGAGGAGTTCGATTTTGGACAATTTGACTTCAGAATAGTACTCAGCGACCCCGAAAACCCCCGAGTAATTTTTCCTGTCTATTTGCAATGAAATTAAGAAAAAATGATCAATTTTGTCCAATTAAACTGGCCAATTACCAGCTGGGAAGATCGATTTTGGCCAATCTGAGTTCAGAATCGTAATCAGCGACCCCAAAAACTCCCGAGCGATTTTTCCTGGCTATTTTTGATGAAATTTAAAAAAATGGTCACTTTGTCCAATTAAAGTGGCCAATTACCAGCTGGGGAGTTCGATTTTGGCCAATCTGAGTTCAGAATCGTAATCAGCGACCCCGAAAACCCCCGACTAAATTTTCCCAATAATTAGCCAAAAATTGGTCAATTTTTCGTTTAAAAAAAAATAACGAATTTGCACAAAAAACTAAACGGTAAGCTTTTTTCTAGACGTCATCCCAAATCGAATGCACTTTGTTTCATCAAAATCGGTCCATATCTTTCGATTTTCGTAAGTCGGCCTGTTTTAATACCTATTTGACTCGACTATTATTTGCACTATTAATTCCAAACAGTAATTAATAAAGCATATTTTGATCTCTAATTTAGTTTACTCTGTTGAAAGCTAGTCGGTAGCTGAAAGGACCTTAGTAGTTTAACAATATTTTTAGTGAATAGGGGGGATTATTTCTTATTATTCCTGCTTTATTTGTTCAATTATACAAATTTATGAGAATTATCCTAACTATCGGGATGCAATCTCTTCCACTTATGACGTACTATAATTGTTTTACTTACCGCCCAGTAAATTTATGTAACACGGGCCAATAGGGCATAGGAGGAGTTTCGTTGTCTTCAACGTCAACACTTCTATTGTCGAAAAGCTTGTTACTAGGAGCGGCAATAGAAGGTACATATAATTGCAAAGAATCTTCTGGTTGGACAGATGCGCAAGATTGATCGAATTCTAGCGAAAGCCATTTCACACTCTCTGGGAATTGCACTCTAAAATTGAAAACAAAAAGTTACGTCATATTATTTAACTTTTTGATTATTCATTTACCTATAGTTGGAGACCGTGGCCGGTTTATATGGATGATCACTTTGTACCCATGTATAATGATGACTTGTTGTGTTCAGTTTACATTCTAGCACATCATGATTGGAGATGTTCGAAGATATAAAAGCCTTATTAGAAGTTGGTGACGAACTACCAATCAAATTTAAAGCAGCAACGTGTGGCAGAAGATCGTATATTAACCCAAGAATGTAAACGGCACTCTAAAGAAAATACCAAAGATCAATAATTGGAAAGTAATGTACTATACGAGGGCAAAGTGAAAAGTCACTGAAAAATTAAACAACCTTCCAAATAATACGATTTTGGCAATCCTTCTAAATAGGCGTTTGTTTCGGCGATGACCTCATCGTTCGAACCGAATCTTTTTCCGCCGAGCCGTTTCTTCAAGTTTGGTAATAGATGGGAATCGCAGGAGACCAAAGCTCGAAAATATGGTGGATGACGAACAAATTCGTAGCGCAATTCATGCAATTTTGCCATTTCGACTGCGGACCTGTGCGCCGGTGCGTTGTCCTGGTTGAAGAGCATTTTTTTCGCTTTAAATCGGCGTCGAATCGATTCAACAGTTCTGCATAATATACGTTTTGCCCTTTTCAAGTTAATCGATATGGACGAAACCGTGTGCATCCCAGAAAACTGACGCCATGACTTTGTTGGCCGATGAACCCACTTTGGCCTTTTTCGGCTTCGATTCGCCAGGACAAGTACACCGTTTCGATTGTTCTTTGGTCTCTGGTATGTTGTGATGGTTACATGTTTCGTCCACGGTTACAAAACGGCGCAAAAGGTCCTTCTTATCGCGCTGGAACATCGCCAAACACTCCTTTGAAGTTGTCACACGGTCGCGCTTGTTGTCAACAGAGAGCAAATGCGGCACACATCTGGCAGATAGGTTTCTCATGTTCAAAAATGTATGCAAAATGTTCCGTACCAGTTCGGTTGAGATGCCCATAGCCTCAGCTATCTCGTGCATTTCGCCAATGGTCCAATATCATACCATAAATTTCATCGACGATTTCTGGAGTTGTTACCTCAATTAGACGACCAGAACGTTCGGCGTCCTTTGTGGTCGCAACAAAGTGCGACAAGCGATGTTTTGCGTAATGATTTATTTATCCACACAAGAAATATTTTTTAATCAAGACGCGAAATTCACTTTTTTCCATGTTTACAAAAATCTTGAAGATTGCTTGCTTTCGATGGGTGTCAATACCAAAGAGATCAAGAATAGAGTACTTGAAGGTAGATATTTTTTGACTCCGTCTAAGGAATTTGACGAGCGGCTTTCTGCTTCTACTCGTTCCCGATATGCCCCGCCTACTTATGCGCTATTTGTTTTTTTTAATAAAGCGCCGAGAAAGTGGGCGGAGCATATAATTAGAAAGAGATAGCCTGTCTTCAAAATTCTTAGACGGGGTCTCAAAACAGAATTGATTGACATATCAGTCTGAAAATTTTGCAATGCGTTCAAGTTAAAGATGGTACATCAAAAATTTCGCACGAGATTTTGATTGATGTCTTGAAGTTTTTATTTCTTAGCACCTAGAACACTCACTGAACTTCGCGCGTCTGTGGTCTGCTATTAACACAAGGCACTATAACATTAATTCGAAAGGTTTAGTTTTTGTTAACCTTATCATATTCTCATTTTAGAGTAATCCTGAGGCTTTCAAGGAAGGCGAGTTACCTTTTTTCTTGCTGATGAAGATAATAAACGCTGAATTTTACCTTCCACCTATTATATTAATAATGCCTTATTTAACTGGATAATCGTCCTCTACGTCCCTTCATAACTAGGGGAAGGATTGCAAATTCTTTCTCTTAAATTGATCCACATTCCGTTCGTTGGTAAATATTAAACATCAATATTTCATATTCATTGAATGAGTCGGAGTCCTTATCATCAGCTCATTTTCGTGGCGCCATCTGTTTTATTTTTCAGGGACTTTTCACCTTGCACTCGTAATAATAAATTTTGGATATACAGTACGCCGAACAAACATAGCTTGTATTTTAAATGAAAGAGGGAGTTGGTGTAAGATCAATCACATGAGTGATATAACTAGGCAAATTATAGAACGTTTGAATTCGATTTCCATCTCGTTGACACATCATATCTTCTAACCTGAACTTGTTGAACTCAAAGGGTTGAAGTAGGAGGTTTTGCGGCAATTTGTTCGTTTCGCGCAAAAAAAAACCTAAAGCTAGCATTTCGGAAAATTACCTTAGGATCGCTAGTTGCAAGTGGGCTGATATGCGCCAAAACCAGAGGAAGTAGGGTAGCCACCACGCAAGCGTCATTTAAAATATCAGCGGCCGGTACCTCTTCGGCTTTTTCTCTGGCCGACGACATTAAATTACACGCACTTTGAACGATGGCACTCGTAAGAGTCAAAGCGGCTTTCCTAGCTTGTTGTTCTAACTTGGTAGTGGAAGTTTTCCCGAATTCTAGTGGATTACTGAAAAACCGTTCATTATGAAACTGCTGAAGAACCTCAGCCAACCACCTCTCTCACCTATAATATAACAAAACAGGAATTTGACCTCTCGTTAATGTGGTACCATTGAAACTTAAAGAGCAAGTAGAGAATGTAAATGTGGTGTTATCTGAACCTTTCACAGAATTCAACCCTCCATCACCATTGTTAGTTCTACCACCATGGTTTCTTAAGCGTATGGCATATTTTACATTTTCCTAAAGACAAAATAATTTCAAAGGTTATAGATCGAATTCTGTACTGATTTAAAGTGGTATTATTGATCTCTAAGGCGCTTACTTTTACTGGAACAGCTCTGTCGAATTTTATTTCTATAACATCAGGAGCAAAGTCTTCCGGTCCAAAAGAACCTCGAGTAACTTCTAAACTATTCCATCTTTGAGTATGTGTATGACTGTCTGTGCCATTCAAAGTACTTTGCTGAAATATGAAAATGATATAACGATATTTTATGAGTAGAGAAGATGTAACAAGGGTTTAGTACAGGTTATTTCCAATATTTAAAAAAACAAAGGCATTCTTAGTAAATTAAAATTTCATGTAAAATTAAAATATCTAACAGTAAAGAACATCCAGGGGTTCCCAGATGTTTTCAATATTGAATGTAGCTCGAGGAAGTTAGGGAATTTCTAAAATAAATATAAGACAATTCACACTCGTTTCAACGAGGGTGGTATGACCATAGCTGGAAGGTCAAGAAGGTTGCAAAAGTCCACACAAAGCGTTGGTAATAAAGGATATAATAAACCTGTCGAACCAATACCCGATATACGACGAGAAACTAATGGTTTGCTACAAGATAGATATTGATGTTTTCCATCTGGAGATGTTTTATGTACATTCAAATCAGTTAGGGATATTTAGTAAAGGACAGATAGATTTAGAAATCCCCACATTCTGTACCAAAGACCTCAAGAGAGAAATCTTATTGCTTATTGGTTAAACAATTCAGGGATCCGTTTCCGAATTGTAGATTGGTTCTTGAGGAAAAGGACGCATTATAAATACTAGGGATAGTGCCTAAAACCTTCAGTTATATTTTCTAGCTTGAATTAGTCTCTTGAGAAATCACGTGACACTTAATTTCAATTAATTTAACTTGATAGTTTCTCCCGAGTGTTTTTGGTAAGAATGGTGGATTTCGCTTAATCAGAATTGTTTTAGATTTTCGATCAAAGTTATTGTTCCCAGTTTTTATTCAAGTTAAATTCAAGAATACTTTCAAATCATTCCATTCATTTTCGATCCCCTAGGTTCATCCTGGTTGGATATCAATTTATTAATCTTAGTTTAATTTCTCTTTTAGTTGATTTAGATTATCTAGGTATTTTATTTGAGTATAGATTTTGATCTTAGTTTTTTATTCTTATTAGTAATAAAGTTAATCATAATATTCATTTCTATTATCTTTAATTTTCATACATTCTCTTATTATTATCATTATCATTTAATTGTTATTTTTCTATTATTAAATGTTATTGTTGTTGTTGAGTATGAGTTTATCTGATTGATATTAGCGTTTATCCTTCCTCTTACCTTCCAGTGTGTTAAAATCTTAAGTGTCTTGTGAAAGAAAAGGGTAAGTGTCAATGATATTTTTCACGTTTGTTCTGGCTAATCAATGATTGGAATCAAACTCCAACGTGTCATGGTTCTCTTAATTTAATGGCCACACTGTTAATAAATAAATAGATTGAGGAATAAGGAATAATATGAATTCCTTAAGTAAAGTTTTATAGAGTTTTTATTGATAGAGTACCATGTTACAATGTAAAGAACATCCAGGGGTTCCCAGATGTTTTCAATATTGAATGTAGCTCGAGGAAGTTAGCGAATTTCTAAAATAAATATAAGACAATTCACACTCGTTTCAACGAGGGTGGTATGACCATAGCTGGAAGGTCAAGAAGGTTGCAAAAGTCCACACAAAGCGTTGGTAATAAAGGATATAATAAACCTGTCGAACCAATACCCGATATACGACGAGAAACTAATGGTTTGCTACAAGATAGATATTGATGTTTTCCATCTGGAGATGTTTTATGTACATTCAAATCAGTTAGGGATATTTAGTAAAGGACAGATAGATTTAGAAATCCCCACATTCTGTACCAAAGACCTCAAGAGAGAAATCTTATTGCTTATTGGTTAAACAATTCAGGGATCCGTTTCCGAATTGTAGATTGGTTCTTGAGGAAAAGGACGCATTATAAATACTAGGGATAATGCCTAAAACCTTCAGTTATATTTTCTAGCTTGAATTAGTCTCTTGAGAAATCACGTGACACTTAATTTCAATTAATTTAACTTGATAGTTTCTCCCGAGTGTTTTTGGTAAGAATGGTGGATTTCGCTTAATCAGAATTGTTTTAGATTTTCGATCAAAGTTATTGTTCCCAGTTTTTATTCAAGTTAAATTCAAGAATACTTTCAAATCATTCCATTCATTTTCGATCCCCTAGGTTCATCCTGGTTGGATATCAATTTATTAATCTTAGTTTAATTTCTCTTTTAGTTGATTTAGATTATCTAGGTATTTTATTTGAGTATAGATTTTGATCTTAGTTTTTTATTCTTATTAGTAATAAAGTTAATCATAATATTCATTTCTATTATCTTTAATTTTCATACATTCTCTTATTATTATCATTATCATTTAATTGTTATTTTTCTATTATTAAATGTTATTGTTGTTGTTGAGTATGAGTTTATCTGATTGATATTAGCGTTTATCCTTCCTCTTACCTTCCAGTGTGTTAAAATCTTAAGTGTCTTGTGAAAGAAAAGGGTAAGTGTCAATGATATTTTTCACGTTTGTTCTGGCTAATCAATGATTGGAATCAAACTCCAACGTGTCATGGTTCTCTTAATTTAATGGCCACACTGTTAATAAATAAATAGATTGAGGAATAAGGAATAATATGAATTCCTTAAGTAAAGTTTTATAGAGTTTTTATTGATAGAGTACCATGTTACAAAGATATAGGGTGTTCGTCAAGGATTTATTAAATCAATGTATTCAAAATTAAGCTAACCATATGGTATCTAATTCAGAGAAAATATGGAACATTATCAAATTCTAATGAGAGTTCAATAAAGACAAACTTACATCTTCCAGTAATTCAAGTTCGTACTCATAATGTCCGATTCCACCATAGACTCCCACACCAGCAATAGATATGCCAGAGTGATCTACTTGAAAACATATGGCATCAGGAGACCCATTTCCGGTGTTCCAAGTGCGAGACTGATTCGTTCGGGTAAATCTAGATGGAGTCGAGTGCAATATTCTCCCACATCCACTTTGCAGCTCTTCCTGTTTACAACAACGACAACAAATTCAGAAGGATTCACCATAATTAATCGTCAGTTTATCAAAATAATGTTAATCGGAAAAAGCAAATACCTCACTGGCGTTACATTGGTGGACTAGTTCCGCTACAACCCTGGCCAACAGATGGCAGCAATGACGAGTAAGACCCGGTAAAGGTGTTATCTTGTTCTTCTGTAAGTCCTTTACAACTGGCTCAGCTACAAGAAATAGAAGTCGATCTAAAATTTCTTGCCATGTTTTCGACAGCCCAGAACAACTTGACTCAACCTAAAAAAAATATTGTAGAAGTATATGGCTCCTAGTTCCTAATGTTTGGTCAATTCCGCAGTGAATTAAAATGACGAAATAAAACACAAATTTGAATTCACAAGAGCTGCAAAGTTTAATTGCTGACAATTGTTACGCCCCCTTTGAAGGAAAACTAATTCTCTAAGTTAAACTTCCTTAAAAAATATTAAAATTTAAATAAATCGATTTAGAAACGTAGTTTTTAAAACTCCCTAATTCATAGTCAAGCCATTCCTCCGTATATTACACCGTTCTATTTAAGAATGACATCTCTATTTATAATTTCTTTAACTTGCTAGAATAGATCCGATATTATTATTATCAGAAATAGTGCTCTTGTAATTTAGTGAAGATCACGTCGATACAAGGACAATATACGGACTGACATATCTTGAATTTTGTTTTAGTTAATAGAAAAAACTGCGATAAAATGACAGTATTCGTAATTTTGAGGTTATGTAGAAGTTAAAATAATGGGCACTCCTGATGGGAAACGCATCTGAATGCCAATTAAGCCTCGGTCTGCCATTATTGAAAAGCAAGCGGTGTATTTATTCAAAAAGACTGAACGCACCTGGGAATACGAAGTGCTGGAGTCATTATTTAACATCATGTGTACCAGGTGATTTTGTATTTACATCAAACGTCCTTTCATAATTTGGTTTTTAAGTTACCTACAATACCTACCCAGTGTAGCAAAACTGCCTTATTAATTATCAATTAGAATTCATTCAGATATCAAACAAGTTGCTAAAATTCAAGCTGGTTCTAAGAACACCCATGAACGTAAATATAATTAAGATATTCTTTGTTGCCTTCTATTACGGACAAGTCAAGTATATGAGTTCATTTCTAAGTACGACCGTCCCATCATTAATTAATAGTTTGTTCTTTAAATCTGTGGAACGGAAACAAGATGTGTAGTTTCTGAATTCTTGTCAAGGGAGGGTCACTATAATTTCTAAAATATCGACGTAGTCGAAGAGGTTCCTCACAGTTTCAATAGAAAATCAAAAATTACGTATTTAACAGAAATGGTTCTAAAGAAAAAAAGTGCTTTACAGTATATTGGTAGTTAAGACATATTTTTATGATCTAATTTGAAACGACAAGTGGATCGCTTGCTATAGTTTAAACAAAGGTCTTTAAAGCTACAATATATTCACGTAACCATAACATAAGACGTGCAGGACGCAGACGTTTCTTATTAAACATGTACTTAGGATATCAACTTGTATAATTTCCATTCATACCTAAATTCAAGGAAAGAAAGTCTAAATAAGCTAATAAAATTAAGCCCTGTCAACAAAAATAGAATAATTCTTTTGTATCCAGCTCACTAGACTGATGCAAGTCTCTCTCTCTTATTGGGTAAAAGTTACTACCCCCAAACAAATATTGTCAAGGAGTGCTAAGTATGTCAAGGCAACATATTTTTTCACACTTTTTTATTGTACGTTGGGATACATTTGATAAATAGTTAAATTTTAAAGATTTTCTCTTGATTAAATTATTTATTAGCGATACAGAATAGCGTAATCGATCGCAATGTTTCTGATAAGATCTCGAATATCTTCAAGAAACAAAAGTTAAATGTAGCTTTCAGACCCAGCCAAAAACTTTCTTTCCGTTCACCATATCAACATAATTAACCTTAGTAGCTTTAGAATCGATTCACTTCATTGTAAATTTAATATAAATACTATGACGTTTCAGTGTTTTCTCATTGTATGTTTTGATAATGAACTGTAAAATTCGAAATTGCAATCAACTTTCTTTCAAATAAAATGATATTTAACAACGTAAAATTTCTTGTTTTTATCTGTAACAATGTAATATCACAAAGTAATGGGCAGTTCCATTCAAATTCTATTTGAAGAACATTATTTTATTTACCGAATGCTAAGGATGTTTTCCCTGATGATGCGAGATTAGATATATAGAATTTTGCCACCATTAAAGCGTTGATTCTAGTCAAATTTGTGAATTGCGCTTTCACAAGACCGTTTTGTATGTTGAATGAAGAGAAACATTGAAAAACACAACAGTCCAGTAATTTACAAAATATCAAGGTCCTTGCTTTGTTCATTATAATACTGACGTCACACACGAAACCACCATGACGGCTAGTTTCTCTTCTTAAAAATCTCACTTTTCTAAACATGAATAATAAATTAATCTTGAATTTTTATGAATAAAATCCAATATATTTACATTATTTCGGAATTAATTTCTCATAGTGTAAAATAGCCTATAGTCAGCAATTAAACTTTGCAATTGGTGTAAGTTTGAATTCCTGTTTTATTTCGTTATTCAAATTTTTTTGTAATGAATTTACATCAACTAAACACTGAATCCAAAGATATATAAGATCACTTACCTGAGTTTTGTAGCTCATCTGTTCGACCAAAATCGGATAATGATGCGAATCGGAAACACTCATCATTGGAAGGCCGGTGTTATCCGATGGACTAAGTCCCCTATGCAGGGAACTTTCCGAACTGACATTACTTCGCAACAGGGGAAAAGTGCTCCTCAATCTAACGCTTGGAGCACACAGTGCACACAATACTGCACTAAGAAGGCGTTGACTATTTGAAGCCGCCAGCGCTGTATCTTCCTGAGAAAAACGTGAAAGAACAAATTTAATGTCATAACCAAGTAACTTACACACTTACCTTTTCTATTTCAGTCAATAAATCACATAAACACGTCCATTTCAAATAGGCCGTAGGATAGAAGGCATGAAAACAAGCCACGAACGTTTTATGGCATTCATCCAAGATGTCGTTCATCATTCCCAAATTCGAAACTATATTCTTTATTTTGTTGGACTTTTTGATTTGCACGGTAATTGGTAAATTATCGGACAAGATTTGTTTTAACAAAGTACGTACGTCACCAATACTTTCCGCTAGATGGACACTTTCTAACATGATTTTTCTGTTCACCTGGCTTGGGTAAATTTCGTTGGTATAAGTCCTAATTAGTCGCAAACTTGCCTGACTGATATAAACCAATCTTTCGAGTTCCAAATGAGTGTACATATTCTTTATCGACTGTCCTTCAACAATCCCCCATTTGAAAGTATTCCATGACCACTGAAGCAACGACAGTAGACTTTGGAAGCAGTCTTTCGTTACAGTGCGCGAGAAATCCTTCGTCAAAATGTGGACTGGTTCGGACACGTCCAGCTGTCGAGGTGGGGAGTGATTTTCCGGTGTGATAACTTTGTAAAGCAGCTGTGGTATTTGGCCGGCGTTTACGTCGGTGCCGTTATTAGACTTCTTGGACGATTTAAAATAGAACAACACTTGATCCTCTGAGGTGACCATCGCTTGTCCTGAAGAACCGCAATCGCTGCTTGGTCCACTTATGCGACACCACGCAACGTACCAACGTTGAGCCTGAAATTACTTTACGTTTCACACAAACATTCAAGAGTGATTAAGTTATGATGAGTGACCTATTATACAGGGCGAGGCTGTGAGGATGAACGTTGGCATTTAACAAAATCAAGCGTGGAAACAATATCTCAAGTGGTGCATTTCCATTGACGCATTTCTAAAGCAGTTCATTGAAATTGGTCTTCACCCTTTCCAATAATGTTCTGTCGCGAATAGCTTCCTCTAAATCAATCGCTCCCTTGCCTTGAGATGACCCCATAGAAAACAATCACATTGTAAAATCACCACACCTGGAAATGCGGCCAAGGAACAGTTGAAAAATTTCAACCATAGAGATATATTTATATATAAATAGAGTAAACGTTCTGTGAGCGGATTTGAATCAGTTGTCTGAAAGATAGAAGATAATAATTCACCCGACCTCTCTATCGTTCTTCTCACGAATGGGGGAAAGGAGAGGGGTGAATGCGCGCGCTTACGCAGCTGTACTATATATCAGGCAGCAGGTGCACGCAGCTACCCCTCTCGTGATGCACATTCATGAGAAGAGCAACAGAGAAGACGGTATAAGTATTATCTTCTGTCCTTCAGTGAACTGATTAAAATCAGCTCACGACGCCGCCATGACTTAGAAAATGAAAAACAAATGCTACTACCTCACGAATCAAACACCACGGGGGCTGAACATTGTCAATTCTAAAAACATCCACTCTCACTGCATCACCCTGTACGCATTGTCTTTGCAATATTCCTCAGTTTAACTCAGCTCACCTCACTTCTCAGTTACTTGTAACGTTCTATGTGCAATCATCTGTTGACCGTTATGTAGTTGCTTCGGTATATGATCAGAGGGATGTAAGAATAGAGCCATAAAAGCCTATGTTAATCGAGTGACCGGGATTGAAAAAAGAGAGTAGTAACCGATTTCTCCCCTCCAACAAATTTACTCCATGCGCGGCATTCACAATTCGTTCTTTCGACGTCGAGTCTTCCGCTAGTGTAGTTCGTACAGAGAAAAATTTTATGGTATGGGAAGCTTGGTAACTCATTCATCCCCACTCCGCGGCTCTAAGTCCGGTCACCAATATATCCTTTAGCGCTCTCTATTCTTTCATCTCTCTGTATATGATTTATTTTACTTTAACTTACACATTTCTAACAACTATTGAATACGAACAACAATTTGCAATGACCGCGAGGTCATTTCTGATCTTTTTATTCCTCATGAACTGCTGTGTCTAGTGTCTATATGACATTTTTAAAGTTATCCGAGGATTATATGCTTCATTCAGCAGACGAGGTGAGGTAAGAAATTGTGGAGATTAGATGACCTCACATTGGGTTGCAAATAGAACGAGCTTTATGTCATGTAAATGTTGACTCCAAAACTGATGATAATCGACAATAGAATTAGGTTCTCAATCTTGTTTTCGCTTTGATAAAATAATTGAAAATGATACATTTTTAAATATTTCCCTATTTCCGTCTGTCGCCAAAACGGCTGCGATTAGCTGAAACGCTCGTGACGTCACGATTCTACTCTTTGAAGGCGTTGCTTGATAAAATAAACAGGGAACTCTTATTCACCGAAAGTATATTTAAGAAAGCGGTACCATTTGTCAGAATTTCGGCAATGTGCCTCTGCTATTTAGCTTCTCATGTTTAATTAATTATTGGAGCGGCAAACACATATCTGTTTGACAAGTGAAATAAATTTGGTACCACATGTGTCTTAATCTTAGTTGGTCCTCCTATTAAAGAACATATAACATAATTTTCTCTTTAGTCTAGAATCTAGATCGATCAAAAACGCCACAAACTAATAGTCCTAGACAGCTGTTTCGTTCTTCCCATAAAGTTCATCAGTAGAGCTTGTATGAGAAGAGCGAAACAGTCGCGTATGACTATTAGTTTGTGGCGTTACTGATCGATCAAGACTAGAGACCTGATCATTATCTGGTAAATGCCAACATGAGATAAATGAATATATGCATATATTCATTTGATACACAATTCTCGGGAAATAGGTCACATTAACACATATATTTTTATTTTTACCCTCGTCTTTACGTACGTTTCGGTCTCACGACCATCATCAGAAGACTTATTAATACAAAAACCTGATTACTTAGAAATACTGTAATAACACAAAGCGTCCTTATCGCACAAATTTCGTTTAAATGCCAACGTCGCGAAACGAACGGAGACATGAAATCGGAACTATAACACAGCAATGTTGCAGCGTAAAAATTAAAAATCCACTATTAAGTAGAATCATCAATAAATACGAACACATTTCATAAATGTCTGCGAGAGACTAACATACAAAGAGTTCTATCCTCTTTGCTAACAGACGAGACCATCTCAAGTGTTCATTTAAGCGCCAGATGTCATAATTTATTAGGTGATAAAAGAAGGTCTCTGGCCTGTGAGAAATACTTTAGACAATTCTACCTAAAGTAAACTTTTACATTATAAGGACGTAAGTAGGAATTTGCAAGAATATTAATTAATTAAATTAGTATAAATATGACTTAGTGTTTGAACGTCACTCCTATGATTAACAGACTTGGAGTCACGTTTTATATGAATCATCTCCAGAATAGATCTTTTATAATAATTGGTTTCCTTAGTTAAAATATTAACATTCTTGTAATCAAATTGATGGTTATAATCAAAGCAATGTTTAGCAAGCGCGGTGGAATTTTCTAAGTTTTTGTTTCTTGTGCTATACTTATGGCCATACATTCTTTTTTGTAAATATTGTTTAGAGATACCAGTATAGGTCCCATCACAATCTAAACAATTTAATTTGTATACTGTGTGGGTTTGTTTATCTTTAGGAATTACAGGTTTTAGATTTGAGAAATATTTCCCAACACAGTTAGTAGGTTTATGCGCTACGTTTATATCATACTTTTTCAAACATTTCTTAATTTTCTCTGAGGTCTCCGGAATGTATGGTAAAGTTATATAATTGTCTGAATTACCTTTTACGTTATTTTTATATGACGCTCCATTATAAATTTTGTTTATTCTCTCTTTAATAATAGGATTGAAAAAAGTTTTTGGGTAGCCATTCAATTCCAGTGTATTACGAACAATTTTTAGATTTTTGGGACGGTCCTCTGGGTGGGACAATTTAACCGCGCGGTCTGTAAGACTGTTTATGACGCTTTTTTTATAACAAGTTGGTGCAACGGAATTGAAGTGAAGATAGCGTTGAGACCAAACTTCTTTAGTAAACCACGAAGTTTTTATTTCTCCATCTGCATCATGCCTAATATTCATATCTAAGAAATTTATGTTTTTGTTAACTTCTATTTCACAGGTAAATTGAAGTTTACAGTGGAAATTGTTAAATTTATTAATCACGTACTGAATTTTGTCATTGGGAAGACACATAAGGCAATCATCTACATACCGTTTAAAAAATACGGGCCGAAAATCTAATGAACTTATAACAGATTCCTCCAGGCATTCCATAACGAGGTTAGCAATGGTAGCAGAAATAGGAGATCCCATTGCTGTGCCGAATATTTGTCCAAAATATTGTTCACCGTACTGAAAATAAGTGCATTCTAAACAAAACTTCACAGCATTTATAAATTCCGATTGATCTAGAGGTGTGTGGTTTTTAATCTCTGCCCAACGTTTTTTGATGCTATTCAATGCCAAATCGACTGGTATATTTGTAAATAAAGAAACAACGTCTAAGGAAATTAGTTGATGGTTTACGGGTACGGATTGATTTTTTATAAATTCATTAAAATGCCATGAGTCTTTCACATAAAATTCATTATTTCCTATTATATTATTGATCGATTTTGATAAAAATTTTGATAAATTGTAAGTAGGCGCTCCTATATTACTAATAATGGGTCTTAGAGGTATATCAATTTTATGTAGTTTTGGAAGCCCATAGATATAAGGTGCTAGCCCATTATGGCAAATTAATTTATTTTTCAATTCAATAGGGATTATCTTATTTTTGTGCCAATTATTTATCAATTTATTCATGTTATTTTGTATTGATAAAGTAGGATCAGATTTTAATTTTTTATAAGTTGTTTCATCATTTAAAAGGTTTTCTATTTTCTTTTCATAGTCATTTCTATGCATTATGACGGTTTTATTACATTTATCCGCGTTCAAAACTAAAATTTCAGGGTTAGCATTTAAGAACTCTTTTGTTATTTTTGTATGATAGTTAAGACGATTCTTTGCAGTACCTACTTCTGCTTTCTGTTTGTTCTTCTTGTTTGTCAAGATGTTACAAATTTTGTTTCTAATTTCATTCTTTTCTTCTAAATTTTTATTCCTGATTCCACATTCTAAATTTGCAATTATATTGTCGATAGGCAGTTTTTTGTTATCAGGCAATGCAAATTTCGGACCTAAGCTTAACGTATGCTGCACCTCATCCGGAATTTTTGTTTCGGTTAGATTTTTCAACCATTGTTCATTGATATTTTGTTTTTCATAAGCTACGCCTTTCATTAGATTATTTATCTTTTTAGATTGTATGGCTTTTATTTTGTTGAAATTTTTTTCGAAATTATTTTGTTGATTTTGAAAAAATTGCGAGATAAAGTTGCTATCAAAGTTTAAATAACAGGATTGTTTAATGCGTTTAATTTTGTTTTCAACCTCTGTTACATTCGCGCATGCTTCTTTAATGCATAAATTTAAACAGCTTTTATGAAGCGAATTTAACAATTTTGTGTAAGCCTTCTTATTTTGCAACCTGCTAAACATATTCTCCTTTGATTTAGATATAATAAAATTTGGGAAAACTTGCAAACTCCTACATCTTACCAGAAATATTCTGCGATTCTTCTCTTTTGCTAATATCTTCATTAATTTTCCGTATTCCTTCAAATCTCCAGGATAGGTGGTTGTCCCTTCCATATTAAGGCTTATATCCCAGCCAAAATTATAATAAAGATTCTTGACCCACGTATGAATTAATACACAATTCTCGGGAAATAGGTCACATTAACACATATATTTTTATTTTTACCCTCGTCTTTACGTACGTTTCGGTCTCACGACCATCATCAGAAGACTTATTAATACAAAAACCTGATTACTTAGAAATACTGTAATAACACAAAGCGTCCTTATCGCACAAATTTCGTTTAAATGCCAACGTCGCGAAACGAACGGAGACATGAAATCGGAACTATAACACAGCAATGTTGCAGCGTAAAAATTAAAAATCCACTATTAAGTAGAATCATCAATAAATACGAACACATTTCATAAATGTCTGCGAGAGACTAACATACAAAGAGTTCTATCCTCTTTGCTAACAGACGAGACCATCTCAAGTGTTCATTTAAGCGCCAGATGTCATAATTTATTAGGTGATAAAAGAAGGTCTCTGGCCTGTGAGAAATACTTTAGACAATTCTACCTAAAGTAAACTTTTAC